>QHHH01000025.1:0-473559 GCA_004367485.1 Fusarium citri | reverse complement strand
GCCTGGTGGTATGGGTGGTCCTCCTCCCCCTCCACCTCCACCTCCAGGAGGTCTTCCTGGGCGACCACCAGCAGGAGCACCTGGTAGAGTATGTCTATCCATGGCTAGCATTTGCGCCAGTCGCGAGAGATAAAGGTACTAACAGCTTGACCTAGGGCGCTCTTCTCTCAGATATTCATAAAGGCAAAGCTCTCAAGAAGGCTGTCACCAATGATCGTTCAGCGCCGCAAGTTGCCAAAGAGTCCAACTCCTCCGCCGCCCCTGCTGTCGGCGGCGCACCTCCTGTCCCGAAAATCGGTGGTGCTCCTCCTGTTCCCGGCCTGGCACCATCAGTTCCTGGGAATCGAGCAAGAAGCAACAGCGACCAAGGAACAGCAACTGCCGATTCCGCGCCGCAATTGGGTGGACTTTTCGCGGGTGGGATGCCCAAGCTGAAGAAGCGAGGAGGAGGTGTAGATACGGGCGCCAATGCCGATTCCTCATATCGATCCGATTCTGAAGTTGCCTCCGCGCCCAAGCCTCCATCCGCGCCGCCGAGACCTCCCTCAGCTGCTGCGCCAGCAATCCCCGGACGAGGACCTCCAGTACCGCCCCCAGGAGGAGCTGCAGGCTTGAGGAAGACGACACCGTTAGGGGGCAAACCTCCCCCTCCCCCTATAGGGAAGAAGCCTCCTCCGCTGCCAACATCGCGGAAGCCCTCATCTATGTCACTACCACCATCCGCGTCCTCTCCGAACTTGGTGCCATCAGCTCCTCCTCCCCCTCCGCCATCAAGTAACGCACCAGCCGCTCCTCCACCACCACCCCCTTCTGCGGCTCCACCACCTCCTAGTCAATCCCCAGGATCTCGAGGTTCGGTACCTCCTCCGCCACCGCCTCCTCCTCCCGGAGCAACACCCTCTCTTGCTGCGCAGGCTACTCTCCGTGCTGCTGGACAAGCATCGCCAAGTGGTGCACCCCCGCCCCCTCCATCAAGCGCTCCTTCGCCTCCGCCACCAACGACACGCTCTCGAGGCTCATCCCTTCGTCATTCCATGTTGGACCCCAGTATGTTTACTTTGACAGCCAACGGGGGTAAATCTCCTAGTCCAAACCACTCGCCTTCGCAAACACCCGGTCACAGTGGCGAACCAATTGTGATCAATGACCCCAGATGGCAGTGGAAAGATGAAGGTCTGTTCCCGAAACCCAGGGATTTTGTGGGAGGAACAAGGAAGTACCGGGCAGGAAGAGGAAGCAGTGTTCCTTTGGATCTGAGTGCCCTGTGAAAATGGAAGACTTTCAAAAATGAATTTTGCGCCTCTGAACAGTTTGTCGACCAAGCTGTGCCTTTCACGATTAGATGAGTAGCATGGCAGTTTTGAAAAGATTGGATATGCTAGATTACATTCAACCAAATATAAATATTATATCGTTAAACCTTATCAAAACACGAAATGAGCAGGATGGAAGTGAAGATGTCTGGTTATGATCATGTCGAATACGTGGTTTCGTTGGTATTCAATACCATGTTTGGAAAATATAGTACAGAGTTACATACCCCTCCAAATAGTGTACATTTTATAAATAGGTAGCCATTCAAGTTTACATAGACTTGAGGTAGTTCGTTTCCTTAATCTTGGCCTTTCTCTCCTTACGCATCGCCCTCTTAAGTTCTTCTCGCTTCTGTGCGGCCTCAACGTTGTGATCGACGCCCTTGTTCTCCTCTCCGAGGATGTTGATAGACTGGTGCTGGATGGGGACCTTGGGAGCTAGGGCTTCAAGGTTACCTTCAGCCAATAGCTTTGCTTCGTGAGCCTTCTGTCGCTTCGCTGCCAGCTTTCTTTGCTTCTTAGATTTTGCTATAGATTGTTAGTAAGGTCTGTCCAGAAAAAGTAACTGTATCAGGTATTATATAACGTACAGAACTCGTCTCCGGCCCCTTCGTCCGCCGCATCAGCGTCCCTCTTCAACACATCCAAGCAATTCCATAGCCACTCGGGGTACTCGTCGTCGTGCTTCGCAACAGGGTCCTGTCCACCCTTTGTATAGTTCAATCCGGTAAGGACAGTTCCGGCCACACATTGTGATCGTGGGACGGGAGTATCCTTGGGGGCCTCGCCAGGTGCTGTAACTGGGGTCGAAAGCTTGGGCTCGGCGTATCGGAAAGGTGTCGTTGTCGAGAATTGACGCAGAATAGGCTGTGAGCGCCGCAGGGCGCTGGAGCGCAGGCACCGAGTGCAGAACATGATAATTGTCGGTGGTGGATGTCGGGTGTCGAAGTGTGACGAGGCTCGAGTTTCTGGAGAAATTTTGGAGGTGCATGATGTGGAGAGCCAATGGGAAGTCAGACAACCTCTAATTGTCAGCCTCGCGCCAAAAGCCCGCGCAAGCTCGAACGACTTAGATAAATGGATATTTTATGCAGAGATTGGGTAGTTTCTTTATGGGTTCTTTTTTTATTTCATTCCTTCCTGATATATACACAGTCATACAAGGCCAAGGTGGTCATTAGTGCACCTTTTATAGCGAGCCGAGCTGGTCACAATCGTCTTGTGATATCAAGGCTAAAAGTCCCTCCTGTTTAGATAACCAAATCCCGCTCACTTCCGTCCCAAGTCATGACTAAAAACATTTCTCTCTTACGAAGAGAATCGGTCATGGTTCATCTTGGCGATCTTGTCGCTTGTGTGTACCTTGGCAGCCCGGTCGAGGTCTTGCTCCTTCTGATCAACGTAGTTTTGTTGCAAGAACTTGGTGCCCTTGATCTTGTTTGTCTTAAGCAATTGGAGGTATCGCTCTATTAAGATTGTCAGTTTATGATCCAGAGTAAGGTTTCGGCAGCTCGATAGAGCTCCATATGCGACCAAACTAACCTCGGAGGTGGCCGCAGTTCTCGAGGTGGTTGACACCCTCACGGACGTAGCACTTGTTCAGCTCCTCGCCAACAAGTCGGGTCATCATAGCGCCAACCCATTGTTCCCGAATGAGGGAATCCTCAGCAGCCTTGAAGGCCTTGGTATCATCGTAGTCGACGCCGTTGAAGGTGGGAGCGACGGTAGGCTTCTGGGCCTTGAACTGCTCGGACTCGGGGGTAGGCATTGTGAATTGAATTGAGCTTGGTCGACTTGAAAGATTGGATATTAGACTGGAGCGTGGGACGGCGCGCAAGGCTGACAATGGGACTCAATCGATATCGGCGTCTTGGTACATCCGAGTAGCTTGAAGCTCAACCTAAGTGAATTGGATGTCCAATGACATACGACCTGATTTCTAAGGCAAGCACAGACCCGCTCCCACCACGACCACCTTCCCTGTCAGTCGCAAACTCTTCACCGCCCTGAGAGGCCCCACCATTTTGCCGGCGCAAAAAAAAAAAAAACTCTGTCGCATACCAGAGAGCCAGCCTCCAGCTTAAAACCCAAGGCTGGTCGCAATCGAATTCTCTTTTCTGCATCCGTCCTCTTCCCATCTTTCTTCCTGTCTATTCATCCCGCTTAGACAACACCTCTTTCTTACTCCCTTTCTACCTTAATACATAATCACAATGGCCAAGTCCACAACAAAGGAGAGCAAGAAGGCCGCCAAGGTCGCTGAGCCTCTCAGCACCGTCAAGGCCGGAGGCGTCACCAAGGCTTCCAAGTCCTCCAAGTCCAAGTCCAAGGAGCTTGCTAAGGCTGCTGCCAAGAAGGTCACCAAGGAGAAGGACTCCAAGAAGTCTAAGAAGAGCAAGAAGGAGGAGTCCTCTTCCGAGTCCGAGTCTGACTCTGAGTCTGAGGCTTCCGCTTCTGACTCCGACTCCGACTCTTCTTCCTCTGAGGAGGAGAAGCCCGCCCCCAAGAAGGCTTCCAAGGCCAAGGCCGCCCCCGCCAAGAAGGAGGAGTCCTCTGACTCTGACTCCGACTCCGAGTCTGACTCCAAGTCTGACTCTTCCGACTCCGATAGCGAGTCCGAGGAGGAGAAGCCCAAGGCTAAGGCCGCCAAGGTCAACGGCGCCGCTAAGGCTGCTGCTCCCGCTAAGAAGGAGGAGTCTTCCGACTCCGACTCCGACTCCGACTCTGACGACGAGAGCGAGGATGAGAAGCCTGCCGCCAAGGCTGCTGAGAAGGTTCGTTCCAACACGTTTGACTTTACTATATTCCCTCTTACTAACAACTCTAATAGAAGTCTGACTCCGACTCCGATGACTCTGACGACTCCGATAACGACTCTGACTCCGACTCTGACAGCTCCGACTCCGATGAGGAGGCTGGTGCTAAGGTCGAGAAGACTGAGGCTCCCTCCAAGAAGCGTAAGGCTGAGGATGATGGTGAGGCCGAGGCCAAGAAGCCTAAGGGTGATGAGCCCACTACCCTCTTCGCCGGTAGCCTTCCCTGGTCCGTCGATGACAACGCCCTCTACGAGATCTTCAAGCACATCGATGGTCTTGCCAACGCCCGTGTCATGACTGAGAAGGGTACTGGCCGCAGCCGTGGCTTCGGTTACGTCGACTTCAACGATGGCGCCTCTTGCACCAAGGCTTACGAGACCATGAACGGTCACGAGATTGAGGGTCGTGCCATGAACCTCGACTACGCCAACGCTCGTCCTGCTGAGGCCAACCCTGCCGCCCGCGCTGCCGACCGTGCTCAGCGTCACGGTGATACCGTCAGCCCCGAGAGCGACACTCTCTTCGTCGGTAACCTTCCTTTCGACGTTGACCAGGACTCCGTCCGTGCTTTCTTCGAGGAGGTCGCTCCTGTTGCCAGCGTTCGCCTTCCTACCGACCCGTAAGTTACCTTCTGTTTCTTCATACCTATACTTTACTGACCCCCAACAGTGACAGCGGTAACCTCAAGGGTTTCGGTTACGTCAGCTTCAGCTCCGTTGAGGAGGCTAAGCAGGCCTTTGAGGCCAAGAACGGTGCCTCTATCGGCAACGGTCGCATGTCCCGTGCTGTCCGTCTCGACTTCGCTGGCAGCAAGCCTCAGAACGGCGGCGGCGGTTTCGGTGGTGGTCGCGGAGGTGGTCGTGGTGGCGGCCGTGGCGGCTTCGGTGGCCGTGGTGGTGGTCGCGGAGGCGGTGGTGGTTTCGGTGGACGTGGTGGCCGCGGCGGTGGTCGTGGAGGTAGCTTCGGCACTGGTGCTAACCGCACTCCTACCACCTTCTCTGGCACGAAGGTTTCCTTCGACTAAACGTGGGTTGCTGCACAACGGTTGCAGACCGAGGGCTTCTGGCGGGTTTACCAATAAGTGGGCTTTTGTGGGCTGTCGATTCAACACAAGTTAAGACTCCATGACGGAGTAGTGGGCTTTGAGAATGCGCTTCACACGCGTAAAGCATTATAGACCTGGGGGCTATTACACTTGGGACCGTGGGCTCGTGGCATGTTGCAAAGGCACCCTCGCGGGTGCTTGTGGCTTTATGTTGGCTTTTGATCAAGTCTGTCTTCCAGACGGACACCACGTGGGCTTCTGAGGAAATTTGTTGACGGCTCTTTGGGAAGATTCTCCCTCTGTCTTTGCAGACATTGCGGAGTGGACCAAGTCGGTTCTTGCGAATACTCTGAGGGTCCTGGGGGCTTTCTCGAAACCTAACCACTACGATGCCATTGCCTATCCTCAGGCTTCAACCGGTGATGAACCCCTCTGCCATTGATGACTAGACCACATTGATTTGTTATACCATGTATTTCTTACTCTGGAGTTGTTTTCATCGTTTGATGTTGGTGAGTATACCACTGCCGTTATTCTTTCGATTATGTAGCATCGGGATCCGTCCACTTCCCAGGTATAAGGGGCGCAATAAAAGTTCGATCATGATTTCTATGAAAATATTATATCTCAAGTTTATGTGACTGTATCTGTGAATGTTATACAACAAGATGAGGTTTGCTCAAGATCATTCTTCAAACTCATGGAAGATAATATTATCATCCTGGGCTCGTGAGATTACCATGCTGAAATAGATGTACAAAATTACTATGACTTGGATACCTTAGTAGCCAGTTACAAAAAGTGAAAAATGACGTCGGGTTGAAGATTCATATGCGTGGCGTGTGATACAACTCAGCCCGAGACAGCGCGTGCGGAGAGGCCAGTCTTATGAGAGCTGGCTTGCGCGTGAGCAAGTAAACATGAACGTGCTATAATGACGGTCCCTGGATTTGTTGGGGAAAGACGACATGTCAGGGAGGACAGGTTCATGTAGGTCAGTCATAATAGTCAGCTGGTATATGGCGCCCGGTACAGTATCAACTATCTTCTCCTTAACGAGCATGCGAGATGGAACAAACCATATCGAACTGTGCCGCCTGGGCTGATGTAAATATGTCCCAAGGCAGCGGGAAAGGGAAATAAACAGCCAACAGCTTAAGGTTTCGTTTCTAGGCGCTGTGTGCTGGTTTAGGTTTTGAGGTTACACGCATGATGAAGACCCAGTAAAGTCGGCAGATCGATAAGATGGAGTTTGAAGGGTCTTGATGGGTGACCCATGTATATAGAGCGACTGTAACAAGCGTGGGCAGATAATCGTTCATTGTCGAAACAATGCATATCTCATCAATGGAAGATTGTACGATAACTAGGATGATCATCAGCTTCAGCCAGCCATTTCTAGATAGAAACTTTATGCGAAAACCTAAACGATACAACGCAGTACAAGAAACGTTGAGGATAGATCTGGATCTGGCTATTTGATGGTCTATGTCTTGTCTATTGAGCTTGTTTGACTTGGACCCAACCCCGCCCTGTGCTCATGACCGGTATGTTCGTGCTGCGTGCCCATAAACAGAGGCGGGGAAGAGGTACTGGTACTTAGCGGGAGCTACTTCACCGCTCTAGAGGCGAGCAGATGGACAGTGTGCGATAGAACCATCGTCATCGTTACGGCATTACTGTAGATGCATACAATCGGGTTCTCATCCCGCGTAACTAATGCGGGTGTTTCACAGCTGCGCGTGATGCACTCGCACTGTCTCCCCACACTCTCCCTCAAGTATCTCTACTTTAGTCGTTATCAAAGACGGCCGAAACGTGCTCTCGTGCCTGTAACAAAGGGAAAGCAGCCATTTATCCATGTCCCCAACCCGGTCAAAGCAACAATACCAAGGCCCCGACTTCGCTATCAAGCAATCAACCTTCTCTGTCCTTTTTTTTATACCCTCTCTTTCTGCAGTGAATAGTTTCCATTGTCAACCTTTAACTCCTTTATCGAGTCTGCTCTGAATAACATCTACCCCAGACCTCAGATAAGCGGAGATAAAGCTAGTGACCCGGTCGATCTCACACCCTGCGCATGTGCCGTGCCTCGTGCTCCGCCCCTAGAAGAGGACTCGACTGCCAAGTTTCCAGATAAACTTGACCTTTGAACAAACATTCATACCACCAAAACAAAGAGGATTCAAGATGGACGGACAGGCAAACCAGAGTTGGCAAGGAAACAGAATGTCTCCTAATCCTGCAAGATCGAGTCCTGGACTTCCTCAGCAAAGACGTTACGACGGTTAGTTCTCACCAACTCTATTAACCATATTGTACGTCAGCTAACAATATCTAGAATCTTGGGTGGAAGTAGCATCGCAACCTTCGTCTTCATCTCTCTCGAGCATCGGCGACGAGATTGTTACCACTGGTTTACGCGTTGGGAACCCCTATGTTCGTCGGCGTCGCTTACAACCCTCGGCAAGATCGCTTCCCCAACAAAATACGGCTATCCACAACGGCTCTGCCGCCGATATGAGCAGCCAGGAAGAATACGATGAAAGCGATAGTGAAGATGATCGCCTCCTTACCAGCTCGACCGAGAACGCCCAGCGGTCTGAAGAAGATATGGATTTGGACTCGGAAGCCGAGTCAGATGGTGATAACGTCACCGCGCTTGGGCGGGTGTCTGATCGACCTGCAGACCAACCCATCTTCCGACCGCAACCCAACGCCTTCACTCATCCATCAACACAGCGACGGGACTCTGCTCCAGCTATTCCTACCGCGCCCCCTCCTCATCCTCACAATGGTCTTACACGACCTTCTTTTACCCAGCGGTCGCAGACACGGCCCCACCGTGCGGGTCCAAGCTTTATGTCCCCAGCTGTTCGTGAAGAGAACGATGCAGCTCTACGCGCATCCCTAACCACTCTTCTTTCTTGCGCACACGCAGCTAGAGGTCTGCCAAAGTCAAAGGAAGAAGCTGAGGCCCAGAGAGCAGCCGCTGCAGGCGTAGGACCTAGTAGCCAGCCGATGGAGCTGCGGCTCGTGCCGGAGTCGGAGCTGTCCCCAGAACCACCAAGACAAAGACGGGCCCAACGACCCGCTGCCCCGTCTCCACCCCGCAAACGGGCCGGGGGATCCAGATCTCCTTCACGAACCACCTCCGAGAGGGGCAAGCACAGCTCCGGATCACCAACGGCCCCACGGGCTACCAAGAAGAAGAAGGTTGCCCAGATGGAAGAGCCTGCCACCATCTCGCCAACTCTCCTCACATGGGTTGTCAGCGCCGGCGTTGTCATTGTCGTCTCTGTGGTGGGGTTTGGTGCAGGGTATGTTATCGGTCGTGAAGCTGGCAGACAAGAGGCGTTGGCGGCCAGCGTTGGCAGTGTCAATGATACTACATCTTGCGGACAGGAAGTTATCCGATCTTCTGGCAGCGGCTTACGAAAACTTCGATGGGGTGCCGTTGGCAAGAGCATCGTTGCTTAGGAACCATCAGCGATGCGCCATAACGTTTTCCGGTCAGCGCCTGGAGTGAGGACAATAGAGTTGACGAGATCCACGATGAACATGTCCGCCACTTACGCAACATAAAAACGTTGGTTGGACAATATTCACATTTACGGTTACGACATATGCAAGGACGCGGTCCTACAATATGATGTCGAAGTTTATGTTATTTCACGACTCAACATGTAACAAGCGAGAATACCTTGGTGCATTTGCGCGCATTTTCTGTTCGGCATACAACGATGAATTTGGCATGGTTTCTGCTTTCATTTATTATAGCCAGGCGAGTCTGTTTTTATCATTTATTTTTTCGGTGTTGCTTGAAACTAAACCTGAGCCCAATTCCTACATTTTGTCCAGTATTATCATCAATTGAATGACTTTTTAATACCACTATCATCAAAGAAGCCTTCCTTCACTGATTACGGTACTAAGAAGGCTACTTGACTGGTGCTAATACTGGACGAGATGTAGAGCTTGGGCTTAGGATTCGTGGAAAGTGATACCGGAATGAACAGTCTTCGTTTAGAGGCGTTGGTAATATCCCCCTTGAGATTTTCATGACTTAGTAGTATAGGATATAGGAATAAAAATATCATTCGCAAATACTTGGATCGGTTATCACGACCAGCTTTGATGTCATGAAATGAAATGCGATGCTGAACCCGAATACGAGTGGCTGACTTACTCCAGTGTCTCGATCCTGATCGCGTTCAGGGTCGAGTTTAAGATACGAACAGTAATAGGAAATCGAAACTTATGAAACTGCTTGGCATAGAATCCTGAATGGAGCAAGACGGTTGAAAGGGGTGGCTGCGATGAGGCTTATCCCGTGGTATTCGTGAGAAGTTATGTCATCGCAGAAATAGCATTTCGGCGCCGACTGACGGAACGGGACGGAGCAGAACGGCCACCGGAGGCCCGTATTACTGTTCACCGTTTTACCTTGTAAATACGGAAGAGTTACGGACTGCTACGTTTTATTTCCTCGTAGATCCCTACAATGAACCCCAAGAAGCGTCAGCCCATATTAAGCGGGGCATCGAGACGAGGTGGTTTAAGTGATCGGAGTGATCCGGGGCTCTGGTTCCAACATAGGATGTTTTTGTAAAAGGTTTATTGTAAAGAGCTCAGGGGTAGTGGCCGGGGATCTCGTTGATATTTCCGGCGGTATCGTAGCTTCGAATTAATGGCACGATGAGTTACGACCAAGACAACACCAAAGGGAGAGGATTGATCGACAAGAGGAATATTCCGTTGACCGTCATCATGCATATGCGTAAATGAAATTGTAGTCTTGGTATCACAGATCACAGATACTAGAATCCTATCTTCAGTTCCGTATTCGTTAAACAACATGTGAATACGGATACTGCCTTTGACCGTGTTCTGATCCTAGGAATCACAAATACTTCGAGAAGCAATTGACCAGTTACCGACGTGGTCTTATTCATCGAGGACCCTGAAAATGATGCGAGCATCGTCACATAAAGAAATAGCCGATTGTTGACGACAACTCATAGAACAGGTCGGGTTCTTATTCGGACCATAGCGGTATAGTCTCAGGGACTTTTTATCAGACCATTTTGATAGGTCTCGAATCGGCTGAGTAACGGAGACTAATCAATTGCCGTTAGTTATGATATGATGTGGACAAGAATGCTCTTTAATTTGAAGAGCAGTGTTATTGTCATCAATCAATGCATAGTAAAGTTGAGATATATCGTTGCTCTCCCAAAGGTATCTCAACGTCTTTACCTCTAGGTTGTTAGTGGCAGTACGTACTGTAGCCCATTAATCCCACGGCATAAAGTAATTCAATTGGTGGGGGCGATAAGAATGCGAAAAAGGAGGGCAGAGGGGTTCCTGCCGAGATCTGGCACCACTAGAATTCTAGAAGTCGGTGCGAATACGAATTCGCGAACTATCAACCAATCATATCACACCCTTTCGTGACGGGAAGACAGAAGCCCCCACTATTTCCAGGTACCGTCTGTCATGGTTGGACCATATCGGGTTCCGTTTTACAGGGCGACAGGCAGTAAACCGTCAATTGAGCCACTAAATCTCGAAAGAGTGCAGGCGGTGTACCGCGCTGTTGGTGGGGACCTCTTTAGGACACCCCGGTCCGAAAAAAAGACGTCGGGGTCGTCGCAATTACATATCAGTTAATCTCCTTCGCCATTTACTTTCGATTCTGTTTTCCTGTCAGTCTCTACTCTTCCTCTACTTCTACAGGCTCGCCATTGGAAACTCCTTTTACTTCCTGGCGTTGACTTGACAAAGATTCTCTCTTAATCTTCATTTCTCTCTTCTATCCTACTTCCAACCCTTTAAGAATCGTAACCGAACCGTCGCAACCTCCCTACGACACGCCCAACCATGGGTCTCCTTCAAGAACTTGCGAGCCATCCGCTCGCACAACAATTCCAGGAATTCTCCCTGGGCAAGCAAATTGGAATTGGCTTCGGAGCCTTCATCATTCTCTCCGTTGTCCTCAATGTCCTCAGCCAGATCCTCTTCCGAAACCCCAATGAACCCCCTATGGTCTTCCACTGGTTCCCCTGGATCGGAAGCACCATTACATACGGAATGGACCCCCCTACATTCTTCAGAGAGAACCGTGCCAAGGTAAGTTTGACAAATCAGTCCTTGCTGAGAATACACCGGCCTTGAGAGCGCAAACCTCTCAAGACCGCGATGCCAGCAACCAAGACCAAGGCTAACTTTGCGCCAGCACGGCGATGTCTTCACCTTTGTCCTCCTCGGAAAGAAAACCACTGTTGCTCTTGGCCCCGCCGGAAATGACTTCATTCTCAACGGAAAGCTCAAGGACGTCTGCGCCGAGGAGATCTACACTGTCCTCACCACTCCTGTCTTTGGCAAGGATGTCGTCTACGATTGCCCCAACTCCAAGCTCATGGAGCAGAAGAAGGTAAGAAACAATGGCAAACAGCTTCACAGCAAACATACTAATGTGTTGGCTTCCAGTTCATGAAGATTGCTCTTACTACCGAAGCCTTCCGATCTTACGTTCCTATCATCTCCGCCGAGGTCCGCGACTACTTCAAGAGAAGCCCCGATTTCAAGGGCAGGTCTGGTATTGTCGATATTCCCAAGAAGATGGCCGAGATCACCATCTTCACTGCATCCCACTCCCTTCAGGGCAGCGAAATCCGTAACAAGTTCGACGAGTCTCTGGCTGCTCTCTACCACGACCTCGACATGGGTTTCACCCCTATCAACTTCCAGCTTTACTGGGCTCCTCTCCCTTCCAACCTCAAGCGTGACCAAGCCCAGCGCACTGTTGCCAAGATCTACATGGATACTATCAAGGAGCGCCGTGCTAAGGGCACTGACGATTCTGAGCACGACATGATGAAGCATCTTATGAACTCGACCTACAAGAATGGTACCCCTGTCCCCGACCACGAGGTCGCCCACATGATGATTGCCCTTCTCATGGCTGGCCAACACTCCTCTTCTTCCACCAGCTCTTGGATCATGCTCCGTCTCGCCCAGAACCCTCAAATCATGGAAGAGCTCTACCAGGAGCAAGTCAAGAACCTTGGTGCCGATCTGCCTCCTCTGACCTACGAAGACCTCGCCAAGCTCCCTCTCAACCAGGCTATCATCAAGGAAACCCTCCGTCTTCACGCCCCTATCCACTCCATCCTGCGCGCCGTCAAGTCTCCCATGGCTGTCCCTGGCACCAAGTATGTCGTTCCCACCTCGCACAATGTCCTCGCCGCTCCCGGTGTCAGCGCTACCGACTCTACCTACTTCCCCAACCCTGATGAGTGGGATCCCCACCGATGGGAGGCCGATTCTCCCAACTTCCCTCGCATGGCTACCAAGGGTGAGGACGAAGAGAAGATCGACTACGGCTACGGTCTTGTCAGCAAGGGCTCAGCTTCTCCCTACCTGCCTTTCGGTGCTGGTCGTCACCGATGCATTGGTGAGCACTTTGCCAACGCTCAGCTTCAGGCTATCGTTGCCGAGGTTGTCCGTGAGTTCAAGTTCCGCAACGTCGATGGTGGTAACACCCTGATCGGCACCGACTACGCTTCCCTCTTCTCCCGACCTCTGGAGCCTGCCAACATCCACTGGGAGAGACGCCAGTAATTTATGCCAAACGGCAATAACGCGAAGACACGAAACAAGTTGTATTTAAGCAGCAAATGCTGAGGAGTTGAATGTTTTGTAATGGCTGGGCTGGTATTATTTACAAAAAGAGAAGCCAATTGTCATTCCATGGCAGTAAAGTTCTGACGATAGACTATACATTTTTAATTAGCAATGATCAAAATATGAATTGTTCAACTTTCTGGGTTAAATTGGCAATCTGTTCCTATCTGTGGGTCGCTGATCTGATATGTAAATGAGCCGATCTTCAAGGCTTTTGAAGGGAGCTGAGCTGAGGTGAAGTTGGAAGTTGGCAGAGCAAACCCCACTGACGCGAACGCCATCAATGACGACTGTACCGCATTCTAACCACTGGCACTGCAGCATAATTGTTGTTATTTGTTATTCTGCATACTCATTGTGAAGCAATATTGTTTACCCTCAGCCCTATCAGTTACTCCTCTTGTATAACTTTGAGCAGAAACCATCAAGTTGGTGGTTCAGCTAAGGGTCCGTTTATCAATACCTGTTTAGACCTGCCCAGCACCCTTGACCAAGCCAGGGACCAGGTCCAGCACCTCATCAAGACATCATGAGCGAGTCATACGGCCCTCTTATCCGACTCTGGGGCATTCATCCTTCTAAGCTTCCGGACGTAGGGTGTCGGTCTAAAGAGCTTAAGGTGCTACTCACCTCAATCCTTCTCGAAGCTGTTCCATTTATACAAACGGTCCCTTCTGAGATCCCCTCCGTGGAGCCTGCCACAGAGCTCCGCTCCACAAATGAACTATGGAAACACAAGACAAGCAAGACGTATGACGGTTCTGCAGCCCCTGTTCATGTATTCGAACGGACTGTAGATGCCGAGACTCTAGGCATTGTCGCCCAGAAGAACCCCGGCCTTGGCGTCTCCCCTGATAAAGCGCAGTCGGAGCTCTGGGCACTACGACGAAGCACTCACGAACCAAAGAAAGAGAAGGGCACGGCAGATTGGGATGAGTTTGTAAGATGTTTCAAGGAGAAACACGCTGAGGCGGAAAGGCTCTTCACCCCGGGTGTTACAAGCTTTAAGAGACTACACGAGTGGGATTGCTCAGGCATTGAGGTCCAGCTTGATGGCGACGTGTGGGTTGACTGGACTCTCCGTCGTGAAGAATCTGTCCATGACCTCCCTGGCCCATTGTCTAAGCGTGTCTTTCCAGTCCTTCAAGCTACAGCTGCTGTGCGAGGCCGCAAAGAGTTTATCGTCATTCAGATCGCTATTCGGGCCAGTGATGGCGCGACGGATGTAGCTGTGCACGAAGGCCCTGTCCGAGCAGCTTACTCTAGCATCGAAAGGGTCAGAGAGTTGGAAGATGGGTATTTGGAGTGGGTGATGGGGACGGTATCTGATGCGAAGGGACTGGTGCCTATGTGGGCGCAAAAGCTGGGCTTGCCTGGGGCGGTGGCCAAGGATGTAGGCAGTTTTATGCATTGGATTGGCGACGAGAGACTGAAGGGTAAAGATGCTGAAGTCATTGGCGATCTGGAGGAGTAAAGTGGGAGCTGGAGTGGTTGTTTGCGTAATTCTTGGGGATGCTCTTGCTGGGTGGATGGTCGCTTTTGAGGGCAAGTACAAGAGCCCTTTCTAATAACTCCGTCTTTACATTGGATGTTTCCTTCTCACGAATAAACGAATAGATGAGACATTTCAATCGCGTTGTTGCGATAGACCTGCAGACTTTGGAAGTACCTAAGCGGGCAAGACTGTTCCTGCCTCCTGCCTGCTCATATGTTGGGCTCTTTCCTGCCTCGACTGGTTTACTGCTCCTTCACTTTTTCACCTGCAGCCAACCCTTTTAATCGCCTTCTCGCTCCTCCCCTTCTTCTCTTGACATGACCCTCTCTCCCCTTTGAATCATGTTCATAAGGGATATCCTCGTGAGAAATACAATCATTGCAACTGGATTCCCCCTTCCAGATGTTTTGATGAACCAGCCGCTTGGTCCCGCGCACTTGCATCATCCTTCTACTTTTCAACGGATTATTACAATTTTCAGTTAACACCGTCGAGATGCCAAAGAAACCAAAGACTCGTCGTATAGCTCCTATTCGGACAGTTAGTATACGTCGAGCTCCCCCGTCGCCGCCTGCCAGTCAGAACACGAACACCACACTAGCAACTTCATCGACAGGTATAGCAGTACCCGGATCTGTGCCTGCATCAACCTCTACACCGCACGCAGATAACGAAGGCCCCAAGCTTTCACAGCAAGCAGATGCACTTGCAAGGATGAGTTTTCAAGTGAATCTCAATGCTGTCTCGAAGATTGCATACGCGCTACAAGACGACGTCAAGAAGCTTGTCCTGCGTACTTCGGACAACCACGAATACAGACGAGAAAACGAAGAACGGATGACAAGGATGATGCTCGAAGTACAGACTATAAAACAATTTATGGCTTCTCTGAAGGACGAACCTCCAGCTACGCAGGCTGATATTGAGAGAACACAAGAGGAGATGCGAAAAACTGTGAGAGAATGGCATGCCAGGGTTGACGGTATAGAAACCCAAGTTGAAACAATCTCCAATGCAGCGAAACAACCGCCCAAGCCAGTGATCCCAAAGCCAGTGACCACAAAGGCCGTTAATCCAGGGCCATTTACTCCCGACTCTCTCGGCAGAGAGACCAGGTCGGCCAAGAAAGCCAGGATAGAGGCCGACGCAAGTACACAAGAGCAGCAAAGTAGCGAACTAACGAGTAAGTATCTCCCGGCATAGCCTACTTCAACAAGTGCTAAACTGCTACAAAGATTCTTCCAACTTATCAACCCCTGAAGGGCGCATCCACGAAGCAATCAACTCTACGAAACGTTGGAACCGCGAACACAAGGTCACCAGGCTGAAAGACAACCAATACATCGTCTCGTACTTCAGAAAGCAAATGCAACGAGATCCTCAACTAGCGAGCATACTTCAGCGGACGTTTCAGAACCGTGTTGTGAAGAATGTCGAGGGCAAAGCTAACCCTCAAGGCCTTGAAGAGTGCAGCAACTATGCCTCATGGGACGATGTTACAGATACAGCTGCGAAAGTTCTGATCGCTAATCAAAAGAAGGTTATCGAGCTACTGCAACGAAAATGAGACCAGTGCAGGTATTCTTGGGGGATTGAGAAGGCATTGAGAGGACAATTTTGATAGGATTTGATGGAAGAATGATTGTCAATAGAGGGGGGAAACTCGTTTCAGGACTTTACTAGGTCCATCGTTCAAGATGATTCAATGTGGTATTTGTTCTGGTTTCGTATCTAATTCATGCATTCTCAAGTCCCGGGACACACCTTAACGCCATTTCCTTGCAGAGCCTTTTCTTCCATATTATTCTCCAGCGACAATTGCGACCCTCACCATACCCAACGGCATCTAATCATCCGTCTCAATACCGATAGACGAATTCTTGAGCTCGATTTCTGCCTTGAGCTGCTTAATGGTTTGTTCAATACGAGTCTTCAAGATCCTGTTCTGAGTGCGTGCTAGCTCGGCTTCCTTGTTACCTAGCTGTTTCTTGAGGTCATTGATAATATCCTTGACACCCTGCTCTTCATCTCGCTGGGCACGAGCATCGTCATCCAGATCGTCGTCATCATCGTCGTCGTCATCGTCTGAAACTTCTTCTGACTCGTCTGACTCGATACTATCTTGTAGAGGCGCAGGCGTATTAACTTGGGTGGTTGTCATAGGCGTCGTTGCATCCAGACCAGTGGCAGAAGTCTCGGCAATTACTTCTCCGTTAGCGAAAGCAGCCTCGAGATCGGCCTCCAGTGTATCGTCTTGTTCTTCGTCGAACAATGCGTCCTGGTTTTGGAAGTAGTCCTCCATAGTATCATCTATCTCTCCGTCGGCATCCTCGTCCTCGTCGTCTTTGCTTTCATCGACCCATTCCCAGCGCGTCGAGCCGGCCTTAGCGTCCTCGGCGAGCAAGCGCTCGACTTCTGCTTCCTTGTCTTCAATCTCCTTACGACTGATGGTCTTTGCAAACCGGCGGTTCACACAATCGTGCATGGGTGGTGTTAGGCCGTGTGGCCATCTAAAGTGCTGGTCGATCATGCTTGGTAAAGGCGTTTCCCTGGCCTCGGCCTCGCTAGAAATTCTGGCGTAGACCAGAAGCATTTGGCAGATGTCAGCGGATTTGAGAAATGACTTTCTGTCCCAAGTTTTCATCGCCTCGGTGATCGTTGGTAAGTCCACCATAACAGCGGCAAAGTGCTGGCCCTTGACTGTCACGACCGCCCTTCTGCTATCCTCCTCAAAAAACTTGAGTTGGATATCTGCTCCTCCTTGACTCCGTGGAAGGCCCATTTTCCCATTCTCCATACACCATCGAACATAATCACAGTGCTCTCCTGGCATCATCCTTAGAACAAACTGCTCCTCGATCGACGGGTCCTTTTCTCTGTCGCTCGCTTCTGAGTCGTAACCATCTCCAGGAGGGTGAACTGGTGCGCGTCCCTTCGGCTTCACCACCACCGTCGGAGTGAGTCCTGACTTTGTAGGCTTAAGTTTAATCTTGGTTGTCGGATGCGCCGAGCCCAACTCATCATCCAGATCATCATGCGCACGCTTCTTGCTCTCGACGAGTTTCTGTGTTGGTTTAGGCTGCCTTCCAGCCTTTGTCTTAGTCGGAGGCTGTTCGGCGGGTGTCGAAGGTTGTGATTTCCCAATCTTCAGCTTCACTTTGCGACCTCCTTCTGTCGGCGTTGGGGTAGGGGCCGCAGCGCCTGACGCTGCTGTGGCCGAGGCCGGAACGGAGGCTGATGGTGTAGCAGTTGTGTTTGCGTCAGCAACGAAGGATGAGGATCGGTTGACGTTAATCTTGAGTCGAGGTTTCGCGGCTGGCGTGCCTTCTTTCGGCGTGGGTGTAGACATGTTGGCGATCTGGAGCTTACAGAGCCAATGCGCCTCCAAGGCTCTTTATTTGGTGAGGACCTGGCGCGTGCACTGCAATAACTCTGTATTAAATGGTGTCCAGAATATTAGAGGACAGTGGAGTTTGGAAGAGAAAGAAGAGTCTATGCCCGTCAAGCCGTTTCTCTCTGAGGCGAATGGAATTGATAAAATGGAGTGGGAGCAGGTACTCTTCAGAGAAATCGCACGGAAGTCGCGCCGCGTGCGCTCAGAAGCATGATGGATGGGGTCCACTTTTATCCGCCTGGCAGTTCATTAAGCCAATATACTCCAGCTGCAGGCACTTATCTTCTTCAACAAAGGACTAGGCAGTGAACATTGATCAGGAGCACCAACCTTTTTTGTAGGTTCTCAGGAAAACCTTATCAATGAAGTAAATCTTTGCTATTCTATTGTATCTTCTGATTCCCTGGCTTGCTACTCATTTGTACATCAATACGGAGCCATGACTATCCATAGCTTCTACCATATGCAACCTCCAAAAGGAAAGTTTTCGAACCGGCTTGAGTTGCAGAACTACGATGAATATTTACAGTCTGAAACCGTATCACAAATACAAGCACCTCGAATGCTGGACACGCCATATGAATAAGAAAATATAGATTGGTATCTTATATGTCATTTGGAAAACGCCGCCCAACACCATCTCATGAGAATTGCCTTGCAGGCTTATTTCTTGTACGGCTCCTGACCAATATGGTAGCCCAAGAAAATAGAACAGATTTGGCCGAATATTCGATGTGTTCTACCAGTCAATCCCTGTCCAGCCATAGGTGCCGTCAACGTTATGCCAGCCACCGTTTTCTATACTATCCTCCCAGCCCATCATAATGGCCAGCAGCCGACATCCCATGGAGCTCACGGTGCACACGACTTTGTCACTTGACTCGGCGAGCACAGCGAGATCCATCATGTAGGCTCGGCCGACAAGGCTACGAAGTCTCAGTGTTTCTTGGGAAGGCGGTGCCATATGCCTGGCTTCCTGGTTGACATTCTCAACGGTGACACCAGCAGGTGCCTCAGCAGCATTGTTCTTGCTGTCGACACCAAGGTTCCAAAACAGGGGGGCGAAGAAGCCACCTTCCCAGCCGAATGTGTTCTCGACGAAGTTGTTGGGCGTTTGCTTGTTGCCCCCGGCCCGAGCTATCGCACCCTTTGAAGCAAGACGGATGCGATCTTGAGAAAGAATTGTGTGCTTGAACTCGGGTTCTTCATGGACTGTGGGATCGTCTGATGCTAAAAGGGTGAGAGAGTGTTGTGGAGTGGAGCTCTCGACTCCTGTGCTGTTGTAGTACTCTTCGACATAGAGACTAGCCTGCTTGAGGTAAACGTCGGCCGGGATGTACGTTTCGCTGTATTGCAACTCGAGAGGGTGCTGATCGCCATGGCGAACATGGAGTCCAATAATAGGTGCATGTGCCGAAAGGCTATCCTCAGCCTTTGCCTTTGCCTGGAGTCCAAGGATACGGTTATCAACATAGGTCTGGTCCTCGTCATTTAGGAAGAAGAGGTCTTCAAATCCCAGGCGAGCCAACTCAAAGAGATCCCGCAAACCATTATCAGTTCCTGCAACGCGGTGGTTCTGGGCCAGCAGGGCTGGAAAGACTTCCTTTGCCGTTGCAGCTGAGACAACTAGATGGCGAGCTTGGAAAGGACAAGGTACCATGTGGTGCCTTGGGGGTGGGCGGCATTCCGGAACTGGAGGAGTCTCAAAGATTTGATCCCAAGAACCATAAGCCCATCGTTTGTCAACTATAAAGAAGTCGCGGCCCAGTTGCTTGGCGAGTCCATAAAAGGTCCAAAGCATCATAAGAGTGTTGCCAAGTCCGGCATCTGTCGATTCCAGAACAAAAGTCATAGTGCTCTCGCACACAGGCTTGTGGTTGAGGTGTTTCTTGTCTACTCCCACAAACTTGCCCTTGTTTTTGGCACGAAGTCCCTTTGTAGGAGTAAGAAGGCCTGATCTTTCGGCTTCGTAAACGTCGACATAGTATTCGTCTTGGGCATCGTAGTTGATTATGGCTGTTTCGGTGATCGGACCTTTGTGGTGAATATCCCGTGCTCGCGAAGAGACCTCTCGACATTGACTTCCCATTTCAGCGTACTGCTCCATAGTTAGGGGGAAATCCCCATTCGGTGGGATATAGACCGTCCATTTTGAGAGGCCCTTGTTATCGTTAACCAGAATTGGTGTAGGGAAGTCTGGGAAAGCATCTTGGCCGACCATTTCGAACTCCTCTTGTTCGAAGTAAGGCCATACTGCTGATGGAATCACGTTTGGGTTTTGGAAAGCCATGGCTGCGAGATAGGTGAGTGACAATAGAATGCCAAGGAGAAAAAGCCGTCGAAAGACTCGACTCGGCCGGGTAACCAAGATCTGGCTCGATTTTCTCTTCGGTGGTCGAGGTACAAGTGCCGGAAGTGCTGGTGAGGCAGGTGGCGAAAAGAAAAGGTGATTGAAGTTGAATCGTGACGAAGTTGAAGAAATTGGACCTCGATCCTGGGCATTATAAGAGGTGGCTCGACGCAGGTTGAGTGCAGGCGGCACCACCAGCATCTTGGTTTGGGTAGAGCCCGACATTACGAGATCTTGTGAGAAGGAGTGTGGTGTAAGTGAAGTGGTTGAGCCAAAAGGGTGTAATAGAATCCGCAATCACGGTCAAGGAGTATTATTTCGAATGGTAGTTCATGCAATGACCAAAAGCCTCCCAATGCTAGTTTCTGCCGTGCTCGTCAATTGATTCCGTTCTGAGGAACGTCGAGAATAGACTGTGTTGGCTTTGGCTGGTGGGTGTAACACAAGCAGTAAGTGGTGTTGCTTTGAATAGCGTCCACGAATACTCTGAACGGAAACAGGTTCTCTTTCCGACGGTTGGACAAACGTTCTAATTGTAGATCTGAATGTAGTTTTCGTCGTTACAGTTTGTCTCGAGAGACTTCAAATGTCAAGAAATGGTTGAAATGAATGTGCAAAGAATTGAATAAGAGCTCGAGTTAGAAGTAAAGGCATCAAGCCTATGAACTGCACTGCAGATAGGTAAGAAGAAAAGTGAAGTGAAGATGAAGAGTGAATCAAGATCCCCGCGGGGCACAAGACAAAAAGGAAGAAGAAACAAAAAGTTCTAGGGTCAGAAGAAATACATGGCGGGCATTGTTTAAATTTCTCCGTATCGTGGATTTGGATACGGGTACAGAGTAGAAGATGACAAGACGATGGCCCAGGTCAACGGGGCTCGGCCCATGACAGGGTCTACCCCGGGTTGGAAGCAACTCCGAAGCAACGCTTGCCTCGGGATACTCAAGCACGGATGAAATTTCGTATCAGGGAGGCACGACCAGCGTACAAATGCGTGATTGTGCGGACACTGGATGAGGGAAGTGCGTTCGTGAAGTGACCAATTAGCTCTTCTTGGCCGCTTATTCGCACCTGCCACAGGAAGCCAAGATTCAATATCCACGATCCGCCATCTATTCCTTCCAATCCTGTCACTCTCCTATCAGCCTATACTCTTAGAGCAAGCCATCTCTTGCTACATTCTATCCATTACAAGCTAACAAAATCAAGCATTGATGTCGCGTCACGCTGCGGGGATTCTAGAGGAACATCAAACAGAGAAGCGCCAGGGGGTTTTACGACGATTTGCTCACGCTCTGCCTCAGACTGATTGCACAGGGGGTACAAGAATCATCATATAGTACGATCCAGTACTGTACACAATCACTCTGCGCCACAGATAACGGCAACAGGAAACATATCGTGTTCCGGTTGCCGACGATCATCCCACGGAACCGACAGATCATCTGCGATTAAAGTTGAGAGCTGTTACAGAAGCCCAAGGACTGGCCAACTACCTGCTTGCACTTCTCTCATGCGATGAATTGCCGAAATGGTGATTATCTTGCTTTTCGTCATCTACCACCAGTTGAAAGTCTTTGTCGGGATGTGGCATAAGCTCCATCGACCGAAACACATATGCCGTTCTCTGCCACCTTACAATCCCTTGCTTGTTGTTGGGCACTTAGGTAGGTGTCAGAAGAAATACCATCCAAGACTTAGGCTACAGAAATAAAGTAGCCTAAATGCTTGCCTAAGCTAACATAAGTTGATCAAATTATTTCGTCTCTTATGCTCTCGGGGGCCAGTTCTTATAACACCCTGAGGGCACTCAACCACTATCCTTCCAAGGGTACTACTGTATCAGAAGCAAAATTTTCAGATCATGAGATCAAAAACAACGAATCTAAAATATAATCTAAAACCGGACGAACTGGCTGATGAATCCTATCTCTCATGCTCTCAGCAGTCGAATGTTCTGATGCTATTAGCTTATGGTCAAGTCCGAAAGACCACACCCCAGTCGCGCTTCTGCAAGGAACAGCTCCTTGCTAATCTCGACAGGGATGACCGACAAAAGCAAAAAAGGCCGGGCTTCCTAGTTCCAGACCTGTTTCAGATTCGGTAGCTTTCTAGCAGCTACAGCCAATAACATACGTGCACCAGCCTGACCCCTCCTTATGGTAATCTCAAGGATCACATCTGGAAAGCCAATGTTATCAGACTTCTCGAGTTTCAACCTTTAGGCTATCGAGAGAAAAGAAACAATTGCTTTACGACGTTTCGAAAAGGATAGCCTGGACGAAACAATTATTATAAAATTAGAACGGGAACTGAAAAGAAGAGAAACAAATGACCCGAGTTAATCTACCGGAAGCTTCTTCCCCCGCGCGTTTGATGTTTGATTGACAAAACATCCATCTGGTCCGAGCATCAGCTTTGTGTATGGTCTTTCCACTAGATCACTACACCACTATGAGCTTTGGACAATATGTAGTTTCATGCAATGTCTATTGATCATGAGTTGGTGTCTCATAACTGGCCAAGTAGCTGTTGTTGGGCATGACCATTAGTTGCCGATAGAAACAAGTATCGGTCCCTTCAAGAAATCATAACCTCGATCAACGCCTCTTGAGCGTCGTTTCGGATAATGGCAGAAGCAAGTGTTACCAATGAATCTGATCTCTTGGCCAATAGCCGGCTTATGGCTAAGAGATCTGCAGTTATCACATCGGTTATTCACATGGTCGTGGCACGAATATATGCTTCAAATATCTCATTCTTTTCTTCGTTCCCGAACTTGTTCCTCTCCCTTCCCTCATCATTAACTGGAAGCAGCAGCCACTTGTCATAAGTTGGCACTGCTGTCGAATGTTCCCGTGTCGGACCCGTCATGATATAGTACATAACTGAAGATGTCTGTGAAGAATAAAAAAAAAATAGGGTTAAGCGAAAGGAATTGTGCCTCTTTGCGAGACATCCTGCAACCCGCTCCCTGGCCTGGGGGAGTAAAAGAAAAATCAAATAACACAACTCGGGAGCCGCTGCGGTTCGCTGTTTTCTCACCGAGCCCCGGAAACGAACAGAGGTATAATGCGGGAAGCCGCATAAGCAAAAACAAAAGCAGACCAAAACTCTACCCTCATCTCCGACTTCTCCTCTTCAGCAACAAACTCAAGTAAAAATCGGGTATAACGCAAACAAGCCCCTTTTCCCGCAAAACCGTTCCCATTTCCTTAAACGCCTGTAAACTCAACAACATCTATCTCTACCCGCCACAATCACTCAGAAAGAGGACGGAAGAGGAACAAGAACGAAGTGCTCGACTCTCCGTGCTATTCTACGATTCTGCTGGCACATCTTTGTGATCCTCGGGTGGGTTTGGCGTAGGAGTTCGTCGTAATGGCTCGAGGTTAGGCTCTGCTAGTGAGTCCATGTTTTGCCCTCCTACCAAGCGTACGCTCCCTCGCTTGCCCCTAACAACTTGTCCTTTCTCAACTCGATCTTGCAGCATTTCGTCCAGAAGGCTGGTCATCTCATCATCACCCCGCGTTCGCCTCTTCTCAGTCTCCGCCAGCTTGACGCTAACGGGCATTTCGGTACGTTTCTCCTGCGCTGCAGGCTTCGCCGGTGGTGAAAGGGGAGAGCGAGCCTCAACGGTCGCTTCGGCTGTATCTCGTGATCGTGCGGCGCTTCTCAAAGCGGCTAACATCCTGTCCTTGTCGTCCAATCTCGCTCGTAGCTCCGCGATCTCGGTATCCTTTTCACGGAGCGCAGCAGATACGCTGTGATCCTCGCCGACCATGATGCCCTTATTTGGAGCAGCAAAGCCAACCGATGCCCGACTAGAGCTGGCACGTCGTGCTTGAAGGAGACGCTTTTCTAATGTCGCAATGTAACGATTCTTGTCTACAAGATCAGCTTGCAGGGCACGATTCTGTGCTGTCAAAGATGCAGTGCCGTCACCAAATTCCCCTGCACTGTCATCCTCGGTCTCAGGTCGCGCCTCATCTCCGGAATTCTTGAGGCCGCCACTGGAGCGACGGCCAATCGTTGAAGATGCCGATGTCATGGACGCCGTCCGTTCCATGAGTGGCCTAGCACCTGAAGAAGTAGCAACCGATGAGCGGATTGACGCAGGCAACGAGATCTGCGAGAATTGGGAGAATCGCGAATATTGGCCGAGCGGGCTCATCGTTCCATTCGAGTTGACACCAATTGACTTGGAGCTAAGAATGAGACGGTTGAGGTGATCGATTCGTTCCTTGAGTGCCGTTCGAGCAAGTTGCATCTCAAGAATCTGTTCTTCGTGTCGTTCTGCCGCTTCTGCTTCTCTGGCCTTCTCTTCCTCCTCGTTAAGAAGCGGCTCTTCGTCCACGTCATTCTTCTTCTTCTTTGACTGGGTCTCCAGTTGTTGGCGCAGTTCTGTGATCTCCATACGGTATCGCTCAAGCAGCACCCTGGCTCCGCCTTCTCCGCCGGCACCAAGAGCCTCCTCGGCCTTCTTTGCATGGCTGACGAGGTTATTCTTGGCCCTCGAGGCAAATTTGAGTGTATTTATCGTTTCCAGAGTGTGGTTGTTGGCCAGAACAGCACTGTTTCCGGCTCCGATCTGAATCGTGCAAAGGATACTGACCAAAGAGTTTCCCGACAAAGCACCCTGCAACAGTCGAGTAAGTTTGCTATCACGATAAGGAAGATGTTTCCCTTCCTTGTCTCCACCCTTGGCTTCCTTGTCCTTCCATTCTGAAAGCTTCGAAATAACGGTTCCGAGAGTCAGTAAACTCTTGTTGATGTGAGCTCCTTCTTGTCTGCGCTCCTTCGACTCAGCTGCCTTTTCAGAACCAGCAAGATCGATCAGACTCAAGGTTGATACCCGGACACCGCCAGGCAGGAGACCGGACCGTTTACCCTCGCCCGCAACGGGGCCGCCTGGTATTCTCTCTCGAGACTCAACTACAATCTGAACAACAGCATGACTTCGCGAACTGCGGGAGTTGAACTGAGTGCTGGCGGTTCTTCGAGCTTGGTCACCGCGCGCAATGACACGAAGCAGCTGCGTAGGACTCTGCACAATCTCCTCCTTGAGTGGGGTAGCATAAACACCTCGCTTGCTATCCTCTCGAAGCTTAATCTCTTCCTGCTGCGGCGCTCCGCCCGATGTCGACATACTCAACAGATCCTGGATCTTCTCATTGTAAATCTCCAAATAGCTGACTCGCAGTAAGAACTCTCGTGAGGGTGTTTCTCGAATGTAAGAAAAGATATCAGTAATGGCGAGCGGAATGACACCTGGTGAAGAAGCGGTTCCCTGCATGGAAAACGTCTTTCCGGTACCGGTCATACCGTAGGCAAAAACGGTGCCATGGTAACCTTCCATAACTCGTCGGACGAGTCGTTTCGCAATGTGGTCGTATACTCTAGAGTTGTGGTCATGTGTCGTGAAAACGTTGTCTAAAAACGGTCAGTTCTGATCAAGCATTCACCATATGAGACTACACACCATAATAATGATCTCCGCCATCCTTCCCTCTGAATGAAATGAGCGACTTGCGCCCATCAACCATCCATTCTCCATCGGGGCTTCCATTGTTTCCATTAGCATCTGGCCGAACTCGTACGCTCACGACGATGTTCCCTTTGCCATCTTGTTTCGACATTCGCTTGTCGTTGGAAGCGTCGGGCTTCGAGGCTGGTCCTTCCGCAGGATCGTCGTACGTTGTAGCCGAGGTTGAATATGAATCCTGTGCTGAAGAACTGCGACTTTGAGGCGGTGATGCTACGCTGATTAAACCATCCGACATGCGAACGTTATTGATAGATTTTCCGTCTCCGCTACCGTTGAGAAAGCTTGGTGTACTGGAGCTGATCGTGCTGTACATTGATTCCCTCGTTGGTTTGGACGATTTCCTTGATAGTCTGGGCTTATCTGAAGTCCTTGGGCTAGGTGGCACACCGCTTGGTGTACGTGTGTCGCCTCTTGGTGGTTGTGGGAAAGAGTTGATGCTGACGCTTTTGCGGAGAGTCTTTCCTGCACCGTTGACGCCCGAGACAGCTTTTGGTTGCGGGAGTGCTGCTGTTGGTGCTGGACCAGGAGGGGCCAGACTCATTGTTGAGGGCGTTCGGAGGCCGGATCTGGGGGTTCCGGGTGCTGATTTGGTCGACGATGAATGTGTGGGGAGGTTTCCTTTACTTTTGCGCGTCTTGTTTACTGGTAGAGCTGGCAGGGCCATGTTGGGTGGTCCGACTGAAGGCCGGGATGGCCGCGGTAACGTTGTCGCCATCGTGGATCGGGTGGGTGTTTATAAAAAGAAAGAATAAGAGGTTGTAAGTGCTCGCAGGCTCGAAGTCGGTGGCCTGGTGCAGAGGCTTGTTAAACGTCCTGAAAGGTCGGTCGGTCCATCAACTTAAGTCCACCGCTTCGTCTAACAGATTTGATGGGCTCGCTCGATTTAATGTCCGTCACTCTGTAGAGTGTATGCAGGTCAACTGTAACGATAAAAAGAAATTCTATCTCCAGTAGATTATGGTCCTTCGTAAGGGTGGCCTAGCTCGAGCGATCAAGGGAGGAATAAATTGGTGGAACGCGGGAGGCTGCGCGGGATCGGATGTATGTCTCTGTCCAAGGTGCTATCGACTTGGCTGTGTGGATGAATTGTCAGTGACGTGCGGCAGGGCAACTGCAACAGTGGGTAATAGTGTAGAGATTCTAGCTCTAGCCAGCACAATAAGGGAAGAGTATCGATCGATATCGATATCGAATAAAAGGAAATCCAAGGAAAAGAACAGCAACCAGCAACGTACTCAATCGTCGAATTGTTTGAAGGGAAAGGATTGCAAGTCGAAAGGGGGGCGGCAGTTGGGAACGTTCCAAGTGACCTCTCCAAGTACTGTAGTAACGGAACAGGAGATGAGAAAGTGAACCCTTACCCTTGGGGAAAAGCAAACCGCAGCGAGCAAGGTCTCTCAACAAGGCTAAGGTTAGTGTACCTCGACTAGCGCGACGGATGGCCTTGGTCGAGCACGGTGACGATGTCGGCCCTCTGTCGTCCAGGATTCTAATAGACAGATCCAGACGAGGCTTTGCGAACGGACTTGCTATGAACTGAAGATCTAAAGCCAAGCGTCGGTTCAATTGCGAAGCGTTATCGTCGGTGAAGCCAGCAGGAAGCGAAAGCGAACGCTGGTATTGATGTTCGCGGCAAGGAAGGATAACAAGGGCGAATTGAAGATCGGTTTCGGCAATGGTATGTACGACAGCTCTAGAGTGAGATTACCGCGCAAAGTACCGTCGGTATCGTCTTTTAGACTTTGCCGTGCCTAGTCTGGTGGTTGATGTGGGGAGAGAAAGAATGAATTGAGGGAACCTGGCGAGGCGAGTCGAGTCGTCGAGTCAAGTCAAGTTGAGCTTGCTTGCTTGCTTGCAGTGATTGAGTGGAGGGGAACGAATGGCTGGACAACTGACTGGACTGGGATGGAGATTCTAATGCAGTCCCACTACAAGCGCAGAGTAGGGTAGCAACCGAAGCACGAGCACAAGCACAGGCACAGAGATAGAAAGAAGTGAGTGATACGAGTGGCGGGACTTGTTAGTCTAGGTAGAGGAAGATCAGGGACCAGGCGTCCAGAAAGGCAAGAAGCAACAAGGCGATAACCATAAGTTTAGAACGACCTTCTAATCATGGAAAACCACGCGTGGGTACAATCCAGATTGGAATCAAGAATCAAAATGAAGAGGACAAAAGAGGGATCCAGAAGTGACGAATGCGGTTGAAAGCGCGGACATTAGCCCCAAAAGCCTGAAAACGGCCCGCTCAGAAGATGAAGCGCTGGGGGAATGTTAGAAAAGCTGGGGACCAATACGTTCCGGTTAGAGTACGTACAGCACTAGTGCGAAGAGAAAACTCGAGTCTAGTGCATTCGTACAGCACCTCAGGCACTGGAACTGGAACCGTTCGTAAAGAAAGGCCCTGGACAGCCTTGAACTCGCTCTTCTGTTGGCCAAGACCTAAATCATCTGGTGCCTCCCCATGTCTCTTCATGCATCTAGATTGGATAGCAAGGCATCCCGGAGAATACAATGCAAGGGCCCTCGAAGAATAAGCAGGCCTAGGCGTCACTGCAGCGAAGACGGTAATTACGATATGCAAGCCTAGGTCGCGTCCTTGAGTAGCATTGGACGCTGTAACAGTCTACTGAGCCGGTATGCACGGTCGCCTATGATAACCCCAGTCTCTTTAGCCAACTTGGTTTTTCAAGGTTCAACCAGTCAGAGAGCCTTGTCTAGACGCTTGGGGATATCTTCCCCGGCTGGTCATCCATCCATCTTGACTGTTTAGGTTAGGACCAGAGAGCGAAAAAGAAAAATCACTTCCAATGTCAAACCAGCCGTTGGAAGAAATATCAGGGATCACAGTTCAGTACTGTCACCCCTACAGCAGATGGAGAATCATCCAATTGTCATACATGGACTTGAATTTTGAACTTTTCTAATGTCCAGCTACTGCACCCTAAACTCAACTGAGCTTCAGTCGCATGGAGAGAATGACTTGAGGATTGACTACGAAGTACGGATAGGCACGAACAGCTGAACACTGCTTGTGGATCTAAAATCCTCCACAAGTTCGTCGGGTAACCGCGTCGTCGATCGCCCCTTCCCGAAATGTACCGTACAGCAGTTTTAAAATCATCCACTTCCCTCCATTGGGCTTTGTTGGTTCTGCTTTACTGGGAGGACGGCACGCTACGGTACGGTACCTCAAAATTAGCTCCCGATGTCCGAGCAACCTCAAACAACTAAGGCAGGTACAGCACGACGGATCGTACCTGATTAAACTCATAGGAGCAAAATCTGCCCAGCGCCATTCCGAGAAAGGTTTGTTTCGAGCATCATCATTACATCTAAATTCATTAGTTCGAGCGGGAGTCAGCACATCCGAACTCTATTGCCGCTGTCTCTTCTCTCTTCTATCTTATCGCTTCACAATTATGACCATGGCCACTCCTGTGTCGCTCTCAGGTTCCCTTGCGCCAGGGTGGGTGACCCTTACATCGGAATCCCAAGGCCAGCGGTGCTACTGTTAAGACAATGTTTCGACCTCTCTTTGAGATCGACCTCTCTGATCCATCCTACTCCCCTGCCAACTCTCGAGGGTTCAGTGGCCAATGCGACTAAGCCCAGTTTGTCTCCAGTAATCGCTCCTCTCGCGACAAATCTTACTCCTTGTCAAAAGAGCTCTAAAACCGGTGGCTTCGATCCGTCACCACAAACAACACGAAGGCTTTCTTGGTATGAGATGTGGCAAAGAAAGCCCCCACTCGATATTATCCTCTGAATTACTCCTCCTCATTTTGGAGGATCTCCAGTATTTCAGACTAATTGCAGACCCTTATGGCTCATTAACGCCTGCTAGCAAGTCCCATCGTAAATGGAGCTTTGTCCACAAAAGATCTAATGATCCTCAAGTGCAGACTTGGCAAAGTCATTGTACAGTAATTACCTGCATGCCCCTCTCGAGAGGACGAGACCCTTGAGCAGTGTATTGATTACTTGGCAATGCTTGCAAGAGAACTCCCTTAACCGAAAATGGTCCCCAGGCTCCTCCAAAGAGTTGCAATTGATTCACATTCAATACGTTTTAAATAGGAAATTTATCTCCATGCTAATAACCAATAGTTTCCTTTACAGCGAGCCCCTCTCAGCAAGACGAAACTCGTTTAAGGGAGAGGTTCCGATGCTACACTAGATCGCTGTCCTCCCAAACACCAACTCCATTAACATGGTATTATTTCCGGGTCATCTTCAAAGATCAACATCATTCGAGGTTGAGCGGTCGTTGTCAGAGCGGCAATGGTTTTCAGCTTTTATCTCGTCGGTTCAAAGCCGATCAATGGTTCTGATGTACCCGCATATCATTGGTCTGGAGTGCAAAATCTATGGGTGCAATTTTAACAACCCCCTGAAGAAGTAACCAACACTCTGACCAACCTACCAACGCGGCTTATCGATGGCTTTTGAATCTTCAACCTGGCTCGTGCCCCTTTCACTGAGACGGCCCCAGCTCTCCACCTACAGCACATGGCGGGCTCGGGCCAGACCCAGTCCTGTGGTGTCGTTGGCTTAAGAATTCCAACTTACTTAGACGGTAGCAGTAAGCAATTTCTAGCTGCACGTGGCTATCACATTGACGTTGTGTTTTAGTGATGTTAGTGGTGAATGCAAGGACTTTCTTGATCAACTAGACAAGGTGCTGATATTTGGCTAGTATTAGGCGGGATAAGAAGGTGCTTGATTGCAAGGATTTCCATCACTTCATATTTGCCCCGATGTGACAGCCCTGCCTATGGTTTTTAGGTTCCACTGCCAACGGTTCTAACTTCTTTGACGGGCATTACGCCGACCTCGAGGATCACTCATTTAGATCTCATCTCGCTCTTGACTTCATGGAAGTCCCCTCCGCCTATCACAAATCTCAACGGCTCGTGGGGTCATCACTTGAATTATCGGATTGCTTTGCATAGACGACTAGTGGTTCACAACTTCCCCATAGATCATGCCGACGGCATAAGGTTCTTCGATAAATGGGAATAACGATTCGTTACTCGGACAGTTGGGGTTCGACAAGCGATATTGCGTTAATAAGAAATACTCGACGCTGAAAGAGCATTGTGTCGAGACAGGCTCGGCCGAATACATGGCCACATGCGACTCGGAACTGCTGTTATACCCAGATAGATACATGCCAGTCTAAAATGACTGCATCGGTATCCGTATCACCAGAGCCGTTACTCGGATCAACGTCGCCTATACAGCTTTCTTCTTATCCATTTGTGGTTTGAGGTCAACCTGGCCTCGTCTAGCATCCCATCACACCTTACTTTTCATGCCTAAGCTGATCCATGCGTGGAACCCTGGCTCGGATCGAATGTTTGTTGATAGCAACCCAGCTTGAAACCTCATGGTTGTTGGGCAACTGCTACCTGGTATTATCAACTTTGCCAATACCCCGAAACAGGCTACGAGACACCAAAACACTTGTTGTGCTGATGAGTGTCTCACTGTGTTCGAAGCACAAGCTCAGCATGCCTTGCGCGAGTCTGGATTGACCAACGCAGGTGTTGTATAGTATAGCAATTGTCAGCTGTCAACTGTCATAGTCATGGGCCTATCGGCTATTTGTTGAAATTGACAGTGGCCAACTCGAATGAAGATTTCCAGATGGAGGGTCACATCGCTTCAGCGATCAGGGGAGACGGGCTTATTATTCGTTCTGCTCAACAATCACACCTTGGGACCCCAAGAGCAAACACGCAAGCCACCACTATTAATCCAGCAATACCCTTGCGCTTACATAGGTAAGAAGTATCACAAATTTGGCTCTCATGCTTGTTGAGCATTCTAATCACCTCAATCACAATTTAGTCACAGCCGTCACATCTAGAATACGCCTCTTCCGCCCCAGCTGAAAGAATGTCTCACTGTGTAAGATAGGCACTGATGCACGGAGACTCGGTAAGCGATGTATAATGCTATCGTTTTATCATATCATAATGCCAAGGTCAATTATCAGTCCGATTTATGATATACCACAAGCCCCTATTATCGCATGAAATGTCATTCATCGTGGATCCGATTGTAATTGGGTTAATCGAGTGGAATCGAAATCTGACTTTGCTGCCAGAAGCTGCAGTGTCAATGGGCAGGCTGTTTCAACCAACCTTGGGATACACACGGGGTCGATACAAATCTTGCAGTTGTTAACCCAACTTGAATAAAGTGTTCGAAACATAAACTTGCTTTGTAGTAACACCATAGTCTCATACACCACGATATCAATGCCATGCGATATATGTACCGGAGTCATTCGCCTCAACCGCCCAATGCCCTCACTCCCCTTCCTACGCTTCCTGTCTCAAACACTTCCACGACGCCCAGCCCAACTGCTTCTCCCAAAACCCACGACCATTCGACTCCCCAGAACTCTTTCCACCTCGGCCCATACAAGCCTCCTCCCTCGAACCGCTCCTTCAGCCAGCTCTCCGGGCCTTCACCCCAACGTGTTCGCCGTAGTGCATCCCGTACCCAGTCTACAGTAGCAGTAGCCAGCTTGAGATGTCGACCGTGGCCCGGCACCGAGATTCGGAAACCAGATGGTGTAGAAGATGAACGTGTAAGTGTCGGGGCGCCACCACCGCCGCCAGCGAGATGGATTGCATTACGGCCACCGACGGCAGAGACTGTACCGGAGGCAAAGCGTGAAACATGATGAATCGACGTCAGAGTTGTTCGATCCTCGGGTCGGATGTCAAGGGTGCTCTCTGGCGTTGATGGCGTAGAACTTGTAAGAAAGCCCATTCGAATGAGCTCATCGGTTTCCTTGCCCTCCAAGGCATCCTTGTAGAGTATTTGTGTAGATGGATTCTCCTTCAGGAAAGTCTTGAAGGAGTTTCTTGTGTCCTCAGTTATAGAAGCCTTGTTAAGTATATCCTCGTAGTCAGACGTCTCTATCAACGCTTCACCTCCACCTCCACGTCTCTCAACTCTGACTCTCCGCACTACACCCTTCATCACCAACTCTGCAAGTTCACGCTCCACCTTTCCCGGAGACCTCAGTATCGCATTGAGATGTCCAACTGTAACAAGCGGGACTGTTGTAGCGCGATAGTTGAGCACTTCCGTCGTCCTGGTAGAGTTGAAACCTGTTCGTGGCACGGGACTGAACATCCGCGCTCGGATGTATCGCATAGCTTGGACGACATCCCTGAGTGAGAGGTCTTCTTCCAAAACTTTTGCCAAACCTAGATCGTCGAGTTTGTCTTGGAATAAGTCTGCTTCTTGATCCTTTGGTTTGCGCGCTGGTCTTCTTGGTGTTGAGTTTGAGCATTTGCGAGATGGTGGTGATGATCTCATAGGCTTAGTGACTCGACCTGATTTACCAAGTATCGACCTGATAGTTTGCGGCATGATGGATAGCTGTGAGGTTTTGATGGTTTGCAGTTTGTGAGTTACTGGTCAAAGTTGAACCATCGAGTGTCGTTGTACGCCCTTCAGTTTGGTGGCGAACCAGTGGAGAAAATCACAATTTGTTGTTTAGCTTTTAACCCTGAACCTTCAGCTTAACGGAAAGGCTCAAGTGACTTGTAGAAGGCGAAAGACTACCCTTAAGAGAAACACTTGATGATCCAATAGGAGTTCGGTGAGGTAGTTGAAGTTGATGATGACCCAGCAGTGTCTTGGACAGAACTACCCTGGATCTCGACGTACGAGCTGACTAACATCTGCTCCAATGACAATGTTGCTGCCTGCCTTCTTAAAGTCCGCAACATTCAAGCGCCGAAAATCAACAAAAGATGCGATAAATGGTTCCAATAGATATTAATTACTGTAGGATTGATCCAATGTCTAGTTTAGCCAGCTGTCGTCAGTATATAAGAAGTAATGGCACTCATTCTCTCGCTTGTCAGCTTCAGTGATATCTTGAGTAACTCTCTTCCAATCTCCGGTTCCTTCTTCTGGATCCTCGCCCACTGGTCACGATCCATCAGCCAGACTACACAATCTCTTTCCACCACGGCCGTTGCAGTTCGTTCAGTCTCGGAGAAGAAGGGCAGTTCACCAAGTGTCGTTCCAGCAACGATGCTCTCGCACAGCCACCCCTGAGGAAGATCGTACTCAGCACGCACAATACCACGTTCCAAAAGGTAGAATCCGTTGGCTTGCTCACCACGCCTAAATAGAACAGTGCCAGCTGGAACCTCACGCCGCGAGAAGTAAGCAGTTGCGGGGAACCAGAAATCCTCATTCTTGTCACTCAGGTCTTGGAAAACCTGGAGCATGAGGCGAAGTGGTTCTTTGAAGCTCTGCCACTTCTTCGGCCGTTGTACCTCAACGCTGCTCAGAGCATCCCGAGCAGCCTCAGCGAGGTGATTGCGACGCGGAGAGTTGAAAGGCGGATCGAATGACGAGAAGCCAGATGACTTGTTTGAAGGGACATCCAGGTTCTGTGCTGACTGTGCCGATATACGTCTCAAAGTGTTGATCTCTTCTTGTCGGGCGTAAAGAGTCTTGAGTAATTCGTTCTCACAGCTCTCGAGGGCAGAGTTGAGGTTGGGCAGCATCATGACTTCGATGCCATCGTTGCCAAGTCCAACAGCTCTCAGGTTACGGCCAAGTTGAGTTTCTGAGTCAACACCACTCAAGACAAGAACCACATCCTTGTTGTCCAGTAACCGGCTGATGGTATTGAAAGCCTCGCCCGCAGAGTAGTCGAGTCCTGTGACATGCCACATGTCGAGAATAAGAAATTTGATGGGTTGCTTGGTGAATGCGCTGTCCTCAAGAAGCGCTCGGATTCTTTCTTCCACACTGACGATGGTACCGAAGAAAAGATAGCCTGTGAGTTTGGCGATGTAGATCTGTCGACCGACCTCGTGTAAGTAACGCTGTTGAGAAGGGTTACGTCTAACAGTGGACGTGACGATATCGCCAGAGTAGTTTCCTCTGATGGCAGAGACACGAGATGTCTGTAAGATCAATGATACAAAGGCCAACAAGATGCCGACTCCGATACCGACAACAAAGTCGTGAATGCCCATTACGAGGACAATCACAACAACAGTCAGGTATTCAGCCAGCTTGAGCTTCTTACGTGGGAGCCATAGAGCCTCGAGCAGTAGCTCGAAACCAAGATCATAAATCAGAGTGCCCACCATCATGACGGGGATAAATCCAATAAGAGATGGTCCAATGATCATGACGCCGAACGTGGCCGCGGCCAACATGTAACCTGCGAGGCGACTATTTCCTCCAGATCGCATAAAGAAGACGGTATTCGCATAGACGAGGTAATTTTGAATACTGCCAAAACAGCCAGACAATAAGTTAGAGTACCCGTGAAGCCTCAACTCCTTGTCAAGGTCAGCATGATCTTCGCCACTGTTAAGGGCCAAGGCAGGGACGTTGATAGGAACATGGAGGATGCCGAAGAAGGTCAAAGCAAGCATAGCAGGCACGCATTCGATAACCGCATCCCATCGAACAAGGTGAAACTCTGCACGCACATAGTTAGTCAGGTGAAGTAAAAAGCCGCTAAGTATGCACTTACTGTAGAGGGTATAGAAATACCACCATGGCTCCCCAGAAGGAGGACCTTCGAAGATCCAGCCATGGTCACGTAGTGTATCAACATCTAGTGTATCCAACGCAAGTACAAAGAAATAGAAAATCAAAGGGATCGCTAGGATAAATAATGGAAGGAAGAACTTGGAAGTAATCTTGGACTGGCCGTAAAAGAGGATGATGGCAAGAACCAAGGGGACGACCCAGAGAGGCACGGTGGCTGGGTCAGAAAGCTGCTTTAGAGTGTCAAGGTTGTACTGTAGGCTACCGTCAAGTCGAGCAGAAACCTCGAAGCCGGTAGCTATCAGGAACCAACCTACACCTCCAATGCAGCCAATAAGGATATGTCTGGGAATGAACCCAACCATATAACCAACTTTGAATCGGCCCATGAGATAGAAGACAAGTCCCGTCATCATGGCGCTGATGGAGAATGACACAATAGTAGTGGCGATCACGGCATCGGGGTTTTCTTCCCCAACAACTTCAGTGATCTTTCCTGCCATGTTATGAAAGAAAGGTACAACCTCGATCTAATGCGAGTTAGAAAATATCAGTTTGAAGGGAAAAGGGGGTAACTGACCAGCTCAGAACCAACTGCACCCTTGAAAATACTGCCAGATGAAAAAGTGATTTGCGAAACAATGGTGCTAACATAAAAAACAGAAATTCCAGCAGATCCAAGGTGGGAGAAGATTGGTTTTCCTAATGGGAAAAGAATCATTCCTGTGACTGTTAATATCTTGCAAAGTCGAGAGTCCGTGAAACATACCATATGATAGAGCATCCAGAATGTTGAGCAGTAGACCAACGGCAACAGCCGGAAGACATGAGGTCGGAGTAAGAACTACATTCTTCCAAAGCGCCTGGCGATCCCACTTCTTGGGATTGATAGCAACCGACATCCTCTCTTCCATCCTGTGACCGACTTCCACGAAACCATTGAACCATGAGCTCTTCGCCCGAGACTTCTGTCCCTCGAGATCGGAGTAGGATCGTCGGCCGTTTGAAGTTATCCGTGTAAGCAGAGGCGTCTGCTCTGTCGCATCCTCCGCGTGGCTGACTCGGCGCTGTTCCTGCTCCGCTTGGTGATCGTCGACATGATCATCTTCATGCTCAATACTTGGCTGGTCTGGTGCGATCGATTGGGGAGGGGATCGTTTGAGAAGGTTGGCCAGTACTGACGGTCCTGCATCCTCATCGAGATCATCTTCTTGGCCATCTGGCGACGGTGGTTCGGGAACTTCGAGGATTGTTTTCGAGGAACGGGGGTTCTCAGCTGTAGACGAGTCGTCGATAACCTCTGAGTCGATCGAATCCTGGTACGAGACTCTTGCTCGCTGGAGGACGGAAGAGTTTTGCTGTGTCTTGGGATCGGAAAGCAAGTAAGTCGCAAGCTCAGCAGTGTCCTGGCGGACAGATCGAGCGTTCTGAATGCTATCCATCGGTGCTACAAAGACATCAGAATAAACCGGAACGGTTGAACAGACGAATGTTTAAGTGTAACGTACCTAAGTTATCTCGCATAGAACCATGGATGAAAGACCTAATGGGCTCTCTGTGGCCGGCAGCAGAGCTAATCGAGGCCGGCCTTGGAATTGGAAGATGAGGACTATGGCCATGATGAGGAGGCGAGGTTGAAGGTTCGTCGTGCGGCAATTGGGCTTGTTCGTTGTCCCGTTGAGAAGCAGCACTCAAAGCTCTCCTCCTCCAAGGTGTAAAGTTAAGCGGCGACGACATTTTGAAGTGAATTGGGACGGCCGCAAAGGCACCTTGCAGCTCGTTCTAGGTGTGTCGCATGAGCAGAAGGTTGGTGATACTCTTTGTGTACTTGGGTATGTGTTGCTCTTCCAGGGCCCAAAGAATGAAGGGTATTCAAACAATAGTGAACGAGACAAGAAACATTCCAAGTGAAGCCTTCACAATGAAGAGAGATGGAGAGGAATTCGTGGGGAATGGAGTGACGAATGTCAAGCAATCAATCGATCAGTTGCGACGCACTCAACTCAAGGACCGGGGTGATGAAAGCGAGGTGGGTCGTCTCATGACACTATCAAACTTAGGCTCAGCATCCACATCCACATGCCCTGGAACCTGGCAGCTCAGCACTGTCCAGTAGGTCCTCTAGGCTAGTAGGTTGTCAACCGGCAACGAAACATGAATACGGCAAAAGTTAATTTTACAGTTAGGTGCATATATATCCCAATCTCCCTAATAACAATTCTAGATTTTACTTCCACAGCAGTCAGTCATGTCGTCAAATGGCGTAAGAATCTTTTCATGATCCTGGAATCCTTGTCATGAGCCGGACTCGGCATGAACGCCGCATTGCCTGCAGCTGCAGAACAATTTTTTCTTCTTCCTATTCTCTTTTCTCTCGGGCTCTCTTACTTTTTTTTTCTCGCTGCTTTTAGGCGACAAGACCCGCTAAGACTGACCTAGAACCCACTAACAACCGCCACCACCAACAAAACAGTGTCAAACTTGGTTGCAACGGCCGCCGAGTCTGGCCGGACGGGCCGAGCGGGTTAGCGCAGGGGGGGCATGATAATGATAATGATAATGGCTGAGTTGAGAAGTGATAAGATGCCAATTCTTAGGTAAATCAGGATTCATAGCTTTATGTAAATCCGGTTCGGCTAAGATCATCCATCTATCAACAGTAGAGTCTACGCCTATCTATTCTAGAATGGAGACCGCGTATGCGGGGACGTTGAGATTCCCGCTGTCTGTTGCCGATCTTGCGATGGAACTAATCTCTGATACTGATGGGAGCTCTAAGGCTGGACTGTATCGACCATGAAGCGGCACTAAATCTGTCTCTTGTGCTGCCCAGCCAATTTTTCTGTTGACCTGAGGATTACCCAGCCCAATTTCACATGCTATCCCTTCTTCTAGGGCTGAACTCTATTCTATTTCGGGTGGGAATGTTTGTTATGGCCTCTTCTCCTCACAACATCCATGAAACGATGATGATGATTGATGAACTCTCTGGTTCCACCACTACTACAACCACATTGAGGGGAATCCCCTTCCTGAGGGTTACATTTGAGGCGAACGGGATACTCCATAGAGCTCCAAGATATTTCTCTACTTATGGCTTACACACTGCATTGACTAAATGTGTAAAGCACTCCAGTGTCCAGTCGCACAGAAAGTGCATATCAATATGGCAGAGATTCAACATGTAATCGTATAAATACTCAACTAGCAGGGTATAATAATATAATAGTCATGACCATCTGGGCCGTCTAGCCCATCAAAGAATAAAGTCCTCTAATTAAGCTTATGTAAATATCCTTGTGCAATAAGTCTTTCGACGTCTCCTTGGCGAACATAAAACTGACTGTTCTTAGTCAAAGTGATGGCCCTAAACCAGTCAGCTCAACATCACTACCCAAGTATTAGCATGCGACTCACCCGTATTCTGTTTGGATTTCTCCAGCATCTTTGAGCACTCGCACATCAATGAACAGGTCTCGCGGTGGCTCCAGGCTACCTGTGAGATCAATATCCGTCCATTGACCCTTGTACGCTGCCAAAAGGTCGCTGTATTGTCTAAAGTACTCCTCCTCTTGGGGGCTCAGACTACTTTTCGAAGCATCGCTGGCTCCTGTGCTAGAGGCACCCGCATCTCGTACTTGCTGGCCGGACAGATCACTCACGTCTGTTCCGTTCCATACCAGCTCCTCCAGCTTGTCCGTCCGCGTCCGGTGATAGGCAAGCAGGCATCTTTTGTTCCTTCGCATAGATAGATGGTTTACGAGGAGTGTGCAGGCAACGGCCTGGTCGGCGCTGGGTTCGAAGGAACCTTGGAAAGGTTCGAGAAGTTCCCCAACATCTTTATCCAGATCTCTCACTTCTCTAGTTACGGCTCTGACGATTTCGGTTTGGTAAGGTGGTAGATGGGCCAAATTCTGCGTCCGTTTGGCATGTTGGACCTGGTATCAAGAGTCAGAGCTGGCTTGCGGTACGGTGCGTTCGAAGGGAAGAGTACCAGCTTGTTGCCCAGGTCTCCGTACATGGTGCAGCTGGTCCAGTTCTGTGTGCGATCAAGATTCCGAGCTTTTTATCTGCATATCCCGACTAATTTGATTGATAGGAAAAGAAGGTTTGTATAGTATTCTGAGAATGGCGGTCTAGTTACGTTCAAAGCAATGACATCTTCATTTTAGTGGAAGCATCAAAAATACAATGGTGTCGCGTTGTCTGGGATCAGCTTGACCGCGACTAGCGTGCTCCATTAACGCGCCAGGTCTTCTACCCCGCCATCATATGGCCTAGAACGATAGATCCACTTAACTGCATCTTCTGACGATGTGCCCCTCCTCGTAAACAATCGCGGCCTAAAAATTAATGATAGTGGCGGGGTAAGAATTTTCTACCTCGATACTGCCACGTTGAGGTCCGAGAGTTGATGATTGGCTTCAACAAAGGATTACAGCAAAATTATGTTTGCACTAAATCATTTTTATTTTTATTTTCATCATCTATGTTTGGTACGAAGGGGTAGGATTCATGACTTTTCCACCTTTACGTAGTTCATTTGAAAATCATAAAATACCGTTGGTCATCAATCCTCGCCGTCGTGCCTCATCATAAGTTGACATAACTGAATGCAAGCTTTTTACAGCTTCTGCATGGCAGCAACGTCGGTGGACTGGACGTAGTCCTCGAGCTCCTGGATCTCCTCCTCGAGGTCGGCGACGGAGACCTTCTCGTCCTCGACGACCATGTTGATCTGGAGCTTCTTGACACCGAAACCAACGGGGACGAGCTTGGAGGCACCCCAGGTAAGACCGTCCTTCTCAATAGCACGGACAGCAGCCTCGAGAGCAGCCATGTCGGTCTCATCATCTGGAAATGGTCAGCATGAAGGAACTTCAAATTTAGTAAGAGAAAAACTTACCCCAAGGCTTGACGTCAAGGGTGACGACGGACTTGGCAATGGTCTTGGGCTTAGCCTCCTTCTTCTTCTTGTACTCAGCAAGACGCTCCTCGCGGACGCGGGCGGCCTCAGTGTCCTCCTCGTCGTCGCTGCCGAACAGGTCGACATCGTCATCATCCTCGGCCTCAGCCTTCTCAGGGGCCTGGGCGGGGTTGATGGTCACCTCAGCGGTCTCAGGGCCGTAGGTGGTGTAGGGAGCAGAAGCATCACCGGGGAGGGTGGCGAACTGGCTCTCGTAGCTGGCGATGTGCTTGTACCATCGGGCGGCGTGAGGGTACTTCTCGGCGTCAGGGGAGCCAGAGAGGGCCTTGAAGGTAGCGACATCAGCCTGAGAGGCAGATTGGCTGAGACTAATGTTAGCAAATAGTCTTGACTGGACGGTCGAGGTAAAAATGATGTGTATGAAAACGACTCAGAGTTGCACAAGTGCTTGTTGCTTCATCAAACAGCGGGTCTTAATCGCCTCTGAAACACGGACCAATTTGTCTCATCACAGAAGTTTTGCGTCGGAGGGAGATGTGAAGGAATCTTCGAGCAGAGAATACATACCCGACAATGTAAGAGCGGGTGCTCAACCAGTTGTTGAGCACTGAGTTCAGTTGTCAGTGTCCATGGCGCGGAAACTAGAGGCGCAAAAATAGCAGGCCGGGGACATACCGGAAGCGCCAGCATCGGTAAGGAGGTCGGTGAAGCCCATTTTGAAGGATGTGAAGATTTGAGTCGGAAAAAGAAGAGAGAGGTCGGGTATTTGTAGAGCTGAGAAAGTTGCGAGAAAGAAATTGGGTTGTCTGGTCGATGTCCAAGGTGGGGTTTATGAGATTTTTCACCTAATTTGCTTTGACTGGGTCACCCTGCAACCTGAGGGGCGGAACGGACCAGGTAGCGGATTAATTCTCTCCGCAGACCGACCTAAAAGCGTCATGGGTTAAAGTCTAGGTGGGTCTAGAGCTATGCTAGGTAACTGCCAGACTACATACCACAGCTTGACGACGTAAGAGCTTCTGCAGCCTTGTCAACCAAAATCGCATTTTAACACTTTGTACAGTTTCTTTCAACATACCCGACCACGGCCCTCTTCTAGCTTTGTCAATTAAGAAATAACGACCATGCCAATCTCACCGATCATCACATTTAAGGCCGGCCAGTGCGAGGTCGATGTACGACAGCTCACCCGCGCTTCGAGATCCTAGTAGCACCCACTAACTTGACTCTCCAGACCTCCTCTAAGCCTTACAAGGTGAAGCCTCAGCCTGAGCCAGGCTACATCTACCTATACTCCGAAGATGGTGGGCTATTGACTTTCTTGGTGTTGATGATACCTTGACTAATGTTCAAGCAGATCTCGTGCATTTCTGCTGGCGCAAGCGCAGCTCGCCCGTCGACGACCCCGAGGTGGACCTGATTATGGTCCCTACCGATGGCAGCTTCATTCCCTACGAATCCACAACATCTTCTGAACCCACCTCCAAGACCGATGGCCGTATCTTTGTCCTCAAGTTCTCCTCGTCCTCCCAACGACACATCTTCTGGCTACAGTCGAAGACACAGAGCGAGAATGGAGACCCAGCCTACTACAGTCCCCGAGATCGCAAGATCGGCGACATCGTCCATCGCCTGCTACAGGGCGAGGAAGTCGATGTGTCTGAGGAGATGTCTACTGTTCGCAACGATCACGACGATGATGAGGATGAGACTATGGAGGACGCCGAGAACCAGCGCCCCCAGGGACACCGAGGCAGCGGAGGTGCGGGACCTGATGCTACAGGAGGAGATGTTCGAGAGGAGGGTGAGGGCTCGCGAGAGGGAGGAGCTGATGGTGCTAGAGCGTAGGTGATTCCCTTTGCGTGGTTAAACAGAACGGCGTGCGTGCATACATATGATGGAATTGGCATTTAGACCTTTGTCGGGGACAGCAGGTTAAACTGTGTAAAGCTAGCTTTCTTCACTACGAGAGGAGAATTGGGAACTAGTGTCCTGGCGCTGGATCTGTGGCATCAACTTTGAAATGTGACAGCGCTGACGTGGTTTCAGGGCCTCTTCCTCAGCCCCTGATGCTGATGCCGCTGCTGCTGTGAGGAACTTCCTGGACTCTCTCCGAGGTCAATCAGGCCTCTCTGGCGGACAGCAGCAGCAACAACAAGGCGCTGACAAGGCGTACCCGTACCTCAACCACCTACTCCCGACCTCGATCACGGTACCCATGATCGAGTCAGCCCCTGAGGAGTTTGCCGACACATTAATCAGTTTCCTTCCACCTACTGTCGTCGTCCTTGCAAGTGGTTCATCAGATGCTGTCGATGGCAAGTCCGACCCACCGGCAGCGACTGTGGAAGCTGCCAAGGCCTCCCTATCTCTTGACGACAAGCGAACATTGTTGAAGAAGGTCATGCGAAGCCCTCAATTCAATCAGGCTCTGGCAAGTCTGACCATGGCTATTCGTGATGGTGGCCTGCCTAGCATTGCCGACGCTCTTGGAGTCAAGGTCCAGGATGGTGGATATCTGCGAGGAAGTGGCATGCCTATGGGTGGTGGTCAGGCTGTCGAGGCATTCGTGAACGGCGTGAAGAAGACTGTTGAGGAGGAGAAGAAATGAATTAGGTGAACCCTTGTTCCTAAAGCATCTACCACGGCGTTGTCTCTTATTACAGTATCCAGATAAAGGTTGATGCTTACAAACGTTGGCGTTTCGCGGTTGAAGATTGGGGGCTTTTTATTCCGGAGATTCTAGATATATAATAGACTCATCAAAATATCCGTTGGTATTTCCCTCATGTGAACACTGTAAAATTGGATATATCAATATCCCTTGGGAATAAAGTTGTACGAGTCCTTGGTGGGGCTGTACAGAGGTAGATTGTTAGGTGCCTAGGCGCCCCACGAGTCAGGACCCGGAAGGGATGCATACTGACGTACCGCGGCGCGCCTCGAAGCTACCATAACTTTAGTTCGTTAACACCCAAAATCTAAGCTTCAACCTCGATTTTCCAGTCGCATTGCCATTTGGACTCATATTTGATTTATCCGGGCACCTAATAATCTTCACAATGAATCTGTCGTTCCCTACAGACCCTCGCGAATTCGATAGCGATGATCGCATTTCGTTTTCCAAGCTCGACAAGAAGTTCATCGCGGTTCATGACGATGGTAACGAGTACGAATTTGACGCCGACAACAAGCGATGGGTTCTTGCGGACGAAGAGCCATTGGAGCCCCCAGTAACCGATGCGTACGACGATTTCGCCCAGTTTGCAGCGAATGAGGCTGTAGATGATAGTTCAAAGAAGCGCAAAAATGGATCGGGTCAGGATTCTGAGGTATGTTCGCATCATCACTTCATCGAGGCAGTCTCGATGCGCACTGGTCAATGAATCTCAAACTGACTCTCTGAGAAGACTCCCGAACCAGGCAAGCCTTCGCGACCAAACAAGAAGCAAAAAGCACCCCCACAACCCAGGCAGAACACGGCTGTCTACGTTACTGGCTTACCCGCGGATGCAACTGTTGGGGAGGTCCACGATCTTTTCTCGAGAAAATGTGGTGTCATTGCGGAAGAAATCGATAGCGGCGCACCACGAATCAAGCTTTACAACGACGGGGACGGCAACTTCAAGGGCGATGCTCTGATCGTTTTCTTCAAGCCCCAGAGCGTCGAGATGGCCATTATGCTTCTCGACGATACAGACTTCAGGATCACTGCAAGCGGAGCAAGTGAGGGACGGATGAAAGTTCAAGCTGCCGATTCGAGTTACAAGAAGGTGAAATATGACCAAGAAGGTGGTGGCGATGAGCAAAAGAGCAATGGCGCAACTGAGCGCAAGCCACAGAACAGCAATCGCGACAGGCAAAAGATCATCAAGAAGACCCAGAAATTGAACGCGAAGCTGACTGACTGGGATGACGATCTGCCATACTCGGGACAGCCGGAGGCAGCAACCAAGTGGGATAAGCTCGTGATTCTTTCGCACATGTTTACGTTGGAAGAGCTTGAGGAGGACCCTGCTGCTCTTCTGGAAATCAAGGAGGACATCCGAGAAGAGTGCGCCAAGCTGGGAACCGTGACGAATGTTGTACTCTTTGACCAAGAACCTGAGGGTATAGTCTCGGTCAAGTTCAAGGACGCAGAATCAGCCCTCGCATGCATCAATCTTATGCATGGAAGAAGATTTGACGGTCGAACGGTGGAGGCTTTCCTGGCATCAGGGAAGGAGAAGTTTAAGAAATCAAAGGATGAGGATGCTCATGGAGACTCGGATTAGAAGCGACCATTTCTCTTTACAGTTGGAAGACGAGTCTTGATTAGAATGTAAGATACCCATAACCCGAATATAGACAAAACTTCCCAAGCAATGCGTTCCACTTTCACAAAAGGAGCATTGTCATTCCTTTTCGTTCGCCTAACTCGAATTAGATTTACATGGGTTTGGGAGAGATGCCCATTTCATATTCTTCAGCGACTGTATACCAGATAGCGGCCTCAATGATGTTGCAGACGACCTGTAACTCTTCGTCATCTAATTTGGAGCTATGTTAGTCATTCTTTGCATATATTTGGTTATGTATTGGTTGCCTGAAAGCAAATCTCACCTCGTGGGGCGTAGACCATGAGAAAGTCTGGAGAGACTGGACTCTTGATGAACCGGCCAGTCCATGCCAGGGGATGTCTTTGGCCCCAGCCTTTTTGCAACACCTCTTTGATGTCATCAGGGTGTAGACCCATGTGCAGCGAGTGATCTGAGTCATGAACGTGACAGATCTCACCCTGACAGTTTGTCTGCACTGGATGTCTGGCGAATAATGCTAAGCCATGCTTCTCAATGCACGACTTCTCGGTACCAAACTTCTTCGGGTTACGGTTTGCCATTTTTGCCATGGACCAGCGGAGAGATCGGTAGCATTCTTGAGAACCATGTTGGTCAAGCTGTCTTTGGGGAGCAATTCCAGCAACAACCGGGCGAGGACCTGCGCGGTATGGGAGGCGTTGGCGGCGGAGAATACCTGATGTTGGGAGGCGCTGGGGATCTGGTTCCGGTGCTGCATATGGGTCTCTCAGGGCCCAAAGACGAAACCATGATATACGAAGGTAGCCAGCAAAGGTTGAGGGCGTACCACCAGGGCCCAGGTTGAGGAAGTTCACGTAGTCGTTGTGAACTAGCAATACGATGGGAACTAAAGCAACAAGAACCTGAGCGTGGTAGGCATCGAGGAAATGAATAAGCAGGATAAGAGTAATTGAAGACAAGAATATGTTTTGGCCATCGAGAGTTACTGAGATGGGTTGTTGGCGAAGGACGTATGAAGCCTTGAGAGATTCCAACTCAGCCTCTCCTTGGAGATGAGGAGGAGGAGAAGTTAGAGTCTCGGCGGAAGTGATTGCAACAGATGACATTTTCAGGAACAAGACATTGATTGTTTACTTTGTCATTGAATATGATAAACGCCGAACTTGTTAAGACAAAGTCTGCAACCACAATGACAATGTTGCCCGCAGTGTGGTTGGTAGAATATGTGGGGGTCTAAGGAAGCCGTGTAAGTGTGATGTGATATTGATGAGAGGGGAGCACGAGGAGGTTCCTTCAGCTTTATAGAAGCATTGACTGATCGGCCTTGGCGACGTAGAACGGGGAATAAGCCCAAAGTTCAGCTGATCTTTCGTATCATATGCGGAGAGCCCAGAGGAGTCTGAGGAGAGAAGAGGGAGGCCAAGGATTGGAGACGGTGAAAGGGAGCGACTGGAGGGGATCGTCATATGTGCCTGTCCGTCCGGCAGCGTAAGTTATGGTAGGCGAGGAGCTATCAACCAACCATTCTAAGCCCATAAGCAATTGGTATTCTGGCACAGTTTTACTTGGTTCCTTGCTTGGAGTTTCGTTGAAGACTCTCACACGTTGAGACATGATGAATACTGAGGCTTGACTTGTGAAAGCTATCCTTTGATATCATACTGAAACATAACCCATTGACAGAGTGGAATCTCTTCTTCAAGTGCAGTACAGTACAGCAACATGTGTCACGAGCTACAGAATAAGCCTTGATAGTGCACGGCTCTGTATGGCTGAGACATTGTAAGTTTAGTGAATTGATACGCTGCAGGCCCCGCAAGGCATGACGTTGGATTGAAAGCTAAGGTACTCGACAGCATTCAACAAAATCAACGCTATTACTTCAGTGCCGTCTTACCTTTGTCAAACTTTCCTCCTTGGGGCTCCATCCGCCGCTAATAAGCCATGACGAAGCTTGGATAGATTGTCGTTCCGTGAACAGTAAAGCTTCAACCGTGTAAGCCAAGCTTGCCAAGGCTACCCTGGACAAGATGGATTATGGGTGGTCAGCTGAATATCTAGACGCTATCTAAACGCCAATATGCCTGGATTTCTACATATTAACACGAATCCTTCAAGGAAATACGCCACGAATTCTCGTAAATTTCTTGATTTTTTTCGGATCCTTCAGCAGATCTTTGGGTTGTCCTCTCCAAAAGGTAAACTGCTTGGATTGACTCGCTTGATAGCTAGACGAACTCGACAGCTCATCTAACAAAGAGGTGATGTTCACGACCTGAGATAATACAACAAAAACAATAAAGAGGAAAACCTCAGTCAGAAATCTCACCTCCAACATGATTGATATCTTGGTCGCATTTCTTCAGAGGCTATTGGCTGCTACGAATTAAGGCAAGCCCATCGATAGCTGACGTCGTATCTAAGCCCAAGCTCGACGTTGCTCAGCAACAACCGGATCCGTAACAAAACAAACCAGCGAATGATGGAGCTCGAATCATGGGTCAACCACCAACTAAGAGCGGTCTAAAGACTTGCATGGCGACCTCCTCCAGCACTTTTCGCTCTTCATGACAGCTTTTCTACACGAGTCTGATATCTTGTTCAGTTTAATTGTTTCCTTTCGTTGAGCGTTATCAATTCTATTTCAGCAATAAAGAGTACATATCACAAACTCGAGAAACTCTCCGTCCAGGGTCTCTACCCAGTGGTTAGTTGTGAGACCCAGAATTCCTATCATGGCTGCTAACATTGCTCTCTCAGACATACAATCACAACCCATCATGGGTTTACTAAAGAACCCTCTTCGATCTAGCAAGCCGAAGCTCCCACTTTACCAAAAAGTGAACTCTCCAACTAAAGAACGATATTCGGACGACGACTACTCTACTACCGATGATGAGAGTGATTATGAAGATGAGCCATACTCGCCCGAGAGCTCTTCGGCTGGCTCGTCAAGACATACATCTGGATTTGCAAACAGCGGACTCTTGATGCTGCCTAGCCATCAGAAGAAGCCCCTTCCTCTTCGTCGGAGGATCGCTAAAGTCTACCCTTACCGAGTGCCAAACAAGGTCACACGCTGGCTGTTCTGCACGGTGATAACATTCATCATCGTTATGGTTCTTAGTCTAGTCCGCGCCAGTCAAGTCGAGAACTGGAAGGTTGCCAATGGCAAGGTTGACAACAGACCGCCCCCACCACCACCTGCATGGGAAAAGTTCCCTTTCCTGGAGAGATACTATGCTGGACTCAAGACCTTGGCCACCTTCGAGGAAGTCAAGCCCGAGTGGCCTCATGTCAAGAACGAGCCCGAGAGCAATGACTGGAACAAGCTGAACGAGATCAAGGGCGGCAAGGACGGCGACAAGGATAAGGACAGTGAGGAAACCGACAAGGCCACCACTGAAGAGATTGAAGCCGAGGCCCAAGGAACCAAGGCTCCTAAGAAGGAGACCCGGGACGAATCTAAGGCCAAGGACGACACCAAGGATGACTCTAAGGACACAAAGGAGGACAAGTCAAAGGACGAACCCGAAGTTCCCCAAAAGAAGCTGCCCAAGAGCAACGACTGGAGTGGTTACTTGAACAAGACCGAAGAGACAGGCATGAAGGAATGTTTCCTGGATGTTGATGGCACAGTCCGAGTCCCCCAGCTGCGCTACTACAAGGGTCGTCCCCAAGGTTTCCCCGAGCACGCCATCGGATCTTACGAGACCCTGGATCTACCCGAGGATATTTGCTTCGATCGTTACGGCCGCTATGGTCCCTACGGATTTGGCTACTCCTCACGCAACGGTGGTCTCAGCGTTGGTGAGCACGGCCAGAAGGAGGGTTCAGATGCAGTCTGGGAAAACACACCTCGCGTGGATTACCGACAGATTGACTGGGCTGATGTTCAGCGACGCTGCTTCAAGACCAACCAAGCTCGCTTCAAGGAGTTGCCTGAGAAGACTCAGACTCCTCACGGTTTCTTCGCCTATGAGCCTAAGCCTAAGGCCCTCCCTAGCTCTACTCTCGCGCGCCGGGGTGTTGAAGAAGAGAAGCCTAAGACCGGAAAGGAGACTGCTACCCCCAAGGTCGAAACTACAAAGACACAAGAGGCTCAGCCTAAACAGACTAGCTCCGAGGAGGTCAAGTCCAATGCCCAAGAGCCAAAGACTGCTGAGTCCAAGGTTGGAAGCTTAAAGGCTGAAGCAACCAAGGCTGCAACCCCCAAGCCTGAACAATATGCTACTAAGGAGTCTCGACCCGAGAAGCCCAAGTCCGACAACACTGAGACCGAGTCCCAGGATACTGAGGAGCCAGAAGCTCCCAAGATTGAGTCACCCAAGGCCTCTGGAGGATTGTCACGAACAGCCGTTGTCGTGCGCTGCTGGGACGAATACAACTGGCGCGAGGATGACATTGCTCACCTTCGATCACTCATCACTGAACTCGCTGTGACCTCTGGTGGACGTTACGATATCCACCTGCTTGTCCAGGTCAAGAATGAAGCCGCCCACCCTGTATGGGCAGACGAGAGAATCTACCAGGAACGCATTGAAGAGTCTATCCCTGAGGAGTTCCGAGGCCTCGTGACTCTTTGGTCAGAGACCCAGATGCTTGCTCTTTACCAGGGTATCTACGATCACTTCACTCGTGGTCCTGATCTGCCAGTTCACGGTGTTTACCGCGGTCTTTCCATGGCTATGCAGTACTTCGCCCACAAGCACCCTGAGTACGACTACTTCTGGCAGTGGGAGATGGATGTGCGCTACACTGGCCACTATTACGACCTCTTCAGCAAGCTTGAGAACTGGTCCAAGGCCCAGCCCCGTAAGGGTCTCTGGGAGCGCAACTCTCGTTTCTACTTCCCCAGCATCCACGGTAGCTGGGAGGATTTCTCGCAGATGTCTCGCGTTCAGAGCCAGATGGGAACTGTTAGTGCTGATAACGTCTGGAAGGGTGTTCCTGGCTTTGATGGCAAGACTCCTGACCACGATACCAAGGGCCACCGCACTGTTTGGGGACCTCTTCGCCCCAAGGACGATGATGACTGGTTTGAGCCTGGCAATGATCCCGTTGCTCCTACATCTTATGAGAAGGATCACTACCAGTGGGGTGTTGGCGAGGAAGCCGACTACATTGCGCTCAACCCCATCTTCAACCCTGACGGTACAACTTGGGGCCTCAAGGATGATATTACTGGTTTTAACCGATCAGACGGACTTCCCCCTCGTCGCGCCAACATCATTACCACTGCGCGTATGTCCCGTCGACTGTTGACGACCATGCACAAGATGACTGCTTTCAAGAAGCAATTCGCCTTCCCTGAAATGTGGCCTGCCACTGTTGCTCTCCAGCACGGCTACAAGGCTGTCTCCGTCCCTCACCCCGTCTATGTCGACCGAGCCTGGCCCCCAGCCTACATGGCCCAGGTCTTCAACAACGGCCGTGATGGCACAAGCGGTGGTTCTCGTACTAGCATCTTCGGTGATCGCGAGCACAACATGCACGGCCTCTCTTGGTTCTACAACTCAGGCTTTGCACCCAACATGTACCGTCGCTGGCTGGGTCTCCGAGTCAACAACGACGGCGGTGAAGAGTTTGAGGGCACTGAAGATAAGAGCAAGAAGGGTAAGGGAGTCGGCAATATGCGCGGTGGTGAGGGCAGAATGTGTCTGCCTCCGATGTTGCTCCATCCTGTCAAGGATGTTGAGTTGCCCGTTGAAGCTCCTGAAGCTGAAGCTGAAGCTGAGCAGGGTAAAGCTCCCGCATCTGATCCTGGAGCTTAAATCTCCCTTTCCCTTTTCTGCGTAGAGGACTCTGAGAGTCATTGTACGGCGTTTTGAGGTTTTGCTTTTGTGGTGTTTTATAATGGGTTCATGTCCTGCCATGTATGCGATGAAATATGTCAACGGAATGATAATGACTTTTCAAGCTGCCAGGCACTGTAGTATATATGGCTACGTATCTTTTGGGTACTTGGATTTAGACTGGATGGTTAAATAATGAACATACTATTTCATAAAGATATGAAGATTTGTCTACAAGTGAACACTTGCAACTACTGCACTAGATTTCTCTCCGTAACTGCATGATTTCGTCCAAATCATAGTGGTATTTGGCTTAACGTAAAATGTTTTATACATGCCTTATTGTCACATTTGCGCAGATTCTAACTGCTCTTTTGTATGATCATTTCATCCAACTCGAAGCTCCCAGTTTTACGCCGGTGTATCCTTCGCAATCGCGACGTATAAACAAACAGCGATTACCCGGGCAATTCTCCATATCGGCCCCTTTTCTCATATCATCGCATAAGGTCCCTTAAACCACGCGCTTGACCTCGAAGAAGCGTCGCAGCCACCAGACCTGGAAGAGGGACTCGCCAATGACGACACCAATAACGAACATGTTCCACCACTTGACTCGGCTGTTTGTGCTCTCGGCGGTGTTTCGGTGGGTGCGCTCACGGATGACGATATACTCTTGTTCGTCCTTGACTTGAGCAAGGAGATCAGACAGCTTGCGGACTGAAAGGAAGTTAGTAACCGCATTGAAATGTTGTAAAAGGGAGGAGAAATTACCTTCACGGTCGAGGGGGTCGGCGGGCATCTCATGCTCGCTCACGTAGACAATTCCATGGACGTTAAAGGAGACCTCCTTGGTGTTGGCGGTCCAGGCCTCGTTACCAAAACAGTAGACGTATTTTCCATCGTGCTTGGCTGTGAAAGAGTAGTCGCCGTTGGAGATACTCTTCTCGTTTGTCTCGTATTGACCACTAGGGTTGGTGATCTGGCCAAGTTAGCGTTCCATCCTGATACCCAGCAAGTACCTCCTCAGAACACATACCCAGAAATCGATATCGAGGTTGCCTGCGCTACCAAATTCACGATCGCCAACCTGGAAGGTCACGGTCATAGTATCATCCTTGTGGAGGGATTCGTGAAAGCATTCTCGACCGTGGGCAGGAAGAACGATGTTGTGAGCAGTGACGGCTGTGAAGACAGCGGCAGCCACGAGGGCTTTGGCCGCAGAGACGAAGTACATTATGGAGATGGGAGTCGAGGTCGGATATCGATTGATCGCTATAGCTTCGAAATGAACGTCGTGGTCGTTTTGCGATCCTACAGTGTTATCATGTCCCTGTTGGAGCTATACTGTCCACTAAAGTCAAGAATGGAGACGGGCTGTCGAACCGCAGCGAATTGACACCTTTCCGCTGCTAATTGGAGGGACAGGGGGCCTGTTGCTTGGTTGCTGTTGCGGCTCTCTTCCTGACTGGGCAGCCACGGTTTTGCCGAGCTTGAGACATGAGTTCCTGCCAGCTTGCAGCTTCTATTCTTACCAAAATTCACAAGCCAATCCCGCGTCCCCAAGCCTAAAAGGGGGAAAGTGGGCAAGCTTTGGTGAGGTGGGGCTCTGTGGCTTGTGGGAGGGCATGCTAGGGATTAAGGTACCTGGAATTATCGTTTATCTGTCCTCGCGAATACCTCGTACCTTGAAAAGGGATGGGAGAGCGGGACCTGATTGCGCGGCATTCAAGCTTTTAATGTCTAGCATTGAGAAATGGAACACATTTCGAAAGATGGCCTTCGAAGGCCAAAATAATACAATCATTTTTGGGAATCCTTCCATAAGTATTGCCCAGAAAATAGACTTACCTAAAACCGTGCTCAATAAGAATCGTTGATCAGAGCCTCCCGTCGCTCTCTTATCACGTACCCGCTTTAACGAGAATAAGTACCCGAGATCAGAGAGGTCACTGACCATGTGGCGGTGCAATTGCGTCTTCTGCCCCTCAGCTCTCCCTGTCCACTGCAACAATCCCCTGAAATTGAATTAAAAACAGGCCCTGGGCTCTAGTATTCCCCCTGCAAGTAACCTGTAAACAGTCCAGTAACAGCGCTGCACGCTCACCAGCCTCAGCCCCGGTAGCAGAGCAGCCCGAGGCCAAGGAAAAAAAGACATGTCTCTCACCCCTCTCCCTAAAGAGTGATCCATTCTCACACCGACAAGTGCAAACCACACGACACCCCCAATCCAGTCCATCCATATTATCCATCCATCCATCGTCGCTCGTCGTTTTTTCTGCACCACCACTCCAAGGACCGCCCCACGATCCAGTAAGTTCAGCGTCTTTCTGTATATTGTTTGAGTATCTTCAGATCCCGCTCTTTGCTGCCTGACTATTCCCGATCTTCGTCTCGATGGCTTCGACCAGCTACGTCCGTCTCATGCTGTCGCCGCCCGATGATCCAGATTCGCCGCCATGCTATTCCCCCCGTTGATCCGCCTCGTGACGGCCTGAACCACCAATATCGACGTACAACATGGCATAGCTGGCTTCAATGGATTACGGCGGCAGCCTGGGACGACAGCGCTTACAAGCTCGAGCCTCCAGGACTTGGATGATGGTGACGATGGAGAGGCGTTAATGGATGAGCTCTTGATCGCTGCCTTGTTCATCAACTTAGGTGTCCTTTCGCGACACATAAAGCCATCCTGCCTCCACCATCACCAAACATCCAACCTCCTGTTCCTCCCTTAGCTAGACGTCTCCTGTATTCTGTCTCAGTCTTTGTCTCTTCCCTCTCAAACTCAAACTTGTCCCTTTTTATTTTTACCTTATACCCCTCGCACGCAGCAAAGTCCCTCGCCACGTCTTCTTTCAACTTTCATCACCAACATCGCTGACCTTGCGCCTCCGCCTTTAGGACCTTTTACTCTATCCCTAGAAACACAGGCTCGTAGCCGTAAACCGCAATCATGGGTCTCGCCTTTTCAAAGCTTTTCGACCGTCTGTGGGGGAAGAAGGAGATGCGAATTCTGATGGTTGGTCTTGATGCCGCCGGTAAAACCACCATCCTCTACAAGCTTAAGCTTGGTGAGATCGTCACCACCATTCCCACCATCGGTATGATACGCCCCGGATCTCCTCAAGCCAGCCAGTATCGCTGACATTTATCTCTTAACTAGGTTTCAACGTCGAGACCGTCGAGTACAAGAACATTCAATTCACCGTGTGGGATGTCGGTGGTCAGGACAAGATCCGTCCTCTGTGGAGACATTACTTCCAGAACACTCAGGGTATCATCTTCGTCGTCGACTCCAACGATCGCGACCGTATTGTTGAGGCCCGAGAGGAGCTCCAGCGCATGCTTAACGAGGACGAGCTCCGTGATGCTATCCTCCTTGTCTTCGCCAACAAGCAGGATCTTCCCGTACGTCACGACCCCACATCAACATTTCGTTCCAAAATATTCCCCTCACCATGCTATTTGTCCGCGATATCATGATGCTAACGTTATGCTACAATTAGAACGCCATGAACGCCGCCGAGATCACAGACAAGCTTGGCCTCCACAGCCTGCGACAACGCGCCTGGGTAAGTGATGAACTTTTGATTTCTGGAATCAGGAGTCGACATCTCCATTCGTATGGTCACATGCTAATCTCTTGCTTTTCTCTTTCAACAGTACATCCAGTCCACCTGTGCCACCTCAGGTGACGGTCTCTATGAGGGTCTCGAGTGGCTCGCCAACACCCTCCGAAAGGCGGGTCACCAGTAGAAAGATCGATGAGATACCTCTCTTAAAGAAACCCGCCTTTTTCTCCTGCTCTGCCACATACTCTCAAATGGCTCTTTGTGTCGACTCGAGGTTTCGGTTGTAATTTGCAAAGTTATCGGTCCAATCGAAGATAAATCCTTGAACCAAAGTCGCGTCTATTCACGTTTTCTGTTAAAGCAACATGTTTTTACGCTTCCTCCGTCTCTCAATGGTGCTTCACTGTGAGCCTCTCGGCCAACGTTTGTTTGCCATACGCCAGCGTCAGCTCGCCTCCCGAGGACCACAGAACGTACTTTCTTTTTTTTCTTCTTGGAGGAAAAGTCGGGTGATGATGGGAGGCGTCTTATGGGAATCCCGGGATATTTGTACAGTCGTCAAATCGGGTGTCGTTTGTTCTTTGAAAAAAAAAATGCATTCCTTGCAGATTTTACACGAATACTCTCGCAAACCGTGGCGCACTGGTACATCTATCGGCTGTTGTTTTTTGTTTTCCATTTCTTTCCCATGTCGCTTCAGGGAACATGACCATGATGAGAACTCGAGTAACGAGGAGTAGAGACGAGGCATGAATTCAGGGCCACTGCGAGATGGGTTGTTGTAGAGATTCTATCTGTTTTATTCCATGCCTATACTTATATCGTAGTCCAGACTGGTGACTGAGTGACATGCGTAAGACTCAAGTTGAAAGGCCCACTTGGTGTAGAGTTTCGTTTTGTATGCTTATACGTAGATCAGTGTACAACAAGATTGTGCTGCTGTGTCAATTAGATACAATATCCTACTTGCAGATATTTTGAGAAGAGTACTACCATTATGTAGTATGATAAGAAAAATTCCAGCTCGGTTCACCTTGGACTACAACCTTATCAAACATCGCTTGGCATTATATAGATACCACATGCTACCATCCGACACAGTACGATACCCCAAGAATAGGTCGTCACACTGAAACTAACAAAGCCTCAGGGCACTTTTAGAGTTTTGGCAAAGCCCTAACCGTTGTGGTAGTTGACAGAATCTTATTAATTACGCTTTAAAGTTGAGTGCGTGTTAATTAGATAGAGTTCTAGGTACATTCTATGATTATGCTGAGATGGGTATGCAGTATGCTACTATGATACAGAAGGATTTACAAATTAGACGTGAAACACATAAACTCATTAAACAATATCCCAGACAATTTTGTCATCAGAGCTGCTTTACTCCTCCTTGGGCTTCTCCTCCTTGTGCTTGACGGCAATTTCCAAGCCCTCCTTGTCCTCGCGAATCTTGACCTCGGCTGTCTCTCCCATCTTCAACTGACCCCTGATGATCTGGTCTGCCAAGCCGTTACCGATCTCGTTGGTGATGAGTCGGTTAAGAGGACGGGCGCCGAACTTAGGGTCGTAGCCACGCTCTGCAAGCCAGTCTCGAACATCGTTGGGAACAGAGAGCACGATGCGACGATCGTCGAGGCGCTGCTGGAGTTCCTTGAGACGGATGTCGACAATGTCTCGAATGGCGCTAAGGGCGAGACGCTTGAAGACGATGAAGGAGTCGATTCGGTTAAGGAACTCGGGTGGGTAAGCGGAAGCGACGACATCCATGACGGCCTTGCGGACGGATGGGTCAATCTCGCCATCAGGTGTTTCGCTATAGGGGTGGAGATGGTTCTGGCCAACGAGGATGTCGGCACCCAGGTTGGATGTCAGAACAATAATAGTGTTCTTGAAGTCGACCTTGTGGCCTTGAGCGTCGGTGAGGTAACCCTCGTCAAGGACTTGAAGGAGTAGAGCAGAGATGTCGCGGTGTGCCTTCTCAAACTCATCGAAGAGAAGGACAGCATAAGGCTTACGGCGGACAGCTTCGGTCAGTTGGCCAGCATCCTCGTAGCCAACGTAACCAGATGGCGCACCGATAAGTCGAGAGATGGTATGCTTCTCCTGAAACTCAGACATATCGAAACGAACAACTGCAGATTCAGTCGAGAACAGGAATCCTGCAAGTTTCTTGCAGAGCTCTGTCTTACCTACACCAGTAGGGCCCAGGAAGAAGAAGGAAGCCAAGGGCTTGTTCTCGCCGCTCAGGCCAGCTCGCTGGAGACGAACTGCGTCTGAGACAGCCTTGATAGCTTCATCTTGACCCTTGACTGCCTGGCTGAGAGAGTCCTCCATGTGCACCAGCTTCTCTATGTGGCCCGAAGTAAGCTTGGACACTGGAATGCCGGTAATACGGGAGACGACATTGGCGATATCGTCTGGGCTGACTGAATCGTGGATGAGAGCGTCACTAGACTTCGGCTCTTTGGCTTCTCCCTCCTTGGGCAGCTTCTGCTCAAGGTCAGGAATGACACCGAATCTCAATTCGGAGGCACGACCAAAGTTGCCTTCTCGCTGAGCCTGCTCGAGTTCGAATTTGGCCTTGTCGAGATCCTCTTGGATCTTCTTGACCGACTCGATCTCGGCACGCTCCTTCTCCCAGCGCGCGTTAAGCTCAGAGATTTCCTCGTTGAGTTTCTTGAGGTCATTCTCAAGCTTCTCACGGCGTTCTTTGCTTGCCACATCGGATTCCTTCCTCAAACTCTCAAGCTCAATTTGAATGGTCATGATCTTGTGGTCAAGACGCATGATGTCTTCCGGCTTGGACTCATGCTGCAGCTTGAGGTGACTAGCAGCTTCGTCCATAAGATCAATGGCCTTGTCTGGAAGGAAGCGATCGGTGATGTAACGGTTAGATAGAGTTGCGGCAGCCACCAAAGCACCGTCTGTGATTCGTACACCATGGTGGACTTCGTACTTGTCTTTGATACCTCGGAGAATACTAATGGTATCCTCCACAGAGGGTTCGCTGACAATGATAGGTTGGAATCGTCGTGCCAGGGCAACATCCTTTTCGATCTGACGGTACTCATTAAGGGTTGTTGCACCACAGCATTGGAGTTCGCCACGGGCTAGAGCAGGCTTCAAGAGGTTCGAGGCGTCAATGGAGCCTTCGGCCTTTCCAAGACCAAGGAGGGTATGCAATTCATCGATGAATAGAATGACTTCTCCTTGCGCCTGCTCAACTTCTGTCAAGACCTTCTTGAGTCTTTCTTCAAAGTCTCCTCTAAACTTGGCTCCGGCGATTAGGGAACCAAGGTCAAGGCTGATGACTCTCTTGTTCTTGATACTCTCGGGGACGTCGCCACGGACAATACGAAGGGCAAGACCCTCGAGAATTGCTGTCTTTCCAGTTCCTGCATTACCGATAAGGACTGGGTTGTTCTTGGTACGTCTTGAAAGAATTTGGATGGTTCGCTGAATCTCTGCATCTCTTCCAATAACAGGATCAAGCTTGCCATCCTTAGCTCGAGCAGTCAGGTCGACACCAAATTGTTCCAGGGCAGGCTTTTCTTCCTCACCACTCATATCCATGCGGTGAGTACCGCCTGGAGGATGAGGTCGACCATTGGCATATGTTCTGACTGCGATACTTGGAATCAAACGTAGGGATGTTGGTCTTAAAGGTTGTGTTGCGAGTACTCGTGTAAGTGGCCGGGCTGATCGAGTCCTTGCACTAGCAGCCATGCGCTGCGTTGAAGTGATTAGTTGCCTTCGCGCCTGCATGATGGACACTTGTGAATAGCAATGCAATGAAATTGTAAAAGAGAGATTGAAAGAAAGAAAAGGGAAGCAAAATCAAAGATTTCTTCAGCAGTCGGGAGACCTCTAATTATCTACAATTCGAGCCCTCGGCTACACCTCTTCATGACGCCTGGAGCATTTTCTCGTAGCTTCCAGTTCCGTCATCGGCAGGCATGGAAGCTGGCACTAACAGCTGATAAGATAAGCCATTCGGAGCTAACCTCCTATCTCATCAATCATGTGATATTTTTGTCTCTCAGGGCTTGTGGAAAGAGCGAAAGAGTGGGTATCACGGCACGATTTTTGATTGGGCTATCGAACCGGCGAGGGTTCACATTTTCCCACAAACTCTAGCGGCTTTCACAGAATTCCAACTATTCGGGCGCACTCATCAACACCAAGTGTCTTCCTTTCCTTCACCACCCAACCCCTAAGTCAACCAGCCAGGAGAGTCACAATGTCGGCGAAGCCTACGAGCAAGACCTTCGGAAAGTCGACCCGAGACGTGGTCGCAGCAGAGGATAAGGCCAAGAAGTGGTATCCCGCTGACGATGATGCCGAGAGCAAGAAGGTGAGTCTCTGGTGATGTGATGTGCTTGCAGGCAGTTGCAAAGTGTTATGGACAAGCGAACGCGCGGTTCAATTGGAGATGGGAACTTGGAGCGAGATATCGACTTTCGGTGTACGACTGGCAGTTCAACGCCCAAGCGCAAAGGAGGAAAGCATGATGGGACGAGCTCAGCCTGCGAATTGTTATGAGGCTACGATACGAACGCACATATCCGTATACACAAAATTGCGACAAAACATCGAATGGCGATCACACACACACTTGAAGCAACTGCCTGCCCAGCACTGTTCAGTATAACCAAGCATCAGTCTGCTAACAGTGGAAAATCACAGGTTCGCAAGGCTGTCCGATCTTGGACTCCTCGCAAGTCCCTTCAGCCCGGTACTGTCCTCATCCTCCTCGCTGGCCGCTTCCGTGGCAAGCGTGTCATCCTCCTGAAGTCCCTCGACCAGGGTGTCCTCCTCGTCACCGGCCCCTTCAAGATCAACGGTGTCCCTCTCCGACGAGTCAACTCCCGATACGTCATCGCCACCTCTTACAAGGTCGACATCTCCGGCCTCGACGAGAAGAAGATTGAGGAGATCTCTCAGCCCAAGTACTTCACCGCCGAGAAGGCCAAGGAGAAGGCTGGTGAGGAGGCTTTCTTCAAGCAGGGAGAGAAGCCCCAGGTACGACTTTCCAATCCTTTGACGACATGTGTGAACAGAGATCAGAATACTGACTGCCGATTACAGAAGAAGGAGGTCAACAGCAGCCGCGCCGCCGACCAGAAGGCCATCGACAAGGCTCTGATTGCCAACATCAAGAAGGTTGATATGCTGGCTTCTTACCTCTCTTCCTCTTTCAGCTTGAGGAAGGGTGACAAGCCCCACGAGATGGCCTGGTAAATGTGCAATCTTGTGCCGGGGTGATGGGAGTACCGGGGTTGCGACACAAAGGGTTGTAGAACGGCAAGGGTCTCCGAAATGGGCTGGTTTGGCCAATTGCATTTGAAAGTCGACGGGCATCGGTCACATTTTGGCGTCTGTAATCAGGTTTTACAGTCAAAAAACAAACGAGCATACAAAATTCTAGAGGCTTCCGGTGAGAGGCCGATGATGATGAACTTCACTCGGATGTCCCATCTCCTGGGTGAAAAAAACAACTGGTGTGAGCGATCATGGTCTTTTCCAGTCTGAACTGGTCAAAAATGGACATTGTTTTACGAATCATAAAAAAAGTTTCAATATTTGTGTGTGGATTGTTCCGTTGACATGTCACCTACTTTGGGTAGACCCTCTTCACCATGACACCAATCGTCATCTATTTTGTATATTTCTCTAATGTACAGCCTCTATAACCAACATGGTCACCGGCTTCATGATGCTAAATTTACAGGTCGCGCTCTACCCAACTCTGGACCATGCCGGCCAATGAGGCTTCGTAGTGCTTGATAGAGACCTTTCCAGATGATTCATCCAGAGAGGTGTTGGCCTGGACAAAGACCTTGCGAGGCTGCTTGTTCTTAAGAACAATATCGCGAACCTTCTTGCCCCAGAAATCAGGGTCGACGGTTGTCATGTGGACATAGAAGTCGGTGCCAGTCTTGACATCAGCAGTCGACTTGTAGATGTGAAGCTTCTGGAGATACTTGGCAACAGCTGTTGACTTGTTAGCTTTTGTTCGGGTCCTTCGAAGTGGGTAGGTACATACCATCTCGACCAGCTGTGAGGATCTTGGAGCGATCGAGCTTGATGGTCAAGTCTGAAAGATCATCTTGCTTGTAGTCAAGCTTGCAGAAGTCATCCTCAGCCTCAAGGAAGCACTTCAGGATGGAGAAGCGGGCTTGGCTGTGAGCCTGTCCCCATTTCTGGCTCTTGGGGTCCCACATCTCAAGTGAAGCAAGTCCAGCTCGGGCCATGGACAGATAGGAGGCGAACAAAACATCGCCAGCCTCACTGTTCATGTCCTCAGAACCATTACCGAAGCCGAAGATTTTAAGAACAGGGAACTCGCAGCTCAGGTGCATGGCAACAAGCTCAGCACGGCACTCCTCGTAAGAGGCAGCAATGCTACCGAAGACGGAACCCCAAGTTTGGCCGGGCTTGTACCATGTTGTGATAGGCTTGTTGTCGACAGGGCTGACGGGAGGGTTCTCCTTATCGAAGTTGAAGGTGCCGGGGGAAGTCTCCTGGAGAAGCTTACCGCAACCGTGACCTAATGTGCATCAGTAAGGATAATCAAATAGCATATTGGAGTCCTTTTCATACCGGTAAGCTCATGGAGACCAACCTGGACCTCGAAAGAAGCATCGCGCTGCTTCTTGTAGACCTCGAGATCCTCATCACGGATAAAGGGGATCTTCTCATCAGGAGCCTTGGCACTTAACACATTGCCGAGCGACACGTTCTTGAAACCCTCGGTCTGGCGAATGTCATCGTAGTTGGGGCTGCAGACAGTAAGCGATTGATGTCTTGCCACGATACACAGGTCAATAACTTACATGTTGATACCGGCAGGGATACCGGAGCCTTTATCCGGCGTCAATATCATCAATCGCACATATACAGACTACACCACTCACCAGCAAATGTCATAACCTCGAGAGAGGTGAAATCGGGAGACAGGAACTTGTCCTTCTCAAAGTCGGCACCCCAGGGCAGAAGGGGAATAAGCTTGGGAGCCTTCTCCACGAGCTCACCAAAGGCACGAGTCCGTTCCACTAATTAGCTATTAGCGAAATGCCGACCATGTAGTATAAGTGATTCTTACAGTTAACCACTATATAGTTGTTAGCAAACTCGTGCAAAGACTGTCATGTCGGTGTACTTACTAGACGCGAAACCTTCCCACTCTCCGCGGATACCAGCAGGGTCACGGTAAGTCTCGATAAATCCAATGTTAGACTCAACCATAGGTCCCTTGTCCTTGATCCAGTATCTTTGACTGTTCTTGAAGTCTTCCAAAGAACCAGTCTCGAAAGACTTGCTGTAAGCCTCGTGCATCTTCTTTTGGGTGTCGTTCTCGGCGTTCTCAGCAGCACCGTTGATGAAAGCGGTGATGTTCTTCATCTCCTCAGCGTAGTCACCGTAGACTAGCTTGATAGTCTTGCCCTTGAGAGGACCATCTTCCACAGTGAACTCAGTCTGCTTTCCAATATCACCACCATTGCTGGGGATTTCCTTAACGGCGGAGGCGATCAGGATCTCAAAGTTGCCGTCAGAGGTCTTGCGAAGACGGTTGTTCTCGGGGAGAAGACCCTTGGACTCCATCCAGCCTGAGACGGCCTTGATATCGTCCTTGGTGATGTGGGAGGACTCGGGGTAGTAAGTAGTCATGTGTCCATCATCAGGGTAGCCCAGGTGCATCATGGCAGGGTTGTCGGAGCTGAAGATACCACCCTTGGTGGCCTCGTAGAACTTCTGGGCCTCAGGGGAAGTGGCGGCAAGAGCAGCGACAGTCTTCTCGGAGCAGCGAGGAATGAACTTGGAGTCACCGAAGCTCTTGTAGTTGCCATTGTTGCCGAGGAACATGGCAGCATACTCGAGGAAGCGAGTAGCCTCTTCCTCCTCAACACCGGCCTTCTTGGCCAATGCATTCCAATCGCCATTTGCAGACTTGTGCAGAGACAGAATCAAGTCAAAGATGGGCTCAGACTCGGGGGAGATCTGTCGAAGGACAATTCTGGTACCGGCGAAAGCAGCTCTATGATGATGCGTTAGCACTGAGCCACACGACCCCTCCTCATAAGCAAGCATGAGTTGCCCCTCATTTCAGAATGAGCCAGCTTGCCAATGACTTATACAAGGCCAAAACACAAACAAAGACTTACTTGCTGATGTAGTGAGCATAACGCCTCTGCTTATCGTTCAAAGCCTCAAAGTGCTTCTCAATCTCGAGCCTGACAACCGAAGGAGGCTTGTCGGCGAGGTAGTGGACCAGCTCGTTGGAGTTCATGACGATGGCAGAGGTTGAAAATCTGTTGAGGCTCTGACGGTTGAAGGACTTTGTAAAGTTGGGAATGGGCCGTCGGGAGTGTCTCAAAGCTGCTGATCTTAGCGAAGGCAGTCTTTGAAGAACAAGAGACGGTGAGATTGAGTTGAGAGGAGGCATGCGTGACTGCCGTTTGACGTTTTTGGGTCACGTCGGCCAATGGATCTTTATTCTCTGGGGACAAACACAGCTTCCTAAACGTGTTAAGGCGGCAAATGGAAGGTGCAGAGCTTCTTTCCTATAGCGGCTAGCGAGCTGTGCACAGAACCCCATCATGACACCACATGAGTGAGGGGTTCAGTACTGAGAAGTGATGTTTCAAGTCAAATATTATTAAAATGCTGTCGATGAATCCAGATACATGAATGAAGAAGTATGGGTTTCGTTTCAGTTCATTTTTTACTCCTATTTGTCCTTGATCTTATACCAATACTTGTCTGGGTAGTGCAGAAGTCACTGTGTGAAAGGCCGAAGAATACTCACCTGCCTCATTATCATAAAGTCCAACAAAGAAGGCAATTGCTCAATTGTCGCCTGCCAGCCATCGTGCCTGCCTACCTATCCTAATAGGTTCTATGTTTGGAAATAGTGTATGGGCTTAGTCATGCTTCATACTTGATTGCTTCGAGATGATCTGAATTCTCCAGCTGACAAGAGTAGTAGTGTCTTCAACGCATTGTTGTCTGTCACCGCAATGATCGCAATGCTTTGGGACGATGAAAATATCGAGAGATATTATGCCCAATTGACTTTCTAGAGTCCACTAGAGCAAGTCTCTTCTATTCTCACAGTAAAAAGAATAATTGCTGCCATGAGTCTGGAGCCTCGTATACCATATATGTACAGAAAGTTCCAAGTTACTCAACAGTGAAGGATGTTCACGGCGGTTCGATATTAACTGCATCTCAAGTACGAATAGACATAATTAACGAATATCTCTATCCCGACTATTTCGGAATCAATAGACACGAGATATCATAGCCGTAGTGGTGAAGTGAATTGAAGCGAGCCGAACCGAAAAGACAAGCCGATTTCACACCCCCCATACGATGCCACCCTAGGCTTAGACTGGAGGTTATAATGTACATGGACAGGTCTCATTTCAATGATGCATAGGACCATGTGATGATCACATATTGTTGGGCGTAAGCAGATGCCTGTCAGTCAATGGCTATAGGTAAACCTGCACATCGCCAGTATACGCAAGGTAGACGTTATGCCCAGGTCTTGGATAGATCCGACAGTCAGGGCGAAGCGTAATAGCCAAGCCACAGACGAAACATCACATACAATTCAAACCCTTGAAGCAATTGATACCGGGAATATCAGAATATGCAACTACTTTAAAGCGGTGTGGCGTTGTAAGATCTCACAGTAGCAGCCATGGGGAAGGATTGCAAGCCAAGCCTCGGATTTGTGAGACGGTAGAGCAGCCGGTGTCGCCAACCGAGCCAGCCCTTCGGAATCTAATCTAGCCAACCCGACAGTGCGGGACGCCCGGGGGGTTGGGGTGACATGGATCGAGGTCTAAGACTTGAAGACACCAAGTCAACCAAGTCCGTTTATTCCGGGGAAGAGTTTTGGCTGCCCCGAGTTGTTATACGACGTTGAGTGTCTAATACTCTGAAAACCGGTATCGTGATAATTATTGTTGAGTATCCGTAGACGCTTCGTGTTTGGATGTCGTGGTAGAATTGATCCTTGATCACATTGGGGGTAATGTTCATGATACAGCTGCTTCACAATACCCTCAGCAAGATGCCAGTTCTGTCTCATAATATTACCTCCTGTGTTCAATTGACTCTTACTCGTGTTTGAATTCCTTCTTCTTCGCGTCGGAAATGAAGTCCTGGCTAGAATTTTCTGTCAATGCTCTGCTTGAATTGCCGTTGTCCACCTGACCTTTCCTGCCCCCACGCTACTACTCCACACTTTACACTACCGCAGTTCTCTCCTGGTGGCTTTTTCCGTTCCTATGAGGCTCGAATAGATCCAAACGTTACATCTCAACTAAGTTGGACTTACAACAAGATCGTACCTGGCTAAATATCGACTCTGACCGATATCGAATGTCTGTGGTGTGGTAACAAATGATTCGGCTTTACTGTGCCTGCTGGTCCAAGTTCTTAGTTTGCTACAATTGCAGGAACATTTAGCTGGGGCCCCCTTTTACAAAGCGAGACGAGGATAGACGAAATGTTGATTGCCAGTGTAACTGTGACCAGGTCATAGCGGGCAGTATATTTAGAAAAGCCCCATCTTTGGAACATTCGAAGAAGAAATCGTCAATATATATGGATCTCGAGGTCGAGTATCACCCTGGCATAATAGGCCGAGAATGACAACTGTCAACCCGTGGGTGATAATCTTGTTGATACAGGTGATTCGGACCTGCACCTCGGTAACAGTAAGATGCATCTGAATTACCAATCAAACCAATTCAATTCAATTCAACTCAACTCAATTCAACGTTATCTCTGGTCAGACTTGTCAGATTGAGATGGGATCTCGGACCTGAGTACAGGGAGTCTTTATCCGTAGGGTGAGACCGGATAAGTGCTGACCCATTATATTCTAGTTGTAGGCTTTTTATCTACTGGCAATAGACTGTCCAAGATAACTCGCATCCTTGTTTGAGAGAATTACTTATTTCAGACAGCTCTCGGGACTTGCATTTGATAACTTGACGTTGGTTGCAGGCGGTTGGGCGGCTAAAGACGTCCAGCAGTAAATTAGTCGGAAACTCCGCGCAAGGATTGATTTTTCTTTCCGGGGAGCATAAAGGTGTAGATCCGCCCCTGTTTTGCTTGTAGCAACATCTGTGACCTGTGTACTCGCGTCGCCTCGCATTAGAGAACCGGCGCAATGCCAATGCAAAGCCGATGATGTACACTAGGTAGTGCATAACTCTTGACGATCTTCTTTCATGATGTTTTATGTATCTATGTAGGAAAATTTCAAAGGGACGTGCTAAGAGGCCTCGTGACCTCACCATCCCATATTAACGGGAGAGTGACAGGGACTGGGTGAGATGGGAATTTGGGGTTCAGACTTTCATCATCATCGTGTCCCACAGCGAGCGTCATGGGCCCTACTCCTCACCAATCTCTTGTCTTTTCCCCTGACAGCTTTTTCGTTCTCTAGACTCTAGTTGGAGTCCACTCACATCCACAGCCATGCTTTCACTCGGAGAGTCAAAATATTGTGATACTTACTGTAACTGCAACTACAACTGCGACTGCAGGTATATCCCATCAAGGAAGAAATGTCCGGACCCGAGACTCTAGTTGACCTTTTCGGGTTCAACCAATTACCCTCCAATGCTAGCCACCCTCTCTGACAGGAAATGCCCTGGAGTCAAAAGACTAGGTACATTGCCCAGCGGGTGACAGTCACCCCCCGGGCCCATTTCACTACACCCATGCCCCCACGCCACCCTATGGAACAAGAACCGACAGTGGAGGTCTTCCAAAGTTTCGTGCCTGTCACGGCCTTCTCCCCGGTTCTCCTTGAGCCTGAATTTGAAAGGCCCAGGGAACGGAACTTGGCTTAACATCAGCTATGACTTGTACTGCCTGTAGTTAAGGCTTATATAGATCCCCCTCTAGCCCCCCCGTGTCCTTGCTGCTTCACTGATCTTTTTTGGCACTTTTTGTCTGTTTACTTTGCTTACTTGTGCTCTTGATTTACAGTAACGAATATCATACATTCATAACATTCACACATCTCAACATAAACTGTACACCTCGTTACTACGTCTACGTCATTGCTCGTTGACCTTTTATCACTGCTGCCACTGGATTCTCAATATTGGATCATAGGTGTACCCGTATCCTGGGACTATTTATTCTACGACAAGGCTTCTGTCCATCCACTTATAAACGAGCAACCGTCTCTTCTACTCAATCAATACCTCGATACGATTCAACAACTCATTAAAAGTCGATTCGAATTTTTAAAAGACTTCTCGAAAATGCTCACCTACAATTCTACGCCAATGCCCCTCAAGGCTACCACAAAACCAGTATCCATCACTTTGTCGCCCACCACTTCGTCACCAATGACGGCAGCAACCCCATCACTCAACTCGGCCACCGTCAACGGCCACAAGACTCAAGGACAACAACACATCTGGCTGGTTACGGGCCCTGCTGGATGTGGAAAGACAACAGTCGCTGAGTATTTGGCCAAGTCATTGGGTATGCCTTATATCGAGGGTGATTCTGTAAGTACCTACAACTTAGTCTCTGGAAACATCCATCACTAACATTTATAGTTCCACCCTCCCGCCAACATTGAAAAAATGGCAAATGGTATCCCCCTAACTGACGAGGATCGATGGGACTGGCTCACTGCCCTACGAGAAGAATCAATCAACCGCTTAAATGCTGGGTCATGTGGTGTCGTCCTCACCTGCTCGGCCCTCAAGCGCAAGTACCGCGACGTCATCCGTGTCGCTGGATACTACGATCGTCGCATCCAAATCCACTTCGTCTTCCTCGACGCCTCTGAAGAGCTTCTCCTTGCTCGTGTCACACAAAGACAGAACCATTACATGGGCGCCAACATGGTGCACAGCCAATTCGATATCCTGGAGCGACCTTTGTCCGACGAGAAGGATGTTATCACCATCGATGTCAGCCGGCCTATCGAGGAGGTTGAGCAAGAAGCTCTAAGCAATGTGTTGGAAACCATGGCCAAGTCTCAAGACAAGCTATGAAACAAGTTACAACCTTGATTGATACATGACCTCCAACAACATTCACCGACCATCTTACTTACACCACACAATACACCCGCCACCTTCCAACGTTATGCGAAAATTATCATTGAGCAGGGAGTCAAAGCGTTACACGGCTATTTGCATTCAGGGTTTCGGAGTTTTAAACTTTTATTTACACTTTTTTTTTACACGGCGTTAAAAGTCTTGTCAGTTTGCCTATCTACACATCTGTCGGCTTTCCGGTGCGGCGCGGCAAAGACACGGGGGATGGACAGGGACAAGAAACTAAAGAAAAAGTCAGTTGGCTTAATCTTGGTCTCGAGTCTTGGAATCTTGGGTCATGCATCCATGCCCCATGAGTTTGCCCCTCCTCTCCCCGCAAATGTCAGAGTTGCAGTCGCTGGGTCCCAGAAACCGCGGGGCGATGTAAGGTGAGGCTGCTGATACAGATAGGCTAAAAGGGACGGCGGCACGGTATTCCCTTGTCCCTGGGGTTTGGGTCCTTTTTTGTTTTTATTTGGGTACCTACGTCGATCTATTTGCTCTTTAAGAAGAACAATAGCTTAGCTACCAGATAAGCGGTCTGAGGCTTATTTTGTCTGAGGCACGACTTGCAGCTTATGTTATAGATATACCATCTGCTTAGATGCAGACAGAAATACAAACGGTTCTAAGAGCTTCTTTGGTACTTGCCTTGTATGTATGTGATGTCTATTAAATGATCTACTCTGAGTGCCTATACTTCACATGAACTATCCAGATTGGTCGCATATGACAGGGTTGTATATCTGACAAGCCCAATCCAGCTCATGCATATGCTTCATGACAACTCAGCCAGCCTGACTACGGTTCAGCTCTCTCACCGAGAAAAATGACTCAAGTTCAACAAGCGTGCGAATGGTAACGATGTACAACTGCAATGCTCCTTTATAGACAGGCATCTTAATTGGAAGCTTTGAGTTGGTGTGTTGCCATCATGCACGGTAACGCCGTGTCGGCACTTGTGATATTATATGCATCACGAGGTTTAATTATATGCGTTGGAACAAGCCTCTAGACTATATCCTTCAACAACAGCCTTGCTATGAGAGAACCGCTCTTAGGGATCGGTTTTATTCATATTCTCTACCTCGGCTTTATTTGAAAGGTGAGGCCAACATAATCAACTACATGGAAGCCCTGCAACACAACGGCACAGCAATGCATTCACTCTTGGTCCACTCATTCTTGATCATAAACTGTATTTTTAACTCTAAATTATATACATTAACTCCTCCAACTATTTAAGATGCATTACCATAAGATCCGGTTCCTCCACTATCTGTCTCACAACCTCAGCAGCTCGTGCCATAGTAGCACCGTCAATAACACGGTGATCAGCGCTCCAACTAAAGTTTGTAACCTGCTTCTTGACCACGTTATCGTTCTCGTCAAACGCAGGTACCGTTCGCATCCGGCCGATACCTAGAATGGCTACTTCGCGCTCCACAATGACAGGACTGACATATGTACCACCGACGTTTCCGATATTTGATACTGTGATGGTGCCGCCTTGGAAGTCAGCTGGCTTGAGTTTGCCCTGGCTTGCCAATGCTTGGAGTCTTGATAGTTCTGCTGCGATGGAGAGGATGTTGAGGGATGCAACGTTCTTGATAACGGGTACCACGAGACCGCCCGCTGTGTCCATGGCGATACCGATGTTGTGTTGTGATCGGTGGACAAGGCATGGCTTGCTGGTCTTGGGGTCAACATCTACTCGGGCATTAAGCATTGGGTATTGGTTCAATGCTAGTGAAACGGCCTTGATGATAAAAGGTAGGTATGATAGCTTGCTTGGCTGTCCCTCGACCGTAGGGCCCTTGGCAATAACACGGTTCAGACGTTGGCGCAGTTCCACAAGACTTGAGAAGTCAATCTCGTCTGCGTAGAGGAAATGTGGAATGGTCAATGACCGTGTCATGGTCTTGAACATTTGTAGTTGTGTGTTAGATAGAGGCATAACCGTTTCCGATTGTACCGAGGTGTCTTGAGGCTGGGAGGGTGTAGGAGTTGGTGTTATTTGCTGAGCGCTACCCTTTGCATCTTTCTCCTTCATAAATCTGTAAATATCCTCTTTGAGAACTCTTCCATCTCTTCCAGTTCCTTCAACTTCGGAGATGTCGACTTTGAGTTCCTTAGAGAGATGTCGCACCGCCGGAGTAGCGATGCTGGCGCATTTGCCCTTCTCCTTTACTGGCGTTTCGACCGGCGCTTCTGGCGAAGCTTGTGGTTGTGTTTGTTCGGGCTTGGTCTCTGAGGGTGGTGGTGGAGGTACATCCTTCTTATCAGCTTGTTGATCAGCTATCGCTGCGACGTCTTCAGCCTTGGCCTCGCCCTCGATATCGATGTCAACAAAGGGCTTGCCGACTTTGGCCATCTCGCCTGCTTCATAGTGCAGTTTCTTGACCACGCCGGAGAAGCGACTTGTGATTTCCACGGAGGCTTTATCGCTTTGGACTTCGCAGAGAGGGGAGAACTCTTCGACGCGAGCACCGGGTTCTACGAACCATTGAATGACTTCACATTCGACGATACCTGCTCGTGTTAGTGAGATCCTAGGATGGTGTAAGTGCTAAGACATACCTTCACCAATATCGGCCAGGACAACTGGCTTAATAGCCATTAATCTTCTAGACTCGCTGAACCATCTGGGAGAAGAGACCTTCATTGAAGACTGAGGGCGCATTGCCATGTTGCCCATGGTTCTGGCAACATGCCATTGCTTCTGTAGCACACGGGATCCTCGCTGGAGAAACATTGTAATGCACTATCAATTGGGTCTGCAGGAGTGAGAGTAACAAGCAGAAGAAAATCCCAAATATCAGCACCAAGTCATCCTCATAAGAAAGAGGAGATGGTTAATACCATGGCATCGTTTAAGCCGAAAGCCTGGCTTCCATCGGCCCCGTCCGTGGATAACCGCCAATCCGGGGGAATGACGGCACTGGCGGGTACTAAGCCCGATCTGACCGCGACCCTTCGGCTCTGTCTCTCTATCAAAAAACACCGGCACCCCACATTGCCGATACAGGCAATTGCCCTGTGCTCCACTGCTCCCGTTTCTGAACGTGGGGACTTTGGACTTTTTGGGGTTTGTCAATAATTTTCCAACGTCTGATCTTAGGGAACAGAGAAGAGCCTCAAGTCTCTCTCCCAATAACCCTGCTCTCCTCCCCCGCCAACCAACCATGATGGCGTCACGACGTCTCGACCTATCCCTCTCCGGTCTCGCTCGTCGACCCTTAACATGTCTCTTCTGCGAGGCCCGACGATCTTTTACCACCTCCGCTCTTCGGCCGGCCAGGACTGAGAAGCCCGGAGCTGGCGCATCGTTAGATCCTCAAGCAAATGTTGCCAAGCCAATTGAAGCTCCTCGAAGTTATGGAAAGCGACAACAGGGCCACTTCGTGCCCAAACCTCTCCCTCGACCAATTGGTATGCCTTTACCACCAAAGGCTGGCGAGAATACAGGCATTGATAGTCGCTCAATTCAACAGCGTCGTGAGGACTTTGTCAACTATGATAAACATCTGCAAAGGCGAAAGGAGCTGTAAGATAGACTCTATTGGGCATATGACGTGTCGCATAGGCTAACAATGCATGTTTATAGAACGGCAAAGATATCACGACCATACTTCCGAGACTGGGGTAACCTTCAATACCACGAGGGTAAATCCTTCATCGCACCTCCGCGCCTCTTCAAGGCTGAGCTCTCGTTGTTCTTCCCCAACTTCTACGGCGAAACCCTCCTCAAGACGGATAGGAACCCACGCGACACTACACCACTTCTCACCGGCAAGGCTTCCGTCATCAATTTCTTCAGCAGTCGATGGGCTGAGCAGCAAGTCGGCAGCTTCACCTCCAAGGAGGAAAACCCAGCACTCCACCAAGTGCTTGAACAGAACACCGAAACTACACAGCTTGTCAACATCAACTACGAGGATAACGCCGGCAAGGCTTGGCTGATCCGATTCTTTATGGGATCGCTGCGAAAGCAGTTCCCCGAGAAGGACTGGGACAAATACTTCCTAGTACGACGAGGTGTCACCGACGATATTCGTGAATCCATCGGTCTACTCAACAGCAAGGTCGGATACGTCTTCCTTGTGGACCAGTACTGTCGTGTCCGATGGGCAGGCAGTGGAACAGCCCACCCCGTTGAAACAGAGGGTATCGCCAAAGGTCTGTCACGTATAGTGGACGAGATCAAGCACGAAGCTGTGTTGCCCGCCACAGCCAAGGAGCAGCACCCAGGTAAACAGCATCTCGAGGTGCCAAAACTCTTATAATTAGACGTCCTCCAGTAGAGGAGAGACGATTGTAACTTTAGCATCTTAGACATCATGACCCCCACCATGGCCTATTGTACAATACCGAATACGCTGATACCCCTGAACACCTGTACATTATATAAAGTAACCAAGTCCTGCTCAGTTTTTACGAAAAGAGGAAAAAGACAATGAAACAGAATGCAACAAAGCTGCCCATGACAATACCGTCCCTTCTCTTCTTTGCCGATATCTTTCCGATAAGCATGTTGATCCCGGGCACTTGACTCGCTGCGTGTGTAATCCTCCTGTTGATGCTGGCCAATGTTTCGCGCTGCGAGATGAAGCTGTCTTGAACAGCGTTCGCCTGGCCAAGTACGTTGTCGATCATGCCGTTGCTGTTGTCGATGCGATTTCGCTCCTCCAGCATGTAGTCGGCCTCGGCAGCTTCGGGGTTGTTCTGGCGGTATTGGTCGATATCAGAGCGGACATTGGTCAGAAGATTCGCGCGATTGCGAGCTTCTTGTGTAGTTGAGCGCAGACGTATCAGATCTTTCTTGTGGTTGGCGAATTTCTTTTGGAGGAGTGAGAGATTGTTTTGTTTCATGGCAGAAGCGGAGAGGGCGGCGTCGGAATCGAGAAGTCGGTTGAGTTGAGCGATGACATTCTCACGCTGTGGCGGAGTTAGCAAGCTGTATAAGAGATTACAAGTGCAGACCATCAGCGCGCACCTTTTCTAACAATCCTTCCAGCTTCTTTTCTGTATCGCGCTCTTCTGCCGTAGGCTTTGGTGGGATATTAGGAGCTGTCGAGAACTGTGAATATGTATGGAACAAGTTATCCGTCTAAGCGATGGCGACGTCAGCTAATATTCCGGCGCATAAGACCATTCGATATACCTGTTTTTCCAGCTGCAGGGCTTGTTGTCGCAGGGACTTCCAGTCAGGAGCTCCCGAAGAAGACATTTTGTTTGTTATGAATGTGTTTCTGGTAATTGCGTGATGATGTATTTGCACAAGCTTCGGCCGATCTCAACTCATGATCAACTCCCTGACGACAGACCAACTGCCCGACACCTGGTCCGAATAATGGCAGAATTGCACACCGCCTACAGTAGCGTCAGATCCCAGTCACCTGCTTTGGCACGTGAGCTATCAAAAGCGAGCTATCCCGAAAAAAGAAACGAAAAATCTAGCAAGCCCACTTGCCAATCAAAAATTCTAATCCTTCTCAAACCCCACCGCCTATTTCCTTGCAAGCCCTAACCTTCCACACCTACTCGCCAACTTCTCTAAATCGATCTATCGCGACACGGACGGTGACAGGTCGAGGCTGATAATTTTTGCAAACCACTCGTCGACACACTTCGTACACCACTTCGAAGCTATTCAAGATGGTGAGTACGAGCATTCCACGCCCTTGATGTTACGACAGATGTCGACTGCGTATTGTCGACGTCTCTTGCGGCCAGCAGAGAATCTTCGAGCATTCCATCGACCCAGACGCACATATCATACACAATCCACGATCGTCATCCCACAACTCAACTCGAGAGACTCGATCTTGATTTCGATAGCACACTTCACGCAAGACAACAGCACGGAATGGACAAGTCGCTGACAGGTTGAATAGTCGTCCGGAAAGGTTAAGGCTGGCGCGCTCTGGGGCAAGAACAAGGATGATTTGACAAAGCAGCTCGCTGAGCTCAAGACCGAGCTCGGTCAGCTCCGCATCCAGAAGGTCGCTTCTTCCGGCTCCAAGCTGAACAGAATGTGAGCATTTCTCCCCTCGTCTCTCCGGTTTTGCAGCTGTGCTGCTGCTGCACGAGATTGTCAAAAAAGTTATGCCCCACTAACGCAAATTCGAATAGCCACGACATCCGCAAGTCGATCGCTCGTGTCCTGACCGTCATCAACGCCAAGCAAAGGGCTCAGCTCCGTCTCTTCTACAAGAACAAGAAGTACGCCCCTCTCGACCTCCGACCCAAGCAGACCCGTGCCATCCGCCGCCGCCTATCACCCGATGAGAAGTCCCGCGTTCTCGAGAAGACCAAGAAGCGCACTGTCCACTTCCCTCAGCGCAAGTTCGCCATCAAGGTACGATAACCACGAGCTGCGGAGGGTCATGAAGCTCTTCCATGGCGATATATCACGTCTCGAGATCAATTGGCTAACAACCCTCACAGGCTTAAGTTAAAAATGCTTGTAGTTCTTGGCGTGTGACGGACACTGGGTAGAAAGGAAACGGGGTATGGAGGGCGCGGCGTGCTTTTTCTTTGAACAAAAGACTTCGAAATCTGCATCGCATGGCTCAGGGAATCTCGGTCTGACTTGTACTTATTTCCCGGTTTGGGCCTCGATCTGGGACGGGTTATGTCCACGAGAGGCTGCCCGGAGGCAGTCTTAAAAAAACAAAAATGAGGTCATGATGAACAACTCCTAAGATACGTGAGAGCAGTGATATTGATGATGTCCGGGGTCTATTTCGACAGATTGTCAAGTTGTACAGTATTCTCGGCTGCACTTTTCGATTACCAATTGGCAACCAATATTGCTGCCCCGTGAACTCTCAACTAACAAGGCATAAACTTTTCAATACCAGAACCTTGAGAGATAATGAGAAAAGATGTAGCCCCACGACCCCTTTCTGAATTATCCATCTATCCTTTGTTCAATTGAACAAGAAAAGATGTCGGTGACTACCAATTTGTATCAAAATTCTCCCCTACGGCTCGGCCATATTCGGTTGGTCCCTTGAAAGGCGCCTCGGATCACTCCAACCCGCGTCACCCCACCAGAACCCCAACGACATCCTTCCGTTAACAGGTAAAGGCGACGTCAAGAAAACCTCATCGAGCCATTTCTGGCCGGGCAATTTCTTTATCTTTCACCTGCTCAGCCCGCGTTTCGGACTTTGTTACACAAACTATTTTCTTGACTTACAAAGCCTTATCTCGATTGATTCAAGATGAATCTTGTCGGATTTGTCACCAAATCGGCATTTAAAAAAGGACCCCGCAACGGTAACAGACTTCTATCCGATTTTCAACGGAGGCTTCATCTTCGAGTGAACCGATAGTTGGAACTGGCCATTGTTTGGGTGTCTCAATGAGATGAGAGATTGACAGCTCAACGGCCTACGTAGGTCCCACCTGCTGGTTACACGGTAGAGCTCATTCGCCCACGATGTTCATATCCAACGGCAAAGCTCTTAAGCGACATGAACCAGCATGCTGGAGCCAATGCAACTCCCGAGCACGGCAGAAGGACTTCCATCCACAGAGTACCGCCAGTACCGCCACACAGCATCAACTTTCAAGTCACATCAACCGGTTGAGGCACGCTTTTGTGCCCAGTGACTATGCTGTGGTCCGACGAGGACCACGTTATGTCCATTATTTCCTTATGTCATGATGGCATCGGGTATCTATCTACCTTTATCTGGATCTTGCGCTCATCTCGTCCGTTTCATGCTGCCCATCTGGGACAGCTTGTTCCAAGAACGCCGGGTCTCAGTATAGAATTATGAAAACCAAACCCAGGGATAACCTCCAACGCCGCCAATGCTGATTTCGAAACGCCAAAAATATTTACGACTTGAAACTTTTGTCACCCATCCCCAGTCATCCTCGCAGGACCATGTCAGGAGCTTTTGCTGCTCTTACGCTCGCCATCTGAAAGATGTGTTTGCAAATGCCGACGAAGTTGGTCTAAGCGATGGAAGTCCTTGCCGCAGTGCTCACATACGTGGCTACCACGGACGTTATGAGTGCGGCGATGTTTGGAGAGATTGGATGATTCACCAAAGCGCTTTCCACAAATCTCACACATCAAGGGCTTCTCTCCAGTGTGTGTACGCATATGCATGGCTGGAAAACGGGTTAGCATGCTATGTTTACTGGATAACCAACAGACTTACTGAGAGCACTTTGTTGCTTGAAACGCGCTTCACACCCCTCATGTTCGCACTTCCATGGCTTCTCGCCCGAATGGGTGCGCATGTGTTGATCAAGCGACTGCTTTGCAGAAAGCATGATGCCACAGATATTGCACTTGACTGGCTTGTCTATCGTAAACGCTGTCAGTACATGCTTCAGGATCATGGGTCAAGGGCTGGAACTTACATCCGGTATGAGTCTGCATATGTCGCTCTAGCTTGCTCTTCTGCGAGAATGGTCCAGGTCTTATACAACCATACCATGTACAGCAGAAGCCATTTTCGCCCTTCTTCAAGTTCTTCACATGCTCATTTTTGCAGTGATCCTGAAGTTCCTTGTTGCCTCCAAACGTTTTGGAACAGAGGACACCATCTTCACAAAGCCATTTGCAAGTGAAATCAGTCTCTTCATTGATGGACTGGTTCTCGGCCAGCTCGGTCTTGGGCGTGGGGGAGTGAGACGACAGGGAAAAGACAGCATTCTGATCCAATAGCGAGCCATTGTGACCACTGTTGAGGTTTCCATCATGCTGGTTCAGATCATCAGTAAAGCTATGGCCAAGATCATGCGAAAAACCAAAGTTTTGCCTGATGGCCGAGTCGATGTCAAAAGAAACGCCTCGACTTGGTTCGGTTGGGCTGAGGATGGCGCCGACCATAGGCTCCGGTTCGGCTGAGGGTGTTGTGACGGAGATAGAGGCAGGAGTGGTAGAAACCGTGGTCCCGACGCAATGCTGATCATTGCAAGGAATCGCAGCCTCCTGGCATGAAGCATCTAAACATGGCTCGAGATCGGCACATGTTGGTTCAAAACAGCATGCGTTGTGGGAAAAGTCAAGCTCGGCGCAAGAGGTATCAAAGCAACAGTCTGGATCATCTCCGTCTCCGCAATCACTCCAGCATTTGTTGTCACCGCATGCAGATGTACAGTCAGCGGAAGCAGCGTCGTTACAACCGGTGTGCGTTGGCCATGGCATTGGCATACAATTAGCCATGGTGGCTTGATTCATCATGGTGGCCCAGGAAGGAGCAACAGCATGTGGCCAGTGACCATAGGTACTTGAAGGCGAGAACATACCATTGTGCTGTTGCATATCACCAAATGATGAGTGGTGGCCATTCAGCATAGGCATGTGGAAGTTGTGGTGCAAGTTCTCGTTGACAGTCTGAAGAACCGCGGTGGGTTCGATATGCTGCATGTTTTGACCATGAAGGAAATGGGGGGAGTGCATATGATGAGCGGCTGATGACTGGTGATAGTCCAGCTGATGTTGCTGGTGGTGTTGTTGTTGATGCTGTTGCAGCTGCTCGGACTGTCTCCTCCGCTTTTGTCTATGCGCCGAAGCTCTAATTGCGGCAGCAGACATCATCTTTGCAGGCGAGCTGGAGAGGTTTGATTGCGAACGGGTCTTTGCTCTCGAGGTACGGACATTGTTTGCCTGGTCATTTCTATGAGAGGCTTTATCGGCGCCGGGTTTCAAATCGAGGCCAATCTCGAGGACGTTCTTTGCGGCAGAAGTTTTGCCATAGTGGTCAAAACAGCGCTGATCGAGACAAGCATTCTCGGTATTGTTACAAGTCCCAAGAGAATCGAGTCCATGCGTCAAGCAAGTATCGTGACCGAGCATAGAGTCAAAGCCATAGTCGACTTTTTCGGCATCGAAAGAAGTTGGCTGGTGGTAATGGGGAGTAAAGGCTGTCGAGTGCGAGTGGTCCATGGTTTCATGGACGGAGTGCTAGAAATGACAACAGCAATCGGTCGTTCTAGTGAAGACGATTGCTTTTGTTGTTTGTTACTTGACGCACAGAAAAGGCTTCTGAATAGAGGCTACAGTCGAGATGTTAACGAGAGTCATTGGAATAAATGGATGGTCATAGCAAAGTCCCCAGTGGGATGTTGCGTGCGAATGGCTGGCCCACGCTTAGAGAGTCGATGAGAATGAGAACCCGGATGGCCAAGCGGCTCAAGAACTGGGCATGGAAGGTGGAGGGGCAGTCCAAGGGTACAGTACAACACTAAGGCACTTTGTAAACTTCAGTGGGTCACGGTGCGTTCTAGCGGGTCCAGCTCCCTAGAGATTAGCATGCGCAGCCAATGAGAGTTCATGGATTGAACGCGCGAATGGCTACTAGGTACTCCAATGGTTGCTGGTTCAGAGTCTACCAGGCCGCAGGATAGGATCGGTTGTGTTCTGTGCTTTTTTTACAGTAATTTTTTGCACTAATACAGAAAAGAATAGGCAGGTGGTCGCAGGGCATGAGAGATTATCCAGGGCCAAGAGTATGACCCTTGAGACTGGAATCTTTCGGGGCGAAACCAATACCCTGACATGGATTGGGGAATACATGTATGAGCGAACGTGGGATGTTTGCTTCGACCAGTACTGCTGTATGCTTTGCTCGATCTAGGTCAAGATGGTAGAACATGGCTTACTTGAGTGAAGAGTGATTCACCCGGTCTTTGTTGTGGGGGTTACATCTGAGTCTACCTCTGTGAATAGGTAAATCAACCTATATGAGGTCAGTGACCATGATGGCCCAGTTCTTGTATCACAAACGCATCTCCATTTGACCCACTTTCACCGCTCCAATCTTGTTGGTAATGTCTCTCGGCCTACCCTTCCGGCTGGAGCCCAGACAATAAGGTCTTTACCGTTACTCTGATTTGCAGCGGATCATCGGCCCCAGATGGCCTCTCTTGGGCCAGAGCTCCGTTCCTGCATACGTTTTGGAAGGGTTGTTAGGGGACTTTTCTTCTCTCTGTTGTGTGCTCTTTCGGTCACCTTGTGCTCGTCTCGATGTGAACGTTTCATACAGGTTACTTCAAAACAGATCCTATATCGGGCCAGTGTGTTTCCACATACGAAGAATTCTCCGGAGTGGTGTACAAGATAAAGCAGATAAACCAGTGAAACTCCGCATAAACATCAAGAGGCTGTGATCTCAAATGCCATGTCGAATGTGTGTAGAGTGAGTTGAAGAGTTCTTTATAAAGAGCTACCCTATATCCTCGGACACCTGTCTAAGCTTTGCCTTTACAGAGCTCGGCCGTTATACCCTAGGTCATCGTTAGCCGAGTCGTCGAATAATGCTGCATTGGGATCCGATGCCCAGTTTTCATTGACTGTATTTTCGTACTGCAGTCCACTCGTTTACACTCTGGATATCCGGATCCTATCCGCTCCGGTCGGTTCGACCTGACTCCACATCTCCGGGCGAGTAGGATTGGTCCTCCGCTTGATACTCCCTACCATTCATTGAATCAACTCAAGATATGGACTCCTTTTTAGTCTTATTTTCTATAACTCTATCTAAGTAATAGGAAGTCCTTGGAGAAACTAGTAATGAGTCAGCACTGCGAGCTCCTCATGGTTTGCAAAATCTTTCAATATCATTCTTATTTTATGACGGTAGGTGAATAAGAAGTCCTCCAGTTGGTGAATGATGTCGTGAAGAATATACTAATGGGTAGAGGTCAAGAAAAAAAGGTGAAGGTTGAAGATATCAAAGTAGAAGTATTGTGGTCAAAGAATCGTGTATACTAAAAGCCAATCATGTTGTCGGACTCTGTGCTGAACCCACTTATGTCTTGTTGGAGCTCCAGTCTGCCTTTCCCTTCTATAGACATATCAGAGTTTCTCTTGACAGCTGAGGAAGGAACAATGAGATTATTGTAGCTTGGATGATGAAGCGATGAGATTTTCAACTACCTAGGTAGGTAGGTACCTTAGTAGTGAATCAACTTCCTTATGATCTGTAGAGGTAACCACACTAAATTGTCAATAAACATGAACCTCTTTGCCGAGTGACGTTGCTCACATGAGCCTCTGAGGCGCAGCGCTACAGTACTTCTCTCCAAGTCGTTTTCAAAAAGGACATGAATAACCGTAAATAACCTCAACAATGCAAATTGACATGATCTCATTGTAAAATCCATCATATTGAAGATCTGATAAGACTTGCCGTTGAAACGCCAATTCTAGAACGTGTCTTAACAAGAGCTCTCACGACCGTGCCTTCCCCTTTGGAAAGTTCTAGCCCCTCTCAACCTGACCTCGGATCCAAGCTTGGCACGACGAGACTCCAACCTTCCAAGTATCGCCGCCGCGCAATCAACACTCGCTATCTTCAACTTCTTCAACTCATTGCAAAATACATCACCACTGAAACAAAAAATCACTGTTCAAATAACCAAAGCACTTCATTCACTGTATAAGTCAACTAGACATAATATCAGCCCACTGCGCATCGTAAAGTAGCAATGGGAAACATTTGTGGTAAGACCGAACCTGAGGCTTTCTCACAACCCGGCCGTGTCTTGGGCACCGCTCCTCCTCCGGCCACCGGTACAGCGCCGGTCCCGAAAACAGTCGGCGGCCCACCGCGAACATTGGGAGGTGGATCAGCCGTTGCTCAAGGTGCAGATGATCCAGAGAATGCGCGAAGGAAAGCCGCCGAAGCGGCAGAGGTCAGAACCCACCCAGAGACTCTTATCGATGCACCATATCTGACATGAAAGTTATAGGCACGCGCCAAGGCATCTTCGAAGCCGGGCGGAAAGTTACAGACGCAATTAGCAGCGCAGAAGAAGCAGACTCGCTCAGAGACGTTGAAAGATGCTAGTCAGGAGCAGCTTCGAGCGCGTGAAGCGGACCAGGCGACAAAGGCTCGTAGTTATGATTGAGACAGGTCTTCTGCTTAGATGAGCAAGTTGGGAGGCAAGTTGAGTTCATGCGACCTGATACAGCTGCACGATAATCCGAGTTTCAAGGATTCGGCTATCAAGCTCGCATTCGCTTGCAAATGTTGGTATACCAGCCCTTGGGCACTTGGCGGATATTGTTTTTGTCGTTGTCGAGTAAACATTCCGATTCACAGCGTTTCTTTCACATCGGATACTACTAGTTATAGAGAAGAGTTCACACAGCACATTGTTTTTTAATCCACAGACTTGCAAACGCGTAAATAGTAACAACCAAATCCCCCACGGAGGGTTTCTAACGCCGTCATTAACTCCTATAGTTGTATACATTTTATCCCCTTTCAAATTACCGCCCCCTCAGCAACGCCCTAGACAACGACTTAGCCCCGTGCAAGCATGACGATGATAGCGCACATCTACTTGTTGACAGCAAAACCAAGCACGTTTAAGTAATGGTATATCGTCCACTGGCTGGTGCTCTGCTGTCAGCATCTACAGCAGCAATTGTTCCCTCACGCAACAAGCGCGTGAGTTCACTAAGAGCAGATCCAACGACAACCTCGGTGTCACCTTCAATGAGAATATACAGCTTGGGCTCTGCACCAGCGGGAACCTCCTTGCCTGCTGGGTAGAAGTTGCCCTTTGTCGTAATTGATGTACCAGTAGCTTCCAGAATCTTTGCCACGTTGGTTCTGTTGGTGACAGCCCATCGTGCCTTTTGAGGGAAGTCGTTGATCTCCAGTGTGGCGTGGAAGGCACCAGCATCGGGACCCTTGTTGTCGATAGGCTGACCAGCACGAAGTTGACCAGCTTTTCCAAGTCGGCTGTTGATAGCGCTGACAGCCGAACTGACCTTGTCCAATGGGTCCTTGGCCTTGTCCTTTACTACACCACTAGTCTTAACAGGAGGCATGGATTTCGCATCTGCATCATCAGCCTTTGCAGTCTCCCGGGACAGCACGCCAGATGCTGCCGCTCGGATGGCGTCGAGGGCCTTCTCGGCCTTCTCGTCCTCTTCCTCCTTCTTATCTTCATTAACCTCCTCTTCCTCACCCTCGGCCTTGTGGCTCTTGCGCTCACGGAGTCGAGCCGCCTCTCGCTCCTGGTCGAGACGGTCAAGACCCTTACCACCGAAACCAGATGTGTCTTTAGCCTTTCCAGACTTGACCTTCTCTCGATGAGCTTTCCTCATCTCGTTGAGCCTCTCAGGTACTGGCTGTCCGCTCTGCTCGAGTGCCTTGGCAATTCCTGGGGCGCAATTCTCCTGTTCGGGTGTAACAAAAGTGACAGCAACACCAGTGTTACCAGCACGACCAGTTCGGCCTGCACGGTGTACGTAATCTTCCAAATGATTAGGAGCATCGTAGTTGACGACAAGCTTGAGCTGCTTAACATCGAGACCACGAGCTGCGACTGATGTGGCGATCAAGATAGGCACAACGCCCTTCTTGAAGTCTGAAATAGTGGAATCACGATCAATCTGGTCTTTGCCTCCATGGATTGACATGCAGGGATAGCCCTTGATCATCAGCTCTTTGAGCAGGTCGTCGGCCTTCTCTTGGCGTTCAACAAAGATCAAGGTACGGGCGTCTTCATCGCGGTCATAGAGCTCTCCAAGAAGTTCAAGAACGCGGAGGAACTTTGATGGCTCATCTCGAACTTCGACAATTTGCTCGATTTCCTTCGCCACAACACTGCGTCCACCAACTGTGACTTCGACGGGATTTTTCAGCACCTTCTTGGTTAGCGAGTCGATAATGCGAGGCATAGTAGCCGAGAACAAAATTGTCTGCCTATCAGGTCGCATGTTTGCAAAGATCTTCATGACCTGGGGTTCGAAACCCATGTCAAACATTCGATCAGCTTCATCAAGCACAACGTACGTGACTCTTTTCAGATTGGTGACTCTTCCTTGGTTTGCCGCTAGAAGGTCAATCATTCTACCGGGTGTGCATACAATGATCTCTGCACCACGCTTGAGCTCGGCAATTTGTTCTCGGATAGGTGCTCCACCATAAGCACAAACAGAGCGGAGACCCATCATCTTGAGGAAGGGTTTACAGTCTCGATGGATCTGAACGGCGAGCTCTCGAGTAGGAGTCATGATCAACCCGATGGGGCCATCTGTGTCCTTGAGAGGGGGCTGATCCTTGATGTGTCGGAACATAGGAAGCAAGAAAGCGACCGTCTTTCCGGAACCAGTTTTGGCTACGCCAATAACATCACGACCAGACATCAGGGCCGGAAGTGCCTGCATCTGAATGGGAGTAGGCTTCTCGTAACCCAAGTTGTCAATGACATCCAATGTCTGACGTGTGAGGCCGCATTGCGCCCACTTCTGAACCGGTTTAGGGACATCTTTCCCATTGACCTTGATGCCATCCAACTCCAGGCGAAGGTCGGCCACTTCAGCCTCGGTAAGCTGACTCAGTTCAGCTGGTTCAACCCAAAAGTTCTTGCGAATAGGTTCGATCTCGATCTTGCTGTAATCGATTGTTGGAATATCCTTCTTCTTTCGCTTTGCTGTCATGGCCAATAGTGCGTTTGCATCGCCGTCTTCCTTCTTGTTGAAATCGTATTCGTCGTCGCTGAAGTAGGCCTCGGGTTCCTGAACCTTTTGTGTCTTTGATGCCTTTGCAGGTGGCTTTACTTCAGTCTGCTTTAGATCGGCCATGAAAGCATCTAAAGGATCGACATCGTCTTCCTCGTCAACCTCCATCTCCGTGGGAGCCTCAGGCTGAGCAGTCTCGCTATTCGTTGTCGTATCTCCGTTCATCTGCACATCCGCAGGTTTAGTCTCTTCCTCGCCTGTATCCATTTGGTTCTCCGCCTGCAATCGTCGCTCATGAGCTGCACGGGCAGCAGCCGCGGCTTCCTCTTCGTTCTCGGCAAAGTTATCACCGTCAGATTCATCATCATCCTGGTCAGCGTATGGGGTATCATCAGCCTCAATAGGCAAGGCAGGGAGTTTGGTAAGCTTTCTCTTGGTAGTATCCTCTTCGTCCAAGTCAAGCTTACGTTTGGCAGGAAGCTTCTCAGTCTCTGCATTGGATTTTATGAAACCAAAGCCACTTGCTTTTGTTCTGTTTGCAGGAAGAGCAGATGCTGAAAAAGAAGGGTCAATTGAGTCCCGTAAGTGAGGAGTAGACCTAGACGTACCGGTACTGGTTTGCTTGACAGGAACCGAAAGCTTTTCAGGCTGTCCGCCCAAAGAGCCAAGTGCAGGTTTCGAAGCGTCGTGCGTCCGCGAGGCAGCCGACTTCTTGGCAATGGCTTTGGGATCAAACTTGCCAGTATAGGAGGCAGCGGGGGATTCAACAGTAGGCGTGGCGGCAGGTGACGCAGCGGCAGAAACTGATGGGGAAACTGTTTTAGACGAAGCTCCGCTTGCTTTCATGTCCATTTCAGCCAAGAGATTCCTTGTCTGACTGGGGTTTACCTCTTTTTGTTTCTGACTTGCGCTCTCCTTCTTCTTCTTCCATGCCTCAAGCTTAGCCAATCTCTCAGCCTTCTTGTCGATATCGGCTTGCCCGCCATCGGCTTTGGGAGTTTGCGCCTGTAATCCATCAGTAATGCTTTCGAAACGAGGAATCGGGGTTCGAACCTGACTGGCACCGGCGCTGCCACTGTCGCCGAGTGGCGTTTTCTGGTTTCTGCCATCCTCACGGTTGCTGCGAGCAGGAGAGTCAGTCGTACCCTCACGGCGTCCAGGGACACGGCTGCGGGAGTCGTCTCGCCTTCTCACATCCCGATCATTCTCTCGACTGCGGTTGCGCCGGCGGTCAGGTGAGCGAATGCGGTCATCATAGCGCTCTCGCGATCTTCGGCGATCCCTTTCTCGATTGTCTCTTCGTCCGCCTCGGTAATAGTTGTCATCACGTCGATCTGGCGAACGGTCTCTTCGGCGGTAGCTGTCTCGATCTCGTGCACGATCACGGTCTCTATCTCGGTCGCGATTTCGGGGCTGTTGATGGAGCAGCTCGTCAGAATAAAGCCGATTAGAATTGTGTTGTTGGCTTCTTACGTCTAGACTGCGCGATCTACTACGCCGGCGATGGTCCCTTCCATCATTGCGACGATCCCTATCCCGGCGATCATCGTTACGGTAACGACGGGAACTGTGGGTGCTGCCTGCAGGACTTGGTGAGCGCGAGTCTCTCGGCCGAGCCATTGTTGATGGTCTCGCAGGCTCAGCAGGACACTTCGTTGGTGAGAGTACTCTTGAAGGGGAGACCGAAGCCTTTATAATAATGCGCGATGGCGCGTGGTCGCTTGTCGTTCGTTGGCGCAAATATATATGATGTCCGTATGCCTCTATTTGGCGATGTATTAGAGGAACCGAGAGTCGTGATCCACCTCGAGATGAATACCAAATGAAATAAGCTGTACAAAGGAGGGGTGGGCGATTTGTAGGTGCTTGAAACTTTTAAGCTTAGATGGAAAGCATAGAGCTGAGTTGATGGTTTCTAGGCTTCCGAGTTTTACCCACCAAGAAGCAGTTGAGATACCCACATTTAATTGAAGACAAGACCAAGAGCCGCGCTAAACCAAAAAGGATTCCAGGTCGCAGCTGCCTCGGGTTCGATTTATTGACGGACGACTCGAGTCCCCTGCAACGACTTGTATACCGTGCTCAATCTCATCTCTGTCAACTCACATTACAGGACACCAAATATGGCCGGTCTAGTAGGATACGCAAGCAGCGACGAAGAAGACGATGTCCCGGAGGTCAATTCTCCTGAGCCGCAAAAAAATGTATTAAGGTACCCTTCTACTTTTCAGTCCAGCATCTTATCTAATTCTCACCAGGAGCCTGTCTCAACCACACAAGATGCTGATGTCAAACCGCAGAGTAAGGAGGCAGAACAGAAGTCTACCGCACCAGGTGAGCATACATCTCCTGTCTTTATCTAAACAGCGAATCTCATCTTACCATCAATAACAGTACCTGGACCCAAAAGTCCTGACGCGGTCGCCATTGGTCCCGTTCAACAAAATGCTGTACCGCTAGGACCGTCTCTACCGCCCATGGAAGAAGCTGTCGTGGATGATCAAGATCCAACATTCAGACCAGCTTCACCATACTCGGCCAATCGTGCTCTTCTTCGAGATCTCACATTGCCATCAGACCCCAACATGGACATTCCCCCATCACCACCAGGCTCACCACCACCTGGAGCTAACAAGAAATTTGAGCAATTTCTGGAGTTGAAAAAGAAGGGAACTCACTTTAACGCCAAATTGGAACAGTCTTCAGCACTGAAAAATCCAAGTTTAATGGACAAGTTAATGAGATTTGTCGAGATTGATGAACGTCATCAGTATTCTACCACGTTACCCACCGACCTCTGGAACCCTGCAGACTTTCCTGAATGGGCTTTCAAGGACAAGTTACGGAAGAGTAACGACAAGTTGGCCAAGGAGAAGGAGGCCGAGAGAGCAAGTGGTAATAGGACAGCCGTCGACTTTGTTGCTTCGACAAGTACAGCAGGTCATGACACAACGATGAAGGGTGGGCTCTCAAAAGGCGAAAAGAGAAAAAGCGGATGGAACTAAGAACGATTCTGTTCGACAAACATCGACACCTTGACACCTACGACATACTGGAACAACCTTGAGCTAACATGTCACTTAATGAAAATAAAGAGATCATAGCTTGTTATCAGAGTCTCGGGTATAAATGGAGACCTGCATCAAGGTATCATTGTGATCGGCTACGTCTCGGTCAAACCACTACCTAGCTTCATATTAATCGACCGGACGGCTATCATCCTCAATTCCTGCCTCGACATGCTCAGCACGCGACCCAAACATCGAAAGTGCTTTACGATCAATCGCTCTTGCACTTGACTTCATAGCCAATATCCTTCTTCAAGATAGCGCCAATATCAATCTCGACAGTCTGATTGGAGCTTCCCAGCGCCGCGGCGAAATAAGTGAGGTTCTCGCCATGGTTCACGACTGATTTGCCCAACAGCTTGAAAGGAACAATTCCTGTCTTGCAGTAAGGCTCCTTGCCGACGGTGTCAAGGATGAATTTCTGATCCATCTTGGCGGTGATGTTGACAACGTTGTCGCCTGGCTTAAGGACCAGGTTTGGAATCGTGAGAGTACCAACTTCAGTGTCTCCGACGAAATTCGTGAAGGTAACGTTGCCCTGAAGATGTCAGTCTTGAGCTTGCAAATATATCGGTGACTTACGTTGTCTAGAGTGAAGACGGATGCGTTTGGAATGACAGTTGTGCCGTTGAAGTTGGGGATGTTCTTGTCACTGCTCAAGCCAATGTGGCCATCGGTAACCTTAGTGCCAGCGAAGTGGTTGAGACCCTTGAGTTCAATTGTCTTCTTGAAGGTGACACCGTACTTGCGTGGCAGACCACTTGGCTTGACCTTTGTCTTTCCATTGACGGTAACGCGCAGTGTTTCGTTGTTGTGGAACCAGACGTTGAATCGAGTGAACTCGTCCATGTCGGCAATCTTAACATTCTGGGTGACGTTCACGACCTGGTGCTTGTTGCTGTTGGTCTCGGGCATGTTTACTGTCGCAAATGGTACATGTGCTGGCCAGTCCTCGAGATACATTTCGGCCTCAAATGGATCAACTGATGCATGGATCTTGCCATCAGTGGTGATGGAAGAATCGATCTTCATGACATAGGCATCTGGCTCGGTTTCAAGAATCTGGACGCTTTGGATCTCAAGCTCGGCTTCGTTGATCTTGCTTTGTGCAATCTTGGGGACAGCAACAAGAATTCTAAAGCACAGGGTCAGCTCATTGACGATCCCGAGAGCACGGACACTTGTACTTACATCACTGGAACCACAATGACAGTAATGACACAGAGAACGATGAGATAAACCCACCAGAAACGCTTGCAGTGTCGAGCGCAAGTACGGTTCTTGGGTTGGACCCCATTCTCCGTCTGGGTCACTTCGTTCTTCTCCGACATGATGAATTACCAATAGTCAAGGACTTGCCCTTGAACAAACAGAAAGATGAAGGAAAAGGGGAATATGAAATGAGTTCCTCAGAAGAGAAGTTAGGAACACAGCTGTGGAAGTGAAGAACAATTCAATCTTCAACAAGCAACAAGGGGGAAAAGAATGGAACGAGAGCAACCGGCAATATAAGTAGTTGCACTGGGGTATAGAATCGGTCGACCAGGCATTCTGCGAACCTTGCGGCGAAACAAGAAGGAACTTAAGGACACCCATAATAATCTGCATCTGTGCCATCCACTTACTGTACGGCACCATTGCAGCCTCCCAACCTTGACAGGACTAGATCGCCCTGGCCCGAGTCCCTTTGCATCTGTCTACGGGCATTGGTTGCCAGAATAGGCAAGTCGCCGATGAGCGGACATGGCGCTATTCCCCAGGTTTGCCCCCGCACGGGTTCGGGGGTGCAAGAGGTGAGTGTTTCCTCGATCAGCAAAGAGGTTTCTAATCCCTAATAATTCCTAGTATTTAGTTGTTCCTCGGCAGCTTGTGAATCTTTCAGGACCAACGAGTTGCATCGCCTCTGTGTTCGACGTCGCAGGATTTTCGATGTGTAACGGACGATGACCGGCACACCCATCTATGAATTTGATAGTCTAGCTGGAACACGATCTTTCAAGCAAGATCTCTCACCGAACCTTGCTTCTGTTTCGATTCGACAAAGCTTATCTCTGGGGTAGCTTCGAGTGATTCCGCGTGATGCCAGAATTGAGGCAGGGAGTCGCATTGGGCTGATTTTACATGATGCTATTCGCACGAAGACGGGAAACATTAACACACAGACGACAGGTTCACGGCACTTGCTGCCACAGAATATGTGGCGGCAATCCCCTTCGCGTATTCCCGAAACTTCGGTCACTTGAAAATATTGAAATATTGAAATCTTGATCGATGGTCTGTGTCGAGTCTGTCGACCAATTGCCCGAAACTATTACAAACAGCAGTAAAGTGCACCTGAGACGGCGGACAGGAATAGCCAGGGCTGCCAAGAAGAGTTGCACGCGACAGATAAAAAGTCTGCTAATTAAAACTGTCACTGTCCAACCACAGCACATGGCTCCGCCAAGGACGCACTACCAGGACGATCAACCGTCCGTGGATGGAGAATAATGTTAGACTGGGTCTGGCTAGTTAAGGCTAGGGATGGGTGGTTTGACCAACAGAAACCATTTCCTGAGGGCTGATGTTGAATCGAAATCGACGTCTGGTTGTGGTATCATCACCCCTCTTTCTACAGCAATTACGAACAACGATTTAGAGTTGCGCAAGTGGCTTACTTGACAGCCAACCGTTCTTATTTCCTTGACAAAGACGGACGTGACGCGCCACACTCGAAAGTGTCACTTGGACCTGAGAGTGGCTGTCGGCACTACTACGTAGTAGGTAGTTGAGATCCAGCAAGCCAGTGGACTGCCAGACTGTTGCTCCAACAGCAGAGGGGTTTGGGTTCAGCTCTTTCTCTTCCATGTTCATGTGGCCTCTGGAAGGACCGGATGCGACACACCATCTCGGCCGGGACATCCACTGACGGTATGGTCGAATACCAGGTTTCTTGAAGTCTGGCCTGGATTTGACCGGGGGTAATCGTTTGATTGGGCTAGCCCTTGTCCCTGCATAGTCCACCTCCGATGGCTGGTTGGTTGACAGGGCACGATCCATCCATCTTGTTGATCAACTTCGAGATGAATTGGCATTTACTCCTCAGTGTAAAGCGCCTTTTCTCTTCAGATCTGCATGTGATGGAAGGCAAGCCAGTGGCGTCGGCTGAATAAAGTTTTGGTTCTATTCTCGATGTTACACACTCGGTCAATATCCTGAATTCTTTTACAGACTACGCCGCAACGACGCCTTCCCTTCCGAGCACGCCTGCTCAACCCTACGCACTGATCAATTGTGGGAACACATGTTGTTTGGTGTCAGCTCGTGCCGCAGGTTTGTCATCTGCGACTAAATTTATAATAATTATTCGAATTGTCTTTGTTTCTCTTTTGTGGCCTTAAGATAATACCAGACAGAAGCAACGACATTGCAGCTCGTATAATGGTAACCTAGGACCAACCGCTGTGCCGTTTCGAGGAGGAAAAATCAATTAGGGAAAGGAAGCAGGGGCCCCTTGTTCATAAGGCGGGGATGCTTGCCGAGGATGTATTTGACATATGAAGATGTCGTCGCCAGCTGATCGTCTCCCATCTAAAGCTTAGACTTTGTCCACAAGCCTTGACGATCCAGCCCAGCATCTCCATCGTAGATATCTCGTTCCACCTGTCGAGCGTTGACCTGCCGAGCCGGTTAGATGCGACGGTGGAGTCTGGGGAAAAGCTGGGGAAGAACTTACGAATCTAGGGCCAAGCTCCGAGATGTTCTTGGCTCCGAGCAGTCGCATACATGTGGCCGTCTCTGCCTCGAGAACTGTGGTTTGCATGTGTCAGCCTGGCCAAGACTTTAGTATACCGGGATCTTAGGTTCAACTTACTCTCAAGTGTTCGCTCAACACCAGCTTGACCACCAGCACCAAGTCCGAAAAGAGCAGCACGTCCAATACCAACACCGCTAGCGCCCAGACACAACGCCTTCACGACATCTGTTCCTCGCTTGATTCCTCCGTCAATCCATACTTGGACCTTGCTTAGAATCTCAGGACAGTACTTTCGGATCTCGAGCAAGGTATGCATGGCAGGAGGGGCTGTGTCAGCTGCACGACCGCCATGGTTGGATAGGATGATGGCCTTCACCTGAGGAGCATACTTGGCTGCCAAGAAAGCATCCTCATGAGTTTGAAGACCCTTGAGCACGATGGGCAGATCGGTATGAGCTGCCAACCAAGGAAGGGTCGTCTTCCACGTCAAATCAGCAGCGGTACCGAAGAAGAGCTGCTGACCAACACCTCCAGCACCAGGCTTGCTCTCGCCGCTGGCAGGACTAGGCTCAGAGTAGTCAAAGTTCTGCTTCTCGTCCAATTCACGCTTTCCAGGAACAGGCGCATCCAGCGTCAAACAAATGAACTTGTAGTAGTCGCGCATTGGGTTGATGCGCTTGAGCATGGCCTCACTCTTGTCGCGCTGGTTCTGAACATACAATTGCCATCCAAAGGTCTGACCCGGTTTCGCGCCCTCGATGATCTGCTCGGGGGTCATGGAAGCGTTGTTAGATACAATCTGCATGGCGCCGAACCGAGCGCATGCTTTAGCAATGCCTTGCTCACCATCAGGGTGAGCTAGTCGGGCCATTGCGGCTGGAGATACAAAGATTGGTAGCCCGACTTTATTACCGATTAATGTTGTTGAGATGTCGCAAGCTGTGCAGTCAACAAAGACGCGCGGCCTAAGAAGAATATTCTTGAAAACATGGTTGTTGTAGCTCTTTGAAAACAGGTCGTCGGCAGCAGAGAAATAATATGCCCAGGCCTTCTTCGAGATGCGCTTCGTTGCTTCTTGCTCGATCTCGTCCAAGTTCATGAGTGATGCCAATGGCAGAGGCTGATCTGCATTGGTTTGTGTAACGGCCTTTTCGCCAGTTGATTGAGATTCGGTGAGTGTCTCGGGGTTGACTTCACCGAGAACGTCTTCGGGCTTGAGGTTCTCCTCGAGGGTGCCAGGCGGGTGAACGGGATCATATTCGTCGGTGGCATCCTTTCCAGCAAGCTTCAAGATGATCTTCTTTCCGCCAGGATGAGAAGGCAGAAACTCGGTCACGTCATAGACCTTTCCGTATAGTATAACCCAACAGCTCTCTGCTGTGTTGTGCTTGGCCACTATCGCGAGCAATCGCATGTCAGTCGCGCGCCCTCTGTAAACATGGACATGATGAGGGTTCAATTGGGGATTGTTCATACCTTCAGCCGCGTCAAAGACCTTGGCCATACTGGGCTATGTGTTTGGTTGTATGAGAGATGATACAAAAGGGTATATTGAAGCAAGAGATGATGCGAAAGAGATATGGAAAGAAGAGAAATGGAAACGTTGGTCAGATATCGCAACCAACTTCGGCAGATCTACAGACTCGGCAGGCACTAATTATCTTATCCCGCTCCAATTGGGTTTTGAGGATTGGGGGTTCCTTTGGGGGTGAGCTATGCGTTTTGTTTGTTATGAGGGAAGAAGAGCGAACAAGACAGATATAGAATAGGTTAGAGCATGAGACACAAGCGATATTAGGTCAATTTGATCTTCTCATGAGAACCCTAGTAGAATTATCGATAAAAAAAGTCCAGTTTCAAGGCTCATCATGGATGAGAAACACAATTATGTTGTTTGTCATTGGGTCGGACTAGACCCCGATCATGACCGCCGACCTTGGCCGAGGCATAGGATCATGACTGGATGCGCCACAGCATGCGCCACAGTCGCTGAGGTCATTCTACGCTAAAGATTTATTACGACATAGAGAAAGTGCTTTCGGCGCGACATCCGTAGATAATGATAATTTCTACTTGTGCCACTGTATAATATAGCAGTTCGCCATATAAGAATTTCAACCTCGAAACAGCTTTCTCTTATACTTGCGCATTGAGAAGAAATTAACTCACTCATACAATATGCAATCCTCGCTCTCTTCCTCTGTCGTGCGCGATCTTTCTCGGACTTGTATCCGGTGTCAACTCCGAGCCCGCCGAGCCTCAACTCTCACATCTTCACAACGTCTTTCTGCGACAACAACGCCTGTCCAGCGTCATGCGGCTCTTCTAACGGCCGCCCGGGGGCCCTTCGCTTACTCCCGCGCTGCTTCCAGTGCTGCGCAGGCCGAGTCACAGCAAAAGACATCGTCTAGTACCCCGCCATCAACGCACTACGAGCTCTTCCCCGAGACGCTTCCTGATGGACCGCCTCCAGCGGGCCACTTCCCCATTGATACGCGAGCCTTGCGCCGCGAATTCCTTCGTCTGCAAGCCCGTGCCCATCCGGATATGCATGGTTCACAGGACAAGGCCCGCGCTGAAGCTATGTCCGCACTTATAAACGAAGCTTATAAGACGCTTTCCAATCCCTTGCTGCGAGCTCAGTACCTGCTATCCCTGCGGGGCGTCGACGTCGCCAATGACGAGACTCTTAAGGTTGAAGAGCCTGGGCTCCTGATGCTTGTGCTGGAAGCACGAGAAGGAATCGAAGATGCTGAGAAGGAAGAAGATCTAGATGAGCCACGTGCGGCAAACGATGCGCGTATCGCTGAGAGTGAACAGGTCTTGGAGCGGGCTTTCCAAAACGACGATATAGATGCTGCGAAGCACGAGGCTGTACGCCTACGTTATTGGGTGAATATCAAGGAGAGCTTGGATAACTGGGAGAGTGGCAAGCCCGTGGTGCTGCAGCATTAGACACAGAGAGCAATTGTAGAAATACATCTGTATATGGACGTGATTCAAGAACGATGCGTAGTTGCATCTGCCTTTATACGTACTATACTCGCCATATTGGCATAGCTCCCAAATAAATTGCCGTCCGCTCACAAATATGTAGTCGAGAATGAAAAGACTCAACCATGAGTATTCAACAATATTAATATTTATCGTGATATAACTCGCATCATATGCCCGAAAACGCCAGGACACCAACCTGTGTGCCCGCAAATTATACAAGAATCCCATCATGACCCATATACTGAATGCGCCTATACAATATACTCCAAGACAAAGGCAAAATGCCGACTCATCTTTGGTATGCTGGTAACTGTTCTCCGCCGCCATGGCTTGGGCCGCTGGAAGGCCCTGCCCCGGAACCATATCCAGGAAACTCATCATAATCGTCAACTAAAGGGGCACTCGGCGCACTCGGCGCGCTAGCTTCAACATCCATCTCCCTTGAGGGACCACCGATTCTTCTTCTTTGCATATCCTCTGGAACTTCTGGAGGAGCACTGGCTTCATTTAGCAGCCGCTGCCGTTCAAGTTCTTGCTTGTCTTCAACAGCTCCTGGTGGCGATACCGCTGCTGACTCAATATCATCCTCAGTTGGTGCCGAGGGACCAGCCTCAGGAGCACTGGGAGCACTGGGAGCACTGGGAGCACTGGGAGCACTGGGAGCACTAGGGGTAGTCGTATCAAACCCAGCGTTCAAGTCTGGAACCCGTGGTGTGTCCTCTGCGTCGTATATATCTTCGTCGTCCTGGTTCTCACTCGTAGACGGGCCCGCTCCTGGAGGTTGACTTGGTAGTAATCGTGTCTCCGCCTGCCGAATTCTTTCCTTCTCTGACAGGTTGTTCTCATTTGGTATCTCAGGAGGAGGAATGTATGAGGGGGCTGGAGGAGAAGAACCAAAACCGTTGGTACTTGGCCCGGCAAAGTCACGTGAATGCGATGGACCTTGTAAGGGAGGAACTTGTGAATATGGCTGGGGCGGATGCGAAGGAATTGGATGGCGTCGGTTCCCGTTGGGATGTGATGAGAAATAGCCACCGGAGGAAAGTGGCCCGTTGCTTGGGTGATGTTCAAGAGGAGCCCCATCGCCATAGTTTGGCTCTTGTCCTATCACATCCTCCTCGTCGCTTTCAAGAATTTGTACGCTCCGTGACGTCGGCGAGGCCCTAGATTTCTTCTTACCCCGTGACGAGTCCGAGGTCCCCACGATAGTCTCCATCGATACTGCGATAACCCCTTTCTCATGGCGCATCTGTGAAGTATCTGCGATATTCGCTCCCCTCCTTGGCCCGTACATGTTGTTATCTCCGCTTGCATGGCCAAAGGCCCCGAATCTAGCGGGACCGGTTTGCATTTGATTCGACAACCTCCCACCAAGGTCAACAATCACCTCAACCAAGTATTTAAAGCTGATCATTTCTCCGGGAACACCCTTGATTGTCGGAAAGGAATCGTCCGGAAGCTTGACAGTGACAGTAACTGATGTTTGCATGGTGTTGGGGTCAATGATCAGCGGTGCGATGTTCTGGTCAAGATCCTTACGGAATATACTTGTCGAACTCGATGAGGTCAACGAAAGGCCACCAAGACCTGTTCGTGATCGGGGGAACACCTCTTCCTTATCGATGTGAGCGACATCGTCCCGGCTCATGGATTCGTCGAAGAGGCCATTCGGAGGATTGCTGTCGATCTTGCCTTGTCTGAGCAATGTCACAATTACTCCTGTCATGCTCTTGACTCTCTTGGTATGCTGAACCGTGACCCGCACAGAGACGGTATCCCCAGGTAAACAACCACCCTTCAGTAACTCTACCGTCGCCGTGATGGTCTTTTTATCGACCGCTTGTTGCTTCGCTGACGTGAGTGTTCCTACTTGAGATAGTGGAGCTTCCAGCCTACTTAAGCTCGTGCTATTGCTAACACCACTATCTCCACTCACTTCGCTTCGTAAATCACTCTGAATCGGACTCCTGGGATCGGTAGTGTGTTCGCGGTAGTCTTCTGTCGGTGTCTCTGTCAACTCATGCCCTGTGTTGAGTTCGTTAATCTCGGATTGGGCAGTCGAAGACTTGTCTAGTGCCATAGACTTTCTCCTTCGGTTTCGTTTCGAGATCGGTTCTAGGAAAATAGTACGCGGCCGGGGAGCATGCAGTAATCCGACATCCACGTTTTCCACTAGCATTACTTTTCTTTCGCATGACGACGTCGGGGCAATTGAAGTTGGCCGCGTTAGCGTCGCTGTAACCATGTATGAAACCGTTCCTCGCTCGAACTGCAGGTTGCATTAGTAATGATACAGAACCCAGTAGTTATGCGATCAGCCTACATCGATACTGCTTGGCAGTCCTTTATCGGGAAACAAGAGATCGAATCCAAATTCGTATCTGCCTGGCTCCAGCCGTCCCTCGCCACTTAATACCTGCTCGTCCTGAAAGAGGCTTGCAAGACCGTTGCCGTGATATCGTGGTCGCGCCGCGTCACCATTTTGCGGTAATACAACAGTCCCTTGCGCCTTGGCGACCGAAGTTGGGTCTTTGAGGACGCGCACATACCCATGCAGCGATACAGTTAGATGAGTAATTCGAATCGGTTTTACGACAACAATGACGACAGCCCCACGAACATTGTCGCCAGCGCTATATCGACGATGGGGTTCTTCGGCACGGATGTGAAAGTCGGTGACGTTGCGATTTCGATTGCGCAAAGGTAGAGAGAGGGGAAGGCTGAAGCGCGAAAGGAACCCCGGGCGCGTAGAGGAGGTGGCAGAAGCCGTCGGTGACGTCGGCCCCGGGGCGCGGGCTGTAGAGGAAGCACCGGAGTTGACCGGTGACGATGTCGCGACGTTATTGGGGGTATTGGGAGCCGTCGAGTTCGCAGGACCTGGAGCTTCTGTAGCGTTAGAGAGCGTCGGAGAAGATCTCGAACGGCGACCCATTCCCAGACGTGTTGCCAAAGGCATCAGGACCAGGATCCAAGGTCGATAGCGACGCCGAGCTTATAAAACCGACGTCGCGGGCCTTGGAACGAGAGCTCACAGCCTCGTGGCTCTGATAGCTAATCGTGCCGGAAGGCCGTTGAATTGTATGCATGCGGGTGCGGGAAGGTTAGGTTTGCGGTGGAAGGAAGAGACGTTAAATCCGGCGCGTCGGAGGTCGGGTCGGGCTGGGGCTGTGATTGGGATTGGGGCTGCGTGTTCTAAGCCTGCAGGAGGGGTACGAGTGAGAGGGAGATCGACATCCAAGAAACGTAACAAGGATTGGAATGAAATGAAGGATCGCGAATATGAAATAAGAATAATGATTTAATGCGCTACTGTCTGGGCAAGATGAGGTGAAAAAGTTGGATTGGGCGATCAAGCGAGTGACGAATGTTGGGTTGCGGAGGCGGAGGTAGCAGTAGCAGCAGTAGCAAGCAGGAGCGATGGGACGGACGATACCTAGATTAACTAGCACTAATAACTGTATGTAAGCCACGATTGAAGGTTTACCATCGCGGGACGGACGGGAGGGGGGGAAGGAGTCAACCAATTGGATCAGTACCTTCCTAGCGCCTGCAGAGTAGACATTACCCCCATAGCGCCTTCCATCGAACGGCCTCGCAACGATTGCTAGAAGCAATTGGAGGGAAATACGTCAGGAAATAGGCAAGAGTCATTGAGATGCATCATTTCTCCACTTGAATCCTACCTAAATCAGACATTCTCTCAAACTTTGATTCCCGATACAATTGAATTTATCAAAACCTACCTGACTACTTGTTCCATCAGGGAGGGCTCCAATCTCGAATCTACCCTACCTGTAAAGTCAGCATGCAGATGCCAAGCAATTGCAGGCCATCGCTCCGCCAAGAAAAGCTTGGTCAAGGCCTCGACGAGCTTGGCTCGCATGTCCAGCCGAAGACCTGGGTCCATGGGTTTAACTTAGAAAGACAAACAACCCTAACAAGAGGCTAGCGGAAACGGCCAGCTGAGTACTTTTCCCGTACCTTGAGGCTTTATTTTGTGTCACAGCTGGAATCTACTGCGCCGTACCTATTACTAGCTGAAGGAGCACTTTTGCAAAGTCGCGTCTCCACAGCCTTTACCGTAGAGTGAATGCAAAGGACAACAGTTACATCAAAATCTTCCCCGTCATCCTACAGATTTGGTGTGCGGCGTGGTTTGGTCCGGGAAAAGCCGCCAGCGCTGGCCATGACGCGACCTAGAGGTACCGACACGTCCCTCTCTCGGTGCAACTTTACCGTGGGCCGTGGGCCGGGGCGAAGAATCCTGTGTAGTACAAACTATGGGGAGAATGATGCTTGCAAAACCTTCAGACCCCTATGCCAGTACTACATGTAATAGACAAGGATGTTATCATCATCTCCATAATCTCTAGATAACAACATGGCATCCTTAAATTAGGTAACATGAAACTAGAAATGTGTCTCACGAATCTTCACATAGGAGGCAATTATGTGTTTATGTTCTTCTATTCTATTAACGACACCATAATGGTCATGTCCAATACCCGTACTCGCATTATCTATCCTCAAGGCGCATGCTACGCTACCTTTCGATCAACCCTGAACACAATTACATACATGGTATCGTTATCCATCCCAGTAATTCTGGACTACTACCCAGACCTTTGTGACCAACCAGCGCAATGCAATGCAAATGCGATGAGATAATGATAAACAGTGCCCAACCATGATAAAACAAACCCAAAACGCCATACAATGCTGTTACATGCTTTCCCTTGAATGCTTTTGTGGTCTAATCCAATGCTTCTCCGCTCAAAATGCTCTTCAAAATAGCTGCGCCGACACCGTCGGCTACAGACTCCATCTCCTTCTCTGCGACACAGCTTGTGAGTCTTCGCTCATCTCCGGTCGCAGCCATAGTCTTGCGTCCCCTCTTACTGGGTGTCTGAGGTGCAGCAAAACTTCCAGTCTTTCCGTCTGATGCAGTGACCAATCCCAAAGTCTCGAGGCTGCCTGTAACCTCGCGGAATTCAGAACTTGAAAGTGGGTGCAGAACAGAATCACGTGTGCATAGCTGGCAGTACGCGTCGAACAAAGTCTTGATAGTAGGTGCCAGCAGTTTCGACTTTGAGGGTGTAGCGCCGCCATTAGCCATCTTGGCTGCAGATCGGATTCGCTTCTCGTAGGCCACCAAGGCACAAAGAGCAGCTTTTTGCTGGAGGTTGAGTGCCTTGAGGCGCTGTGTAGTTCCATTGCTAAAAGCTGCTGCCGTAATCTTGTTGAGATGGCTGATTGATGCGCGGGGTGCCGTTTCTGCTGTGAGAGCCTTGAGAGAGTTGGCCATGACCTGCACCACGCTTCTTGGGGCACCTGATGCTCCGTTGATGTTCTCCCCAAGAGGTCGCTTGGAAGGTGACATTTGCAATAGTTCCTCCCTCGCCTCCTCCTCATGCTTTGATCGAGTCTCAACTTCTATCAGGTCCAGTGCGCGCCGACATATCTCAAAGGCCTTGCGAAGATCTCCAGTCTGTTTTGAAACCTTGCGGGAGCAAAGGTCGATGGCGGCAGGGTGAATGAACGGCACCCATCCTTCCTTACCCCCAGCAGGCATCAGTGATTGGAGTCGTGTGGTGATGATGTTCTTGACTTGAGTTGCCGTGTAAGGGAGGAATGCCATAAGGTCAGGCTTGAGGTTCTTGGCCTTCAGTCGAGGAAGGAATCGGTCAGTCAGGTCCAGGGCGTTGGCGATACCGACAAGGATGAGACAGGAGTTCTTTTGTAGTGACCATTCGAAGACTCGATACAAACTCTCCAAGCCCATGGTCAGGATATGGTCGATCTCGTCCAATGTAACCAGGTAAACGGTGCCTGATTTCGTCTTTGGCACAAACATTCCTTGCAAAGTGGTGATAGCATCTGCCTCGGATGCATCGAAGCCTTGACCAAGAGCGCCAAGCAGTGTAGTGTAGAGATCCTTAGAAGACTTGACGCTCATGCAGTTGACATAGGCAGATTGGAGGTACTTGTGGTTGGCATATTGTCGAGTAATCTCGGTGATCATAGCACTCTTGCCTGTGCCTGGAGGTCCGCTGACGTAAAGGCAACCATTAGGGGTGGAAGAGGCGTATCGGTTGAGAAATTGTGTGAGTTGGTTTCGTTCCTCCTCTCGACCAACGAGTTGACCAGGCTCTGCTCCACGAGCAAACAATTGTCGTGCTTGGTGGTAGACGGTCTGGATGGTACTTGGCGAAAGTGGTGTGTGTGGTGTTAATCGTTTGAAAAGCTTGCCCGCCGACATGACAGCATGTCTAGGCGTGGTGGGAGGCACCGATAGAGCATCTCGGTGTCGTGGTGTGGAAGGTGTGACGGGGTTCTGCTTTGTAGTTGTTTGTGACGGGGACTTTCGAGTTCGAGGAGGTAGCTCGGCCAACACATCGTCTTCTTCGTCGTCGAAAGGGGAGTGTGCAGGATCTTGGTTTTCGTCGTTATAAAAGGTAGCCTTTGCAAGACGTCGACTTCGCTTAGGAGTAGTGACTGGGCAGGGGATATCTGGAAGCTTCAAGTTAGCAACTGCGTTGGTCATGTTCCTTCCATCAAGGACTCACCAGTCTCGTCGATACCCCGGGCTCTCTTTCCTAGCGATGCTGTGCGAGCCATGGCTATAGATAGGTAGTACCTTCCGGCTTTGACTTATATACAGTAATGTACAGATGCAGGTCGATAACTCTTGCCAACAAAAATTGGTATAGGGTTAGAAAAGTAAGGAAGTTGCAAAACAAAGTGTTGTCGATGGCAACTGCAGGTTATGTGCTGTGGGAATTAAAGAATGGAAGAGCCCCATCGCCCTTGCCATTTCCTAGGAAATGGGCGTTTGGACGTGTTGAGGTCGCGTAGAAACGCGAGGCGCGGACCACGATCAATTAAACGGATGGTCTGTGCGCTGTAATCGCGGTTAGAGCAGCCACATTCTAACGCGTAAATTGGACGGGCCCCTGCACATCACGACTGGTCGCGGCATGGTCAATTAGCGCGATAAATGGATATTAATTTACAGTCCAAGAAACGCCCGAGACGGCGGTTGCTCAGAGACGCACCCAAAACGTTGACTCAATTGAGTAGACAGCTCGTTACCGAGAAGCATTGACATTTTTAGTTAGGTAGTTTCCATTTGACAGGCCTCCCTCGATGCGATCGTGATGCCTCAATTGAATGGACGACATGCTGTCTTCCGTTTTGGATGATATCAGCCCACTTTATCCCTTTAATGGACAGATTTGACATCCGGAGCCTCGGCACTGTCGGGAGAGAGTTTACGCATTATGCAAAATGTATTACGTCATTGTCTTCAATCAGTAGATATTACTACTTCATGTCCTGACTTTTCCATTTTCATTTTGCTCTGCTACTAGTTAAACACTGATTCTGTTCATCGAAAGTGTTCACCATGACAACATATATTCCAGCCCTCACCTTGCCGGACTCGGTCTTTCTCAAGCCGGCTTTGTCGGTTTTGCTACCTATCGGCCTCGGCACAGCTGTTGGCTTCAGCGCTACTCGTGAGCTAACATTCTCCATGAGATGCCATCAGCAGGTTCATTAATACAATTTCTTTTGCTATAGAAACCCAAAAGACATACCTTTCGTTGAAGAAGCCCAAGGTTCAACCTCCACCATGGCTGTTTGGACCCGTTTGGACCGTTCTTTACGGGTAAGACAACGTCTCGACACCGATGTATAAAAGGACAACACAACTGATCATAATTAGTGTCATGGGTTATGCCGCCTACCGAGTTGCTAACATTGGTCTTTCTCCTTTCTCATCTCCCGAGACCATCGTCAACACCCGACAGGCAATGACTCTTTACTCTGTTCAACTTGGCCTCAACCTCATCTGGACCCCTCTCTTCTTCGGTCTCTACCGCCCCATTGAGGCTTCAGTTGACATTGTGACACTGCTAGGAGTCAACGGCTATCTCACCTACCTCTACAGCTCCATCGATCCCGTTTCTGCTTGGTTGCAGGTTCCTTACCTTGGCTGGCTCACCTTTGCTACCTACCTGTGCACCAGCATTGGACACTTGAACAACTGGGACCTTGCAAGTGGTGAGGTCAACAACAAGAACAAGAAGCAGTAAAGCGAATCGATAAGAGATTGTTGTGAAATTCAGTCTTTCATCACAAGATTCAAATGCATATGCATTGAGACAATTTGAGTCTAACGCGCTCTAATCCTCTTTATACTAAAAGCTTTATGTAACTATCTATCTCTTAATCATCAACTGAGAAATACTACCTTCAACTCATGCTCCAACCCGCCAGCCTGATATATTTTAAAAATTCAAAGTTGAACGCCATATATGCTCTAGCCAGTCGTTACAATGCGTAAGAACAAAATCGCTTTTCCAAACCAATATGGAACCCCATCCGCTACAAGCAAGAAACATTCAACGGACACTCCCGTGTTATTGGAGAGGAAAGTTTCGCTTCAACCCGTCGTAAACCATGAAGATGAAAGCAGAGCTCGGCGCTGATCGAAGGCATGTAACACCACAGCCACGGTACATGCCACGGATGCCATGCTGTTTCCAGAGTATAGAACCTTCTTGCCAGAATGTTCGTCGTTGGTGGAGGTCGCTGACAGCAGCCGTCTGCATTCGCGACTTAATTGTGTCGGCAGGAAAAAACAGAAAGTTGTATGACACACCCGCTGACGCACCAGCAATAGCTTGCTGCCAGAAAGGCAGCGGAGTGTCAAGAATCTTCTGCTTCTCAGCCGCAGAGGTAGCCGTCTTCGTCTTGAGCTGATAGAACATGCTCGTCACCGTCTCCTTGGCACCAAACCAAGCAGAGCCACCACCCGCTTCTCGGATCAACGTACCCAGCTGACCGTGCCAAAACCCACGAAGACCTTCATGTCGGAAGACTTGCTTGATAACAGGAATGGGACGGAGAGGAACACCAGCCGATCCATCTCCCAACATGGGAGCTTGAATCCTACACTTGACAAGCTCAATCGGTGTAAGTACAAAGGAGGTGAAAGCTCCAGAGAAGGCACCAGTCAGCCAGAGGTACGGTAGTGAAAGTCCTTGTTCTCGAGAAGCCAGGTTACTTGCGAACAGCAATTCACGACCAAGACTCTCAAAGAGGAACAGACTGCTTGTTTCAGCCGCAGCACCCACTAGAGGAGCAGTTATACCCCGGTAAAGACCCAGCACTCCATCGCTCTTGATCGATTGCCGGAAGCAATCCAAGGGACCAGTATATCGTAAGGGGAGGTGATCGGGTTGGCTCTGTAGTCGAACTTTGACTGTGTCGAAAGGGTATTCGATGTACTTGCCAACGGCGCCGGCCACCTAATCCTGTCAGTATAGTTGAGACTTGGTTGAAGAATATCGCATACCGATCCGCAGAGCACATCTTCGACTGCTTCTGTAAGAGCAGTCTTGCCCTTGAGGGGAAGCTCGGGCGCATGGGTCGCCTCGACAGAGATGGGACTGGGCTCCATTAAAGCGGTGTCGCAAAGAAGCTTGACAGAAGCGATGTGCGCGACAGAGGATGAGGTATTATACGACGGCTCGTGGGTGGTGAAAAATACCGAACAATGATGTCGTAGCTGTGGTTTTCGTCGGAGGGGTAGAGTCGCAGGATGGGCTTTACAGACTATCAACTGTAGCTTCAATGACGAAACAATTGGAGGTTTGTAGCTTCGAAAAGTGCGCAAGACGTTTTAGAAGATTAGAAGGACAAGTAAAAGGGGAAGGAAAATAATATCCAATTTGCGAGTCGCAGCGTGGCTGTCAAATGCGCTCTGAGTCACTTGTTGAAGGATAAGTACAAGGAGAGGTCCCGAGAAAAAAAAAACCAAAAAGTTTAGGATGAGGGGAACAAATTGCCTCGCAGCTACGTTACAGACCTGCACGAGTTATTAATGGTCAATGCCTGCAACATAAAATCGACGGCCTGCACTGCGAGCTTGAGATCAAGCGGCATGCAGAAGAACTACTACTAAGAAGTACTGGTGTTGCTTGTTTCGGGCATCGATTCATCCATAGCCAGACCCTCCATGGAGAAAAATTCTTAACAGCCCAGCATGTGACATCAGACTTTCCGGTTTTCACCCAATCAGATGAGGATCTGGCTTATCAGATCGACCGTGCACGGCTTAAAGCTACGAGGCTCAGGGATTCAGTTACATTCGGTTCGTGCTTGGGGCATTTCTAAAAGGGACAAGGGGTTTTAGATGGTTGTTCAAGTGGTCCCTGAGTACGAGCAGCTCCGTCTGAACTCTTAATTGCCCTATGAGATGCTGGAAAGCCCTGTAACATGGGACGGAATCTTGGCCTTTTGCGGCAGTTTCAAGACTAGCGTCATGCACCTTGATCTAACTGATTGATAAGATTATCCACTCCGGTGAAGGAACTCTTGGAGAAAGACACAAGAATTAGAGGAAATAATTCATATGTGGATACACAAAGCTGTTTATCAATCTGATTTTTTTCAACTGCGGAGATGAGGGATTTTATGTCTGGCCAGGCTGTTGTTCTAGTCTCTTCTTGTCCTCGAGACTTGTATGTACTCGTGTAGAGGTAGATGTATCGTACCTCCTGTATGTCTCTTATACCAGAGACAAGGAAGAATTTGCTACGGCATTGGTCCAAATCCCCTGCCAAGGACTTGTGTAAGTTCGGAGAATAAGATCTTGGGACCATGGTAACTAATGTTCCACATTGGCTCAACCGATATACTCACTATTTATGCAAGGACTAGCCTTGGCTTTGTATCTGAGAATAATCTTTTTATCTTTTCAAATATTTCAGCTCGACAACATAATACCTGTACATAAGTGATTGAGATCATTTGCCTGTCAGTAAGCCTGAGTCTAATACTGTCTCTAGCACTGGAGATTGTCTCAAATGGCGGGGCTGCGGGGGAAATCGCGGTGAACGCGACAAGACGCGTTTAGTTTAATTGATTGCATAATGCCCAGCAACCATCAATCGAGGGCGACAGAAATAATTATTCTGTTAGCCAGCAGAGACTTGAACAGAGTGACCAAACCATTTCGTCGTCCACTCAAGACAGTCAACTTTTCTGATACCTGGATGCACCTACCCACCTACCAAACACTCGACATCCCAAATCACTACCTTCTACTCAGCAACTAATCACCATCACCGCCAAAATGACCATTTCACAGAACACCGCAGAGGCCAACCCCTCCAACGGCTCAAAGTCTATCAACCATGAGGAGAACCAGTATCTTGACCTCGTTCGAGAAATTCTCGAGACCGGCGAGCGTCGACCTGATCGGTGAGTCACCATTGATACACCTACTTTGACCAGTATCTAACATGGCTTGCAGTACTGGTACAGGAACATACTCGATCTTCGCCCCTAGACCTCTAAAATTCTCCCTCAACAATAACGGAACACCAATCCTACCCCTCCTCACCACAAAGCGTGTCTTCACCCGCGCCGTTATCGCCGAGCTCCTCTGGTTCATCGAGGGCAACACCTCCTCCAAAAGCCTAAGCGACGCCGGCATCAAGATCTGGGACGGCAATGGCTCCCGCGAGTTCCTCGACAACCTTGGTCTTCAGCACCGTGAGGTTGGCGACCTAGGCCCCGTATATGGCTTCCAATGGCGACACTTTGGCGCCGAGTATGTTGATGCCAAGACGGATTACACTGGTCAGGGAGTAGACCAGCTCGCTGAGATCATTCACAAGCTGCGAACTAACCCCTACGACCGCCGTCTGGTTCTTTCTGCTTGGAACCCCGCCGACATGAAGAAGATGGTCCTGCCCCCTTGTCACATGTTCGCCCAGTTTTATGTGTCCTATCCTCGAAGTAGGGATGAGAACTCAGAAGAGAAGCCCCAGGGTCACCTGCACTGCCAGCTCTACCAGCGGTCTTGCGATATGGGTCTTGGTGTCCCCTTCAACATCGCCAGTTACGCCCTGCTGACACACATGATGGCGCATGTCTGTGAGCTGGTTCCTGGAAGCCTTACTCACGTTATGGGTGATGCTCATGTGTACCTCGATCACGTTGACGCCCTCAAGGTTCAACTAGAGCGCGAACCCCGAGACTTCCCCGAGCTGGAAATCGCTCGTGAGAGGGGTGGAAGCATTGATGGATGGAAGGCAGAGGACTTTACGGTCAAGGGATATGACCCCCATAAGACAATTGCGATGAAGATGTCTGTATGAGTTATGCTCAAGTCAGAGATATTTAATGACATGGAATAGATAGCGTTGGTATATAGCTTTATTAATCAAGAGACACTTATTGGACTTGTATATACATGTGCTTCCCCCCTCGATATTTCGTTTTGCCCTATAATGACAAATCCAGCTGCTCATATGCTCTAAATGGGTCGTCACAGGCGGTAATGCGTTACTGGTGATTGCTAACATGTCGAACCACGGTATGATGTTGATCACAGAGAATAGGCACCAGATGATAAAGCAACAGATATATGCCTTTTCCCAAATTGCGGGGTACCGATTAACATCTACAAGCTATACAGTAACTTATACATATCGAGTAAGGACACTCGTTAAAGTGTTGACCCGAATCCAGACTATCCAACCAGGTTTTGCATCGCAACGATGGAAAAGCATTTACTGCTTCTTCTTGTTAGAGGCCTTGGAAGGGGAGCCCTCCTTCTTCTCAGCGGCTTCCTTGGCCTCCATAGCGGCATAGTCGTCAGCCTCCTTCTTCTCAGCATACCACTCACCAGCCTGGAGAACGAGGATGCCGACAAGAACAAGAGCAAGAATGGTGTTGCTAGCGGAAAGAACCTTCAAGCTGTCCTCGCGACCAAGAATCATCTCGCCGCTCTCACCCTCGTGGGTCTTGCCGTCGAAGCCATCGTTGGTCCAAATGTCGGCGCTGACGCTTCGGAGAGCCTTGACAATGTTGGCAACGTAGACACCAAAACCGATGAGGTAGAGGATCAGAGAAGCGCCGTCAAAGAGGAAGTTGGCCTCGCTCGGGCGGAAGAGCTTGATGAAGAAGCCGATGAAGCCGATGGAGATGACAATGTGGAGAATGCGGCTGATAAGTGCGGGGGACTGGTGCACGAACTTCAGATGCGTCTCGAGATGGTCGAAAAAGTTGTCGGGAACGGGGGCCTTGGTCCAGAGGAGAGGGAAGTCGTAGGGGAACGACGCGAAGAGGATACCCAGGAAGAAGCAGACAGCTACGACGTGTGTCAGTATTTGGAAGAAGCCATTGGTCGCAACAGGACGACTTACGGGCAATGATCATGAACGTAGCAAAAGAGCCAGATCCATGGTAGTTCTTTGACCTGGTGTTCTTGGAGTAATCAATGAAGCCGCTCATTGTGAATGATGCTTATGGAGGGGTTTTGGAAGCGCGAAAGATCTGGCGCAAGTGCGGAGTTTGCCAGAGAGTAGAGAAAGATGATGCGCAGGAGGTCAGACAAGAGAAAAAATCACTGTCGCAATGCGCTCAATATTACGCTCGACAATTGGTGTTGCGGAGTATGTGCGGAGGAGAGAAGAGAAGAGAGAAGAGGAGGTTGTTCTCCATGTAGTGGGACGAAGACTAAGGGTACCTAGCTTCAGTTTAGACCAAGCCCAGCCCCAGGAGCTTCTTGGTAAAAGACTGGTAGGTACCTTCCAAATTGGTGGTAGGCTGGGGTTTTCGTAGAGTACCTACCTGTCCTTATCTCTCTGTCAGGTGGGTTCTAAGCTTCCAGCTCTAAGCAAACATGGGGTTTATGACTGGTTGCCACGCTTCTTGTACTCCACAAGCCGGGGTCTAGATGTCAGTCACTTCAGTTCTAGAAGCTGAGTAACTTGGTGTTTATGATAAACTAGAGTATTACTTGACTTAGAGAGATATGGCTGAGGCTAATCATTGTTAGTTGCTAAGAAAGATGTTGGGTTTATGGAGTACTCCTGTGGCTGATAACCTACCTCAATGGATACAAATACTGGGCCTGATAGCTATAGTAGCATGGAGGTGGATGTCAAAAGAAATGTCCTCTAAGACGTCGGCTGCCAAAATTAAAGCAGCCTAAAGGCTAGACTAATATAGCATAAGATGATCAGCTTATTTCGTCTCTTATGATTTCGTCGGCTAATTGTTCTGATACTGACGTCTAGGTAGGCTCTTTCATAGAAAAAGCCTTACCCAAGATGAAATGATACATTTTGTTGTATATTCTATATATTGGACGTTCATTAGTGGACATGTTGAGCATAAAAAAGACTATAGGCGGTCCTTGATACTATGTGCTGACTGTAAGTCATGTCCCTTTACTAGGTACCATACACACTGCAGTCACATCGGCATCACAAGAAAAGTCAGTAACAAATTTGAGTATAAGAGAACTCTCAAAAATCAATCAAGACATAAACATACTTCCTAAAACAGAACAGTTGTCGTCGCTACCTCCGTCTTTTGCCTCCTCTGTGCATTCCAGTGATGTAAAAGTAATGCGCCTCCGCCGGTGCAAAGCCTTCAGTGTCGAAGTTGGTAGTAGACAACGTCAATAAACCCGTATTTCTCTTCTGACTACATCGTGAATTTGTATCTGAAATCCGTGTGTTATCTACCTACACAACCTTGACGACCTGTTCAACCAGAAAGTTACGGAATAGAACATCATAACCTCGCAATGATGCGAGCATTCTATATCACTACGCTATTGTTGTCCGTTGTTTCCTATGTCTCATCCCAGGACTCATCCAGCAAGTCGGAGCCAAGTATCTATCGCGGATCGAACGTGTATGAATACCACGGTTGCTACAATGAGACAACACAAGTCCAAGATTCCGCCGAAGAGCGCGCCCTTGCTGATGGCTCTCACCTCGTTAAAGCCGGCAAGATGGCAGTCCCTATGTGTCTCGACTTTTGTACTTCAAACGGTACACAATATAAATATGCCGGGCTAGAGTGGTCAAGGTATGTTACAAATCATAGACTTAGGATGGCTGTGACTAACAGTTATTGTTAGGGAATGTTGGTGCTCTCCCTACTTGTCAAGTCTCTCGGCGAAACTTGAAGATGATGACTGTGAGAACCCGTGTGAGGGTAATTCATCTCAGGTTTGTGGAGGACCACTTAGATTGAGTGTCTATCAACTCTCTGATGGAGGGGATGCACAAAACAAAGGGGCCGCACTCCAGATACCGGGGGTCATATCCGTCTCTGTCATACTCGGAGTATCTCTGTTATCACTTTGATATGCGGGCTACCTATCCTCTGGTGAAAAGCATAGAAGTCATGTTAGATGGGTATATAGTCATAATCTAGTCGTAACCAATAAGCTGCTCAGAACTTCAACGGTGCCATGCCTCGCTGCTTCACAGCATCTTGCACAATCACCTTGATGCCCGCAACCGATTGTCTCCAAACCTCTTGTCCTCGCCCCTTTCTGCCATCCTGTTCAACTAAAACATCCAACCACTTGACCAACTTTGTCGCCTTCTCCAAATCTCGTTCTTCTTTGACCACTCGTTCAAGGAACTTTTCCAATACTTCTATATCCCCACGGTGGGGGCCATTCTTCCTTGTTTCTGTATGCCAAGCATCCAGCATGTCTTTGATTTCCCGAGTTGATGTTACTCCGGAACTTGCAAATGAGATCTCACGTGGCGCTGCGGCAAACTGAATTCTAAGTTGACCGCCTGGCAGTGCTGCGTCTGAATCGGTCGAAACTTGTTTTCGTAAAGGGGCCTCCAGCAATTTCTGCTGGGCTCTCTTTCGTCTGTTGTGGTCTTCAATGATCTCCTTACGCACATCCTCAGGCAATTCAGAAAGAAATTCCGCATCAAGTTCCTCAATGGTAGCCTCTTCTTGGAAGGCGTCACCAACCTGATTCAACGATCGGAAATTGGTCTGCAATAGACCGGCTTGGGCATCTCTCTGCCTCTGAGCTTTACCAAACAAGCCTCGCGGTCTTCCTCGTTTCGAAGGGGTAGGGGGTTTCCTCGCTTGTATTGTACGATCCTTCCGTGGAGATTGATGTGGTGTAGGTGGTTTGAGATTTCGCCCGTATGTAGCCATAATCTCGGCCTTCATATCATCAGGTAGTGCGTTGAAAACCTCTGGATCAACTTGAGTTGGGCATACATCCAACGGCGCAGGGGCCTCTGATCTAGATTTGGGTACTGGGGATTCGGCCTCCTGTGGCATCCGAGACTTCTGAGCCATGAGCTTACTTCGAATGCTGCTAGGTAGCTCTGCCAGGATGGTGGGATCCACGTCTTTGGGAATGAGGAACTGAGTTCCTGATATGTTAAGAGGCGTCTTGGCTTTTGCATCATCTTGGCTAGCCTTTGTCAACGCCATTGCGGGATGCATTTTCTGCTTTCGTGGAGTCAGAGGATCATCAGCGATTGGATCCTTATGAACCTCATGACCAGGTGTTATCCTCTGTTTCTCCGAACGATTGATTTCGTCAATCGGTTCTGTCGAAGTAGTTTTCCTGGTTGGCGAAGGTTTCGTGAAAGCGTTGAATGCTAACCTCTTCTGACTGCCATCCGGAGCCGCTAGATTTGTCTTGATAGGTTCAAGTTTGGTCATTTGCACTCCTAGCCCGCGGAGGTCACCGGGGCTGAACTTGAAAGACCGCAGAATATTGACTGCCTCTTTACCAATGACTTGTTGATCATTGGTGGCCACCCCGAAAGTGGTACTCTTGTTGAATGTGTCGCATTTGCCATGACCGAGGGACTTCGGCGGATCAAGAGGCGCATCCATTGACCTCCTCATAATCTTCATGGTAAACTGCTTTCCCTTGACATTCTCGTTCAAAAGTCGTTTCTCTAATTCCTTGCAAAGGTTGTATATGAACTCCTCTGCCTCCGATTGATTGATGAAGCGAATACCCCAATTGACTTCTGCTGATACAGACTTGCGCGGTGGCTGCTCGCCAACTTCTGTGCGGTCAATACCGCGGGCATATTCTCGAAGCTTCTCACCGGTCTTTGGTCCAAGGATTGAAATAAGACGTTCTTTCGACACTTCTCGCAAATCCTTGACAAGAACAACGCCGATACCTTCGAGCTTGCCACTGATACTACGGGCAACTCCAGGAAGCTGGTCGACTTTAAGTTCTCCGATCATATCCAAGACATCGTCTGGTTTCAACTGGTATTGTCCGGCAGGTTTAGCCTTTCGCAATGCGACCTTGGCTTGCAGGATATTCGCGCCGATTCCAACAGAAACATGGCAGTCTGTGAGAGATTTGATCTTCTCGCGAAGATCTTTTGCAATCTTGTCTGCCATGTCACGTTCTTGGGCAATGTTTCCTGGATCGAAGCCCGTGCCTTGAGACCCAGTGGATGTCATGACAATGGATGTTATGTCAATGAGGGCCTCGTCTATGCTGACGCTTTGCACTAAGCCACCAATGTCTAGAATGGACTCATAGAACAGGCGGCTCGCTTCTTCATATGCAGGAAAGTCGTAAGGAAGCACCTTGAGATCTGGACACAGCTCAAGCGCAGACTTCATCCACATGCCGTTCTTCACTCCAAACTCTCGAGCAGGATAATTGCAACTTGCAATTTCTGATCCTGACCCTGTGCTATGCGCAACGACTGCTGGCTTGGTGATAAACTCGGAGTTCTTCTTTAAGGAAACAGCACAAAAGAAGCTGTCAAAGTCGACATGCATGACATACCGCCTCGAGTTAGGGCGCTTTTTGAGATTCGAATGTGACTGCCCCTTTTCTGCAGCTAGTCGTTGCATTCTGGATTTCAATTCGGCTTTCCACGTGGAGAGGTGGTGCAGTCGACTCTCGGAGTAGAACTGCTTCAGGAAATCCGGATTGGCGGTCGAGGACTTCCTAATCCGTGGGTCGGATAATAATTGCGCATTGTGTTCCTCGGATGTCATCGGTTTGGGGAGTTCCTGTGCTTTGTCCTGTACCGTAGGCACGGGGACTGCCTCTGTCTGGGATTCAATACTATTGCCCTTATTTATATTTGAACGAGTTGAAGCTGTGTTGGATTGGTCGTCAATACGAGGTTTGAAGCGTGCCTCAGGCTTCTTGAAAGAGGGACTTTCAACACCTTCCATTTGCGTGGTATCCGAGGCTGAATTAGTGCGAACAGGAGTCTGAGCTTTTTCAAGAACTTGGCTCAAAGATTGGCTAGGTAGAGCAAGCGCCTTGAACTGACTGGTATAGAAACTGTTGTCTGTCATTTCACGATAGCCTTGCTTAGTCCGAGGCGTCGTTGGCGATAAGCCACTACTCCCATCAAACTTGAGAACCTTTTGTCGCGGCCCTTCGTCCAAGACTCGATAGTTAGACCATGGAAGTAGCTGTCCTGCTTGGATAGAATCCATGATCCAGGCAGGTTTGACGATTCGGTACCGGTTGAAATCGACAGACTTTTTGGGAGGCAAAGTTGAAGCAATGATGTGAGTAGCCATTGTTTTTGAATCCAAATACTGGAGGAAACCGCCGCCATGTTGTACTATCTCGCGGTGTAGTCTGTCATTGTGTAAGTTGGGAACCAGACCGAAAATGTTCCCAGTGACTTACATGTGCAACGGCGGTTGAGTATATCCTGTGACATGCGCGACGATTCCCTTGAATATTTGAGGCTTGTCCGATTTTGCGCGCGTCTCTGCATCCAGATTCTGGAGTTTGATCTTCTTGCGCCGAAAATAGTCGTTGAAACCACCAAATTCGCTGCCATCATACTCATCTCCGCCTTCATTTTCAAAAGTATGCGTCTCAATGCGCTTTCTCACTTGAGAAGAGTTTTTGTCAAGAACGCTTCCCATCTTGGATTTTCCTTTTTGATGACAGCGGTACTGTGTCCGTTAAGGTTTGTAATAGTGGTGGCAAGGATAATGCGCCAGGAGAACTCTTTCGCATCGCTATCCTTACATTACATGATTAATAGAAAATGTTGTAAGATATTTTGCGTGCCAAGAACATTAGATTTTAATCAGAATTAGTTTGGTCGTTTGCTGTGTGATGGTTGTGAGGTTCTCGTGATTTGCGACAAACCGAGGCGTGGGCGAGTGATGTCAAAAGCGCGTAAAGTGGAGCACGAAATCGCGTTGCGACACGATAACTCGTGACTTTAGAGCACAGCCACAGCCATCAGCCACACATCACGGCCCATTAACTTATTGTTGAAGTTCTGAATTCAACTTTCAAGATCGCAATTTATCACGACATCAACACTGTCTTTCGCTGATTAAGTGCGCCGCGACTCGGGCGACAGACTTCGGGATGAATAACGAACAATTTCGTAAACTCATAGGTTCGAACTCGCAAAAGAGTTCCAATAGCAAAGATGGCGCATCTTCATCAACCCCAGCTGCTGGAAATGCGCTGGGCTCAAGACAACGATCAAGTATCCCAATGACCCCGTAAGTCAACTCTTGGCTGCCTTTACATCAGATACTAACAATACAAAAGACGCGCTGTATCTGGTGCTCAAGCAGACTTTGCGCGACAGCTTGCCGAGCGAAACGGTGCAGCTCGACCACAAAGGAAATTCAAGTCTTACGATCCGAAGGGCGTCAAACTCGCTTCAGGTTATACCGATCGATCGAAAGAACGTGACGAAGAAACGGAAGACGAACGGGTACAGAAACTGAAAGACCTCGAAAAGCAATTGAAGGATGAGGAGATCGACCAAGAGACGTTTGAGAAGCTACGATTCGAGATCGCCGGTGGAGATTTAAGCAGCACCCATCTGGTCAAGGGTCTCGACTTTAAGCTTTTGAAGAGAATTCGAGAGGGAGAGGATATCTATGGTGAGAAGAAAGAGGAGCCTAAGGAAGAGCCCGAGCCGGAACCGGAACCAGAACTCGAGCACGAGGGCGAGGGCGAGATCGACATCGACGATGAGTTTGAGAAGATGGAAAACAAAGAGGTCCAGGCTATGGAGAAAGAGAAAACGGAGACGAAGAAAAAAGGCCAACTTTCGACAGTATCTCTAGCACCAGGCAAAAAGCGAACCCGCGATCAAATATTGGCAGAGTTAAAGGCGGCAAGAGAAGCAGCCAAGGCACAACAAAACACTCTTGGAGATCGGTTCAAAAAAGTTGGAATTAAGCAAAAGGCCGGTTCACGAATAGAGCGGGACAGCAAAGGACGAGAGGTTTTGATCATTGTGGATGAAGATGGACACGAGAAGAGGAAAGTTCGCAAAGTTCAACCTGGTGCCGACGAAGAGGAGACCGACCGTTCTGGTCTCTTGATGCCAGATAAGGATGCAAAGCCTCTCGGCATGGAGGTCCCGGAGCAGTACAGGAAGCAAGAAGAGGAACCCGAAGAGGACATGGACATGGACATCTTTGATGGCGTGGGTGACGATTACGACCCCTTAGCTGGCATGGACGGTTCAGACTCAGATTCTGACGTGGACGACGATTCCAAGAAGGCTAAGCAACAAAAAACCGACGAATCCACCGCAGATACATCAATGCCACCACCACCGAAACCACAAGCACCCCGAAATTACTTCCAAGGAGCCAAGACAGGTCTCGTATCGGAGGAACAGATCAAAGCGCCATCAATGTCTGATCCTGCAATCATGGCAGCATTCAAGCGTGCAGCAGCTCTCAACCCAATCAAGAAAGACAAGGGAGATAGTGACGACGAAGACGATGATGATGGTCAAGATGAGGAAGCACAGAAGAAAGCTATGGAAGAACGAAAGAAGAGGCTTCTTCAGATGGCAGACCGAGATGACGAAGATCTGGACATGGGCTTCGGTACAAGTCGGTTTGCTGATGAGGAAGACTTTGATGAGAGCAAAGTCAAGCTTTCAAAGTGGGGAGGCAACAATGACGATGATGAGGGAGAATCAAAAGGTGGACCAAAACGAAAGAGAGGGCCAAAGAAGAGAAAGGGCGATGCTAATAATGCTGCCGATGTATTGCGGGTTATGGAAGCACGCAAGAAGACATGAGATATATGACCTCGGCTACCAGATAGTCAGGACTGCTATCATGAAATATAGGTATTCGGCGAAAGCCGAGCCTCATAGATACCCCAGGCATAATTAATTCACCGCATAACTCATATGATACTACAATCTTTTACGAAATCAATTCTAGCCTCTTGCTTGAAGAGGAAGCTGTTTTCTCTTAGTTTGTCTGCTAGTCAAGTTTATTAGGTCAGATCAAACAAAATGCTTGGAACGTGCACCCCAGACTCCAGTCAATTCATGCTAGAAACAACCAGCAAAATGAGGGGAAGATAATGGAACCCCACCATAAGTTAACTAGAGCTTCCAGGGTCTCTATTAAAGAGTTTCCTGTAGGCTGATGAAACGTCACAACTTTAACAACTCACCTGCAGTATCGATACAGTCTGTACCTACAATTGCGGCTGACAACTGAAACCTAACCTAATTTCCTAAACAGACTCTATTACGAAACCCTTCTTTTGCATAGAATTTTTCTGGTTTCCTTATCTTTCAACGTCTTGAACCTAAGTACCTATTTATCTACAATGTCTGACGCTCAGGTTCCTGTTTGGTTGGACTGTGATCCAGGTCATGATGTACGTATAGACAAACGCAGAGTCTCATTCTGTTCTCACATCGAAATGGGCTTAGTTATGATACACGACTCATCCATCAGATTTATGTTCAACAATTGCTTTGTACCATTTGACAGTTATGTCCAGCAATACTAACAGTCTCAAAGGATGCTTTCGCAATTCTTCTTGCCGCTTATCACCCTCAGATCAGACTGCTCGGCATCTCAACAGTTTTTGGAAACGCCCCTCTTGAGTATGTTTACTTTACTATATCTTGATTTCGTATCATACTATAAGAGAATATGATCTGATTCGTACACAGGAACACCACACACAATGCGGCCTCCGTTCTGACCGCCATTGGAATGCATGATATTCCTTTGTACATCGGTTTAGGCAAGGCCCTTGAGCGTCCTGCCCTTCATGCCCCAACAGACATCCATGGCGTGTCTGGACTAGACGGCACTGATCTTCTCCCCGAGCCCGTTGTCACTCCCTCTACCATGCCAGCCGTTGAGGCCATGGCTGAGGCTCTGCGAGCTCAACAACCCGGCACAGCATGGATTGTCGCGACCGGTGCGCTGACCAACGTTGGAGCTCTATTCCGCGCATACCCAGAGCTTATCAGCCACATCAAGGGTGTCAGTCTCATGGGTGGTTCCATCGGCGACGGCTTCTCAGATGCGCCGCTGGGTGAAGTTGATGGTCGACCTAGAATTGGAAACTACACACCTTGGGCCGAGTTCAATATTCTCGTTGACCCCGAGGCTGCTGCGACGGTCTTCCATAACAAGGAGATTGCTGCCAAGACCACAATTGTGCCGCTTGACCTTAGCCATCAGGTGCTGGCTACACCCGAAGTGAGAGATATGCTTCTGTATGGACCTGATGCTGAAAAGACGGGCTCTGGAAAGACCCGTCTCCGAACCATGCTTGTGGAGCTCCTCTACTTCTTTGCCCAGACATATGCGTAAGTTATAATACCGGAAACCAGTACTTCCGACTGACAATTCTAGCGATGCTTTTGGCATCACCGCAGGACCCCCTCTGCACGACCCTATAGCTGTAGCCGCCGTTCTCATCGGCACAGAAAGCGAAATCCCCTTCTTTGAGTGGGATGCTAAGCACAGCCAGCCTCCTCAGCACGACGAGCGCTTCGACGTTACTGTCATCACTGAAGGTACATTTGAGGAAGCCAAGGCGGGTAAGCAAACAGGTCGCACAATCGCCAAGTTACTTCCCCCTGGCGAGCAGGGCGTTAGAATCCCGCGTGGAGTCGACACTGCCAAGTTCTGGCAGGTTATTGAAGAGTGCATTGAGCGAGCTGACGCAAAGAATGCTGCGCTTGCTCTTGCATAAACTTGGATAAAGCAACAATTGTAGATAAAACAACGCAAGTAGCAGTAGATAATCTGGCGAATCATTCTGTCATGATAAATCTATTAAATATTGTTACAGTCTATAATTCATTGGGGATGGTTTCCTTACTGCTTGAGTCCCAATCAAGCATCACCTTCAAGCTCTGTTCGTAGGTCCAGAGAGTGACAGCGCTCGCCGGCGCTGATTTTAAAAGACTAATAGTCAAGCCCTTGTATAAGCCACGGAAACCTTCTGTGCGCAAGATTGATTTCAGGGCGCCTCGGGCTGTGGAATATTCGGGGATATTTTCGTAGACGTATTGTTTGCGTGCTGGTCCCTGAACTTGAATGCGCTTTCGGACAAGGTCAAGAGGGAACACTGCTGTCTTGGAGATGACACTGGCACACATGCCAGCTGTAGCATCTCCACTACCCCATGGCATGTGTAGTCCCTCCATCGATGTTCTGAGGGATTCGTATGTCACGAAGAAGATACCCATGAAAGGCATAATCTGACCGAGACCAGGTCCAATGCCTCTGAAAAATCCTCGCCATCCTTCATCACGCTTGATATCCCAGATTGCGCCACGAAGCGATTGGTATACTCGATATCGCCCCTGAGCTGCGAATCGTGTTCTTAATAAGTCGAGAGGGTATGTGACAGTTGTGGCTGCTGCGCCGGAGGCCGCACCAGCAATAAAACTTTCCGCAGCATCGGGTAATCTCGAAGGAAATGCGGTTCGGAGAAAGACAGTCGTCGATCGGTAGGCCGTGAACTGAACAGCGCCATAGCAAACATATAGGAGTTCTGCTGGGACATTGCCCTTCCACAAGCCCGTTACGCCTTCATGTTTAAGTATGTGTTTTAGGGTCTCGAAAGCCCCTCGATATGCTGGAGCGCTGCGCAAAGCTGCTACTGGATCGGAAAGAGAATGTGGTTGAAGTTGAAGGCGGATCTTGACGACATCGAGAGGAGCGACGACAAATCTAGAAGTCACACAAAATTAATTTCGGCACCCCCTTTTGAAGGATTGAAGATGGGAAATACCTTGAAACCAATCCCGCGATTCCACCGGCAGCAACTACTTGAATCTTGGAGCCCTAGTTACGATCGTAAGCCTGGAGTCGTGTAAGTTAGAGAGCTGGAACCCTACCTCATCCTTGAGGTGCCCTTCTTTGTGTGACATGCATCCAGCTTCAGCCCTGGCGGACTGCAAAATAACACAAGTTTTCACTGAGTAGAATCAATTGCAACTGGCGACAGCAGCGCGGATACGGCCAATATCGAGATTGTTGAATGTAGTCGCAGAAGTGAATGAGATGAGTTGGTGTAGAAGTTGCTGATAAAAAGTCACTGATAAGCAAATTGCGACACAACGGAGATCGATGTGCGGAGGCGATAGTGGAATATAGAGTTGTATTTCTGACGGATAATATAATAAATTAGATAAATATTGAAAGCTCTAGATAAAAGTTATGTAAATTTTTGAAGCTTTTCTGATAGAGGATTCTGGCGAGTTCGTCATAATTAGGTATCGCATCACGGGGAAAGAGATCCGTGGCCACATTGGCTAGAAATTTCCTTGTCGCACTCACGATGGATTCTACGAGTTCCATTGTGTGACGGCATAATTTCTGATGTTAGCTGTTAGCCTAAGATAAGCGGGTGGAAGCGGTTGTTGGCGGATGGGATAGAAGCCTTCCATCTGTGTTCTTTATGGAGGTCGATCGGGTTTTGGGATACTTTATTTTGTGTCAGGAAGAGAAGAGAAAAGATTCCGATGTTTCTTAGAGGTAAATTAACATCTAATGTCCGATAACCTCGGGGTCTCTTGGACCGAAGAGGAACTCATGAACCGAACCGATAAGAATAAAAAAGGCGATCGACCTGGAGAATCTCAAGGGTCTCGACCAGGTCTATCCTGTTAGAGTTAGATCAAGCCACTTAAGCCAACCAAAATCGTAGAATTGTCACCTGCACTTTCTGTCATGAATGGATGCAAGTGATGATTGAAATAGTGCAGATCGAGTGATGCTTGGAGCAGTCATGAGAAAGGTATCCTCACAAAGCATTTCAATGAATCAATACGAAAAAGAACTCATTTCCTCGTAATGTCTAGAGCTTAACCTCTTGATACAACGTAACGTGGGGTTCTTCTTCCCCACAATCGCTACCACCAAAGCACAACCGCCGAGAGAGCCTCCCGAGCCTCTAAAGAGTCTCCATTGCTCCGGCCGGGACCCTTCTTCTCCTCATGTTATCTTCCGTTGCCGTTATTGGCCCAACTCCCACAATCCAGTAGAGCTTGGAGATTTCCGGGGGAAAGTGCGCATGGACAAGGCACGTCACTTGCCTCTTGAGCGTCTTGTGCCGCATCGCCGATAGGTACCTGCCTTTAATATTTGGCTATTCATTCTTCATTGCCGAGCAAACAACCCGCAAACACATGTTCTTTACCCGTCGCATATATTTTCAACACCCCCGTCATACTTAACATTCTTCTTTTTTATCTTCTAACTTTTCACATTTCCTTATTAATACTTAATCTTACTCTATATCTATAACTTGTACTGTCCACTGACCTACCTACAACTACTGGGTCCACGAGCTTACCCATTTGCACGTGAAATCCACTCTCGCGATCCCTCGATTTTTCTATTCAGTTCGACATAACTGATGCTGGACAAGTCGCAATCGCAACATAACTAAACACTTCGACCAGTCCTCAAGCAATCTTCACCATGGCCACTCCACAAATTCCCCCGCCAGACGTGACACAACTTCTGGCACCGTTCCTACCTGCTCTCCCACCGTCCACCATCTCTAAAGAGCCTGCCATTGGCATCCTGCCACTCCTCTCTCCTATACTACGTCAGCGAGTCAAGCTTCTATCCACATCCAGCTCTGAGCCATGGATCCAACTGCTCTGCTACGACAAAGCCAAAATACCAGAACTAGTGCAGATTGCCCAGGGTGGTAGCTTCGAGCCGCATCCTGTGTCTGGCGAGGTTGAGGTTGACTGGGATTATGATGCCGAGACACGATTTCGACGAGTCGACGAAGAGACTCTACAAGCCCTCGTTGCACTTTCCACTCTTGGATTGGCGTTCCAGCTGATATACTGTGTTGGAGATGTTGAAGGTGGTGGCGATGGCTGGAGAGTAGGCGAGGTTACCGTCACAGATAAGCCTTCGCCTTTCTTGCAGTTTGGAGGCGCCTCTAATATCGCAGAGGTTGAGCGACAGTTTGTTGAGACTCAGGCCAAGAAGGTTACCGATATCGCCAAGGAGACCAATGGCCATAGCCAGAGTTTACAGGTTCCAGATAGTGGCCATGATGATGAGGACGATGACGATGATTACTGGGCACGATATGATGCAACACCAGCCCGTACCCCCGCACAAAAGTCGCCCGCTCCTGCTTCCAAGACCACTTCACAACTCGGCGATGTACGAGCAGCTTCAGCAGAGGATGCATACTTTGCCCAGTACGACAGTGTACAGCCTGCCATGGACAATCATGATCCTGATGAAGAGGAGGTTGCTGCGCAGCTTTCCCCGCCGCTCGGCATGGGAAGGGCGCACGAGTCTTCCGAAGCTACAGAGCTCAACGAGACCCAGGGTGCATGGACGCTGGCCGAACTTGATCCCAAGGAATCAACACAGAATGGAAACGATGCTGATTCTGCGCTACTACACCCTCGTCCAGCTTCTAGTGCAAGCTCCAATGGCTCAGAGACGGTTGCCAAGCTCGAGGCTTCCGCTGGCAAACAGACACAGAACGAGTTTGGTGTAAAGCAACACGTTTCGCGCAGCATCCGAAGTTTGTTCTTGCTCTCAAGGTCGTCAGGTATTGACCGTCACGAGTTCGAGAACCTTGTTAAGGCTGAGCTTGATGTTCTTGGTATGATTGAGGATCAAGAACAAGTTTGATGTTGATTACGTTGTGCTTCTGGTGCATATTTGGCGCCTATCTCGACTCAGAATGAAATTTGGAACCCTTTTTGGACAGGATGAGTGCATTTTGGTAGTCTCGGCATGCATACAAGGCGTTTATCATTGAGCATCTGGTTGGCAGTGGATTGGGCGGCGATCTGTTTTGAGCCTTGGCGAGGAACTTGAATGAAATATGGCCATGAGTACTGGCTTCAAATGTAACTATCTAGTATATTATGAAAGAATGAACCGATATCATATTTAAATGACTGAATGGCCGGGTCTGCTGAGTTTCTATACTGGCAACGCAAGTCTGTGACCCTCGTGGCATTCTCGCTTCAAAATATGTTCAAGACATGGCGGGTTTATAGTTGAGAGACTTGTTGTGCCAAGAGGATAAATGGAAGCCGCAATATTCCTTCTGTTAGCCAAACATTTCCAGAATTACGCTCCCAGTACTGCTGCTGTTGGGTCAGCCCGAACGCCAAGTCGCGATATCCTGCTATAAAAAGCCAAATGTTGCCATATCCTGTATCAAGTTGTATCCTTCTTAGATACACATAAGTACGTCTAGAAACGTCTCGCAAATTATGCGATCACGAGATTCTCCAGTGCAATGCGAGCCGTCTCGAGAACCCTAGTACAATTGCGTTCTGACGGAGCAACTGGTTTGGATGGATAGATGACTCCAGCAATATGGTCATGGTTATGTCCAGCAGCTGTCCGTGAGTCCAGGAGTGCATGTCTCTGTCTGCTTCGCTCTTCCAGCGTGTCCACCACATCCTTAAGACCTAGTTGTCGATACGACGCAGCTCCCGGGATTTCGTGATCTTTCCCATCAATTCCATAGACGTCCAGGCGGAGAAGACCACGGATGGTTAATCTCCACAAGTCTGGTGGCATGGTTTTGTTGTTGTACGTTTGGTAAGCCGTGCAGCCCTCTGACGTTTCGCCAACACAGCCCCATAGTCCACCAATATCTTTGAAGGCAAACCAAAACGTCCGGCCTTCTTTCTTGGCGCGTGCAGTTTCTTCATCCACCATTTCTAGGATTCGTGCATATGCATTACATGCTGATGGAACTAGAGTACCAAGAAGCATGAGGTTCTGGAAGGCTTGGATGGGAGGTGGTCTGAGAGGTTCGTCTAGCATGCAGTCTAAGCAAATAGTGCACTTAATAACGTCGTGAGCGACCTTGGAAGCGTTTCGAGCGACTTTCATAGCAGGGATGACCTCGTTTGGTAAGTTTCCTAGGGATTCGAGAGCGAAGAATAGTGTTGATAGACAACTGCAAGATACCGTGGGAACAGACCGCATCGAGGGGTTTGGTGAACTGGCAGTGTCATCGGGGGAGCTAACAGAGGCTCCATTATCGCTAGAGTCTGGCGGTGTTGAACTGTCTGAAGCCTGGTGTGATTCGGCGTTTGGCGGTTCGATCTGATCAGTCAGATACCGATGGAGTGCGTGGCTTAGATCTTTTGAGACGGTGTCTTGGGAAACGTCTGTATCTCCAAAGTTGATGGTACCCAAAAGATCGACGCCGCTTAGATTCAGCGCTGGTAAAGCAGAGTTGTTTTCCATGAAAGACCCATCGTGGCCAAAGATCTGAGGGTCGAATGGAAGAGCATCGTTGTAGTTGGGTAATAAGTCCCAAGTGTTGACGTCTGTAGAAACAGGGTCATCTAAGAAGTTGAGAGTATCAAGAAAGTCTCCACTCGGCAATGTATCTTGAAGCTGAGGGTAAGATATATCGTCAGCGGGCTGGAGGAAGAGCAAAGACTGTTCTTGAGGCAGTGGTTGAGACGCTGACACAGCGGTAGTGACATCTTCTTCCTCGGTGTCTATATGGCGTCTCTTTCGGGGCCGACCCATCTGCTTCTGGGGCGAGTAGTAGCATGTTATTCCCTCCTTTTTGCAACGGGCGCAGCCGTCGGGTTCTTTGGAGCAGGCGAGTTTGCGGGATCCTGGGAGAGAAAATGGCCGATAAGTCTCCGAGTCAGAGTCAGAGAGTGAGACATGAAGTTACTCACGGCATTCGTCACACGCTCTGTGCTTGGTGACTTTATCAGCAGCGGGTACTGCTACAGTAGACGCCATTTTTCAAGTAGAGTCTTGGCTTTTTGATGATCTTTTCAAGGTGTTCATTTGATAGAGGTAGTAAGCAGTGGAGGCTACCTATAGTGGATTGAGAGACAAGAGACAGAATGGAAGGAAGGATTTGACAATCCAGTCAGCAAGTCTTGGCCACTACAGATCAAAAAGTCTGACTAATTCCATTACAGCCTAATAAAGACAAGATACAAATCTATTAATTGATCCATATGTAGCTTCATATGAGGCTGAGTTGTAAATCATGTCTCACATAGTTATCCACTTTCTCAGTAAATGGATCGACGGCTGGCATTAATTACATCAATCAATCACATCCATGTGTCCTTGTTTCTGAGGCTCTTTTCAGGGTCTAATTAGAGGGTCTAGAGGGTCTCTCCACTACTGTATTACCATCCATCGCCTTGATTATTTCAGCCCCAGATCCATGACCCTTTGACCGATGTTTTCGTGACAATTTCCTGTTTCTAGCCTGACGCTAAATCTTTCACATCGTAAGGGTCCAGTTCAACTTTTTATACTATATTTTTCGACATTTTTGTTTAGATCATACCTGCCTAGGTAGGCTTTTCTACAGTGGCAGTTTCGCTGGCCATTCTATTCCCATCTTATGCCGGCAGTTGCGATCTGCGTCATGATAGAGTTGTAAACGTCGATACAACCCTATCCATCATCTTACATACAACAGCATCCTCAAGCGGTAACTGTCATTTCAGAATCAACCATGACTGTTACTTCAATACCCAATCTTGGCAATATTGCCCGCGCCGAATACCAAGCTCTATTCCATAAAGAAGTCGCCCAGGGTCTTCGAGAACCTCTTGTTCTTCCATTTTGCCTTCTTGGTCCTTTTCTTCTACCAACCATCTACCTAGCAATCCCACATCGAAATAGGCCTTGGCTTTATCATGCACGTTGGCTCATCGTCTCTTTTGTCATTGTGTTCGATCTCTATATAGTTCGGCACATGTCGAGTTACAATGTTGCTCCCGCTTATGCAGCCGGCCTTATGGGCATTTGGGGTATCTTGGCGAACCTGAATCTTTTAGTATGGACCAATCCGCAGGCCGACCATGCGAGGATCATCAGAGTGCCCAAAGACAAAGAAACAACAACATCATCTAATGGAAGTGTCAAGAGTGATGCTCTTAATACCAACGGCATTCACGAAAATGGACTCCGACAAAGGAAATCTTATGCCAACGCCAATGCGCCTTCTGGAGACATAGGCACTCGCGCTAAGCATCAAGATCTTGGAGATACAATTTGCGTTTGGCAAAGGTTTCCTGAAAATGGGACTTTTGGTGAGAGACTAAACTGGACATTGGACTTGGCCACCAATTTTCGAGAAGTCGGTATGTAAAACAGCCGTGAATGACTTATACCTCATTACTAAATCTTCTCAACAGGCTGGAACTGCTCTATAACTTCGGTTCCCAGACCAGAGATCCCATCCGACATTCGCGATGGAGACCCAGTATCCTTCAAAGACATGCCTGTTGTGTCGAAAAGTGGCTACTATCGCAACTTGACCGAGAGAGAATTCGTATGGACTCGCCTCCGCAATGTCTTTCTCCTTGCATTCGTCCTGGACTTTTGCTCTGTCATGATGGTAAAGGATCCCTACTGCACCTACGGCCCTGATAAAGATCTTCCACCGCCCTTATTTCTTCAGCAACTTCCCCCGTGGCTTCTCCAAGCATACCGCGAGTTCCTATGTCTCATAGGCATATACGCGGCCATCGATGCTATTTTCAACCTGCATGATTTGTTCCAGTACTATGTATTCAGCTATGTGTATCCGATGCGCGGAGAACTCTGGCAGTACACCAATATATTCGGTCCAGTCTCGCAGGTTCTTGACCGGGGAATCGCTGGCTGGTGGGGTGCTTTCTGGCATCAAACATTCAGACTCCAGTTCATTTCCCCTGCAAAGTTCCTCGTAGATAAAGGATATCTGCAAAAGGGGTCATTCGCTACTCAGGTTGTCACCATGTATGCGTCCTTCATACAGTCTGGCTTGCTTCACGGAGCAGGAAGCATATCGTCTATGCCTGAAACCAAACCCTGGAGAGCTCCATTCTTCTTCTTCCTCCAACCTCTTGGCATCATCATCCAGCTTCTTTTGCTACACTTGATGGACAAACTTTTCCCCAATACCCCTCGAGGAGCTCGGAAGGTTTTCAACGCTGTATCAACTGCTGGCTGGTTGTATTATACTGCGTTTTTCTTCACAGATGATATCTCATCCGCTGGTATCTGGCTACTCGAGCCTGTGCCTATTTCTCCTCTGCGATGGTTGGGTTTCGGTCATCCAGATGATCATTGGTGGCGATGGGAGAGGTACTTGTTCCCCATTTGGCATTCAGACAAGCATTGGTGGAAGAGTGGTGTCCAACTTTGAGATTATATAGAATTGGGCTCACCCAACTTTGTGGGATGGCGCAAGCATTAGGAAAGTGATGGTTCATTGGGTATAGATATATATGTATTAGAGTAACTTCCCAGAATATAGAGCTTCAGACCACCCATTTACACGGACTGGCAATAGGGTTACTATCTAAATCGCCATCTGTGTGCCTTTTGGCGTTTGTAGCGATTCGTGCTTTTGTCCGGAAGCCAGTCTATCTGCCTCTTTACGAAGCCACTTCACCACAGGCTGATAATTACTTTGCTTAGTTGCCAACACCTTCTCAAAGGCCAAACATGCAGTACTATTGGGATCAGTAAAGTCCAGGAATAGCCACCAAAAGTCTACTCACAGAGCTACTTGTGATTTTCGTACATCACAAGTATACTGAGGATATCTCATCATTCGAGATTTGCTAGTCAGCAATAGATAAGCTACATCAATCACCTTAGCAATAGTTCCTGGGAAAAGTCAGTCAAAGGATAAGGACACGTTATGGAGTTGAGTATACTAACGGAGTATCATTTCATTGCTAGGATGTTGGTTCTTTCCAAGGCAGCGAAGATATGCCCACATTTTGCTGGCAGTCTCAACGAAAGCACCTTGTAGTGATGTGAGGACGGTTCGAGTTGAGTTATGAGCTGTGTCATAAAACATTAGATGGGACTGGATCTTGAAAGCATCTGTCGAGCAGAAGGAAACAATGGTTAGTATATACCCAAGATTCATGTTGAGGGACTCTTACTTAGGACTTTTCTTTGGAAGTTCTGGCCTGGAGTACGGCCAAAGTCGACAGTGAGGGAGGCTGATACATCTATTCAAGTGTTAGTAACAAGGTCAAACCATATGCGATGCTAAGCAACATACCTAGGTTGGCATCTCTGTCTCTGTCCTTGGTGATGTCCAACGTCTGACAATTGATCGAAGTTCCACAGTAAGGAAACCCTTTCTCGTGGTTATACTTGCGAACCGGTTCGCCATCATACAGCATGTCGAAGTTGACCATAGTCTTGGCCGGGTTAACTGCGACACCGTGTTCAGGGAAGCCACCATGCATGGCATTCACAAACCCGATTGCCTTTCCCTGGTCTAAAGTGACTAGGAGAAAATCGTCGATAAGGCGCAAAAGAAGACAGTCTGGTGAGTCAAGAAAGTCCAAGTGCTTTGCTTCAAGATCGGCGTAGAAATAGTTGCATAAAAATGAGGACAGAACGGAGCCTTGAGGAATGCCGACTTTCTGCCTATAGTATTTCTTTCCCACCTTGACGAGATTCTGCTCAACGTGCTGTTTCAGAAGACGCATAAGATCTCCAACATTTTCGGTCCTGCGTAAAGCACTGTCCACAAAAACAGTGTTCTTTTTCTTTGGCGCCAAGTCATGTTCGAGGCGGGTTGCAAAATCTGGCCTCTCCCTCTCGCTTAAAGCTGTGGCATGCCATCGCCGAATAGCTTTTGAAGAAGATTTATCATCGCATAACACTGCTCGTTCACCTGGTTTGACTTCCACATGCTTCATGATAGTGTATCTTGGCTGACTGGGCACGGATTGCATGAGTTCGACGACTGCTTCTTGTGGGATGGTGTCGAAAGCGGCCTTCACGTCAGCTTTGGCAAAGTACAACTTGCCATGATCAGGACCTAATGATTCCTTGAAGGCCTTGAGACGTGTATAAATATCACTGACAGAGAACATGGTAGAGCCCAGTTTTAAAGGATTGATTCTCTGAATCACTAGTTAGCTTCAACTTCTCTGCGAACTCTGATGAACATACCTTTTCCAGTTTTAAGAGAGAATGAATGGGTCCTAGGACAGTGTTTATGCTTCGACCAAGATTCCTAGAAGGGCCCCGAGTCATCGCTCTTCGTCGCAGATTCATGATGGGACGCAGTTTTCCGCCTTTAGGCAATAATCGAACTTGACTGAAGCCCAGCTGTCGATTTTGCAATATCTGCTGTGCCTCGTCCAGCTTGACCTCCTCAAACATGTCGGTTCTAAGGTCTACCATGGCAGGCTCTGCAATCTGTCTCCATACTTCATGACGAAAGTAAAAGACTTGGTATCGATGGGTATTCGATTCAGTGACATAAAAGTTGTTGCGGATTAGGGGTATCAAGAGTGAGTCAAAAACAAAGTAAAGGAATTCGTGGAAGATTTCAAGACGCTTTTCGGTGTCTGTTCTGCTGGGCTTTTGGTCACCAGCGTTGTGAGGCTTGAGCCATGGGATATCTGCGATCTGGTATATGGTTAGTTACTGGATGGTTTAAGCTCCCAGGCACTCAATTACCTTAAGTTTCTGCGTCATTTCATGTAACGACATGGCTTCAAAGCGCCTTAGCTTGATGAAGTGATCAATGCTTCGCATTACAGTTGATTTGTTGTGCTTTTTGACAGTATCGTCTCCCCAGAAGCTATCAGGGATGATTTTGGACAAGACTGCTTGACAAAAAGCTGAAACCTGAGATGACGGCGCAGCTAGTTCGACCAAAGAATCGTGCTTCGGTAATGATTGCACCTGGGTGCTGGCTGCTCCAGCTTCTGGGTTCATCTGGGTGGAAGTGCACTTATAGTTCGATCGTGATGGATGCTGTGAAGCCTTTGGTTTCCGAGAGGATGTTGGAATTTTCTTATTCCTTGGTCTCCGACTTCTTGAAGATCTATCAAATACGCAGGGGCAGTAATATTTCAACAGCTCGATGTATGAGCATCGGCTATGAAGAACCTGTAAGCGTTTCACGAGTTCCTCGACGTTGCCACGGAGCCGCTTGGGTATTTTCGGCATCCTTGGAACAGTGTCTCCTGGCTTGGACTCAAATGCAGGGGCAATCTCTTCCTCTCTCAACGTATAGTCCTGGAACTTTTGTGACGTCTTGGTGGGGTCAACCTGAGAGGTGAAGACGTTGTGTAGTCCGAACTGACGAGGAAATATGTACATCATGAGCTTGATTATGTCTTGACGTTTTGTATCCGATTTTTCAGGGTCTGGAGATTTGCGATACCGGTTCAACACATCTAGAGCTGTTAACACCTCAAGCCATAACGTATCTTCGCCTGACTTACGGATGTGTTTGAAGCCAGCTTGGACAAGTCCGTTGGTGGTGAGAGATGGCTTAGCGTAAAATATCCTGCTTCTCACCAGTGTTATATCTGCTGGTTTACGCACTTCACGAGCTGACCCCTTTCCCAGCGACACATTGCCCCCAGGAAGGTCAAGATCTGCTAGCGGTACGCCTAGAAAAGTCAGATTGATATTTCACGATAAGTGTGTAGATCCTACCTGTCAACTGGTGATAGTTATTGAAGCCAGCTTCAACGGCTACATAAATTGAAGTATCGACAAGAAGGCCGATCATCATCTTCTCGCCGGATTTGCCAAGAAGCGCCAGTAACTGTGGCCAAGGGGCTTCCCTGAGCGCCTTTACATGGGAATTGGGATATAGACTGAACAGTCCAGGAATATTGGAAGTCCCTTGATCATCTGGTCCAGCAGATCTTCTGAAGCCATCGCACAAAATATGCTTGGGCCGTTTTCCAAGCTGTATATCTCTGGAGAATAGGAGCCATACTACGAAATCCACGATCTGGACAAGCAAGTCAGTGATCGCCCACGTTAAGGATATATGATACTAACCTCACTTTGGGAGAACACAGATCCTGCGATTCCATCTGAAATACTAACATAGGACTCATCCTCCCTTTGAGAGAATACAAGCCATTGCTCCCATCGTGTGTCGTTGATGGGAGTCTGCTGGTCGGCAAAGCAAACAAGCGATGTATCAAGTAGTCGTGATAAAGTCTTTTCTATCTCTCCAGCATCTTCCTCTTCGCCAATAGATGCTACCTTTTTCCGTCGAAGACGAGAGCCGTTGGGCAGATTAAGCAGGATATATTCTCTTAGCGTAGTGACTTTGTTGTAGCAGCGCTCTAAGAGGTCGCGTCTCACGGGCGTGTCACTTAATATTTTGGTGCATTTTTTGTTACTTGACGCGTCGGTAGCTTCATGCTTCCGTTTTCCTTGAGATGTCATTATTTCGAAACATTGGTGAGTCGCTCATTTCGCGTCTGATATTATAGAAGATCGTCAGTTTAGGAAATGTCACAAGCCACAATGTCTGTAGGATTCGAGATGTGGCGGAGGATCTGCTGTGGCCATGATGCACTTGACTGGATTCAGACTAGTCTGGTAATGGCGTAGAGCGATCCCAGGGGGGGACACAAATAGTGGGCGTCCAAGCGTTCTATCCATCAAACTAAGAGACACCACAAAAAAAGAAAAGGCAACTCATCCTATTTGACGGCACACGATTTCTTCATGCATCCGTACCCAATTGCTGATGCCATTCTTCAAGCAGCTTTCTTTTTATAATCTCCAATTTATCAGGTCGACCGAAACTCTTTAAATTAATTGAAGGAAGATATGTACCTTGAATAACTGAAAACCTCCGTTACCCTTTCTCACCGTGGACCCCTGGTACAGAAAGTGGGTTATCTTTACCCGCTTGCGCAGGTACAAGGCAAGGGAAGCACAAAAACCTGATGGACATGATGCACCTGACACAATAGGTGGGCAGTGGGAAAGGTGACTTGATGGTCTGTACTGTATATGATCACATGTGATGCAGATGGGATAGTGTATGTGCGTAGGTATTACTCGTTAAAGCACCGTACAGCATTCAACGTGGTACTACGATGCAGGAACGGGAAGCACGGAGAAAACATGTGCAATCTTCCTCGAGTAAAAGTGATAGACGAGAGACAAACCGCTGTCTTGTCTTGTCTTGTCTGTCCGGATGATGTGATCGGCTAAGACGTGACAGCATTGGCAAGGGACCCCAGATCTTCAGCTATATCCTAGGATCATATAGCAAAAAGCAACGAAGAGGATCAGATGCAGATGCAAATGCAAATGCAGATGCGGACATTTCTTTGATCAAACCTGGTCTACTGGTATTGGAAATAAAGTGTCAGCGTTGGATCTCTCTTGTATCTCAGCTTTCAGCCTTGGATGCAAAGAAACCCACATGGTCCAGTTTACATGACCGAGTTGTTGCACCATCTCCTCAAGTATGGAGATGGGATAATAGACAAATCAAGGCGATGCCGAATAGACCTGAAAAATCAAAGGTCAGAAGAGAAGGGACAAAGATTCGAATTTATTTGCTCTCGTTTATCATGGTCAAGTTGGATCTACGTATCCGTACGAGGATTATTTACTCATGGTATGACTAACATGCAAAAGGAAATGAGATAGAGAGAAAGAGGCGAGAATGAAGACGCACAACAGAGGAATGAAAGACTGGTAGACGAATTGAGTAACGTTGAGTGGGTATAAGGTTAAGGCCAAGGCAAGCAGCCATTTGTTTCCCCTTCGTGTTATTAATTAATTATCTGGACTGTTGCAACAGAACAGAATCCTGGGCGGGGATCCCTTGCAAATATTAGTACAGAGATAGATGCGAAAGATTGGCGAAACAGCCGCCCATTAAGATAAGCCAAATATAATAAACAACGCCAAAAGAGCTACTGAAAGTTAAAATTGATTATAGTTCAAGGGGTCTAGAGTCTCAGGACGAACTGTCGAACGGTAAATCGTCTGGCGGTTATCACAATTACATTGAATATCAATACCTACGAACAAAATTGACTGCACAAGCCCATAGGATAGGAATTGAGGCTGCTGGATCGTCTGCCACACGAAACGATTCGTGGATTGCAAGGCTAGCAACAAGACAACGCATTGATTGGATCGCAATAAACCCCTGATGATACTGTACTATCAAGAGAAGAGGACACTTTTGAAGTATGTATGCAGTCTACTACCTAGACTAGAGTAGAGTCTTTCTTTTTCTTGCTCGGTTTGTTGGTATGATCTTGTTTCGAAAACTAGGTAATCATTCTTCAGTAATTGTTTATTATTATTATTATTATTTATTTACTTGTTTATTTATGGATTGGACCATTGCCGTGTTTTAAGACCAATGTCGCAGCTCATCCGCTAATAAGAAACGAATGGTCTCGAATCTTGGAACAAGGACATGGGTTTTCATAGCAAGGGTAGATCTCTCTCTTTTTCTCTCTCCCGTAGGACTGGGGCGACTCGGGAATTGGCGCAAAGGAGAAACACTGAATGTTCCGACTCGTCAAGGCGCAAATAATCTCATGTTACTCCCGTCGATTACCTGGTACAAAGAGTTATACAAGAAAAGAAGCAAGCAGAGACGCATGCACACAGACACTTCTCTTGCAGAATCTTGGTACCATGCCCGTCATTGGACTGTAAGTGCAAATATAGTTTTGTAGATACAGTAAGATGGATGGATGCTTTCTTTTTTAGACTGTCCTGGGCGGCCACAATTGGCGGCCTCCATCTCCATCTTCATTGAAACGGTCTCACTCTCGAACTAAGAGATTCTTCATCGGCTGCAATAAACTGCAACATGCAGAGAGAACATGCAGAGAGATAAAGAAATGTCTCTTCATTGTACTGTAGCAACTGTGAAATCATGAGGATCATTGTATCTTCTTAATTGATGTCCCTGGATCTACGCTCCAGTAATCAAAGATCCGCCGCCTGCTCCAGGTAGAGCTCCACCAAGGAAGTTGCCGCCCCATATTCTCAAGTCCGCGCCGCTGCGCTAGAGTTTTAGTAGGTGTCCGCTGTAGCTGCTATTCTCGACCGCCATGGACAACCAGAAACTCCCCTGGACTGTCTGTTGCTATTTTTTACTGTACCTCTCGAGATCCATATCCATCCATCCCAATCCCAGTTTTTCTTCTTCCGATCCTTGCAATCAAAGCCATTGGTCTTGTTTCTTCTATCCCGTAACTTTGTTGCTGTTTTTCTTGTCGAATCGTCATTCTGGCCATCTCGTCTTCATCCTCTTTCTCGTGTGATCTCTTTTTTCCCCTCTCGTGAAGCAATTCCATCTTTTAGACCCCTATTTTCTCCCTTTCCAGGGATCATCCCACACTCGAGCCTCAATACGACCCGCTCACTCTGTGCTGGCTACCTATTGTGCTTGAGCTCTGTGCTTTGTTGTCTGCTCCATAGTCCAGCAATCCCAGACAGGCTGGATCTCTCTGTACCGTACTGTACTATACTGTACAGTGGAGGTTCTAGCTGTCAGATAATTCTCTTCTCATCCGGACGTGCTCTGATCTGCTCTGCTCTGCACATGCAGCTTTGTCCACGCTTCATTCCGCTGTAAGCTGCATTGCAGCTCACTATCTCCCCAAGCATCTCCGTCACCGTTGCATCCATACCCAAAAAGTCCGTAGGCAACTTGCTCGGGTCTGCAATTGCAGCAAGCAACGACTCGGAAACGGTTGATCCCACCAAAGAGTGCCCACTCCCTCCCGTCCCCTAACCTAACCTGACATAACATCCATTCAAACCAGGGACCGAGTGCCCCATCTCGTCGCTCAAAGGCTCAAGCTCACTCGCCCACGGATGGATCCGTGAGCCTGTGAGAGCCATTGACATTCTTCTACCCCTGGTGATTGACTAGGTAGCCTCTACGGTACGGTACTGTGCAGGCCCATTTGCATCTGCATCTCTGCCATCCTCTATCAAGACTACAGCACAGCGCAGCACTCTCACACCTATCGAGTGTGCCTCTCGCCAACGCCCGCACCCTCTAAACGCCAACGCATCGATGCTCGCTGCATGGGTCTATAGTCCCCCGACCAGTCGCTCCGCTCGACGAGCCTGACCGATGCTCAGGCCACCATGGACCACGACATGGACATGGACCTGGCCCTTCACGCGGGCCTCCAAGCGGACATACAGGACGTAGACTCTGGTTTCCGAAACCCCAATCTCGAGCCTCACCACCTCTCCAACCATAACCACAACCACAACCACAGGCACCAACGTCAACTATCTCACGATCACGACTACGACCGCCGCATCGACCGCGATACCGATTCTTTACCCCAAACCTACCTCCACGACCAGGTGCCGACCGATCACTTTCACCACCAAGATTCTTCTTATCCCGCTACTCCTGCATCCCATTTCGACCACAGCGGCCTCTACTCCCACGCTCCTGTGCCGCACCCCGACGACCACAACTCCCATCCCGCGGGCGCCCATCATGCTTTCAACCCCGTAAATCCAGACGATTTCTACAAGAGCTATCGTGCAACGAACCAAAATAATACAGAGTCACCTTCTGTGGCTGCTGCGGCCCCGCGTCCGTCATTGCGCTCTAACGGTAATGGCTCTACACCAAAACATCCTGTTATTTCTCAAACACATACAAACATGCGTTCAGCGTCGAATCCCGTCGACAACAGATCTGCCCTCCCGGGCTACAAACCTACAGGAACTCACCCCAGCGTAAGAGATTTGAAGAAGCGGTTCGACCAAAACGGTGCTGCACCTTCATCGATTCCCCGTGCTCCAGCGCATATGGGAGCTGCAGCTAAGACTCGGCATGACGGTGCCAGTCCACAACCGCGAAATGGTGGAACGGGTTACTCGGCTTTACGTGATGGCAGCAGCACTTTTAACAAGCAAACGGCTTCCTCTTCAGCTCGTTCTCAAAGATCAAGATATGTTGCTGAGGACCAGGTCTCGAGTAATTCTCAGTCTTTCGCAAGTCGTATAGGGAAACCACGAAATGCGGCTAGCGGAAACTCAAATGCCTCCAAGTCTTCTTCCAACTTGGCACAAGAGGCTCCACCACAACAACCGACTTCCTCTTCCATCTCCCCCACATCTTCGCGTTCTCAAGGCCTACTGTTCGGCGAGATTCTTCCCGATCAGTACAATTTTTCAGCCCTCGGTTATGGCATTGAGGGCGTCCGCCCAAGGAGGACTTCCGAATCGAGCTTGTATCATCCCTTCAGCCATCAAAGAAGCCTATCTGATCCGCCAGATGTCGCCGACCTTACATCTCCGGATATCTGGTACCGTAGCCTCAACGGCGACGACAACAACGGCCAACCGCCGCAAGTTCGAGCCCCTCGTCAGAAAGGCCACGCGCGGTCACGCAGCGACATACCTAGGTCGCCTTCAGTGCCTGCTGCGTCCCGCGAGACGCCCTCTCGAAAACCGACCACCAATAATACAGCTGCAGCTGGATCATCTTCCAAGCTACCACGCTCTGTCAAGAAGTTGAATAGTTCAAGCGATTCGGCGCCGTCCACACGCTCGAATTCTCCTAATCTCAAAAGACCACAGGTTAATGGCCGGACATCGAGGGCGGAGACACCTACGACTACATCAAGGGCGAAGACCCCAACTACATCAAGGGCGAAGACTCCGACCACGACAAGGGCGAAGACTCCAACAAGAGCCAAGACACCCACCCAGGCCGGCGCTGCCCGAAAACCGGCACCCCGAAACCTCGTCACGCCAACGAATAACAACCGTCTTCAAGCCAACATTATTGCACCTCCTCCGAAGCTCTCCCCTCCGCTTAGGAGTTCTCGGCCTCGTCAGCCTGTGTCCGTGGCCACAACAGCAAGCTCACGAATGAGGGCGGTGGAGAGAGCCAGGTCGCCAAATCCGGGCTCTGTACCACCATCCAGGATTGCCGAACCATCCTCACGTCGTGGAAAGATAGCTATAGGGCCAATCGATTTCGAACAGCGACGAGAACATATTCGACTGGCTTATACCAAGTCCATCCGCGACAGCCAGGTGCTTGAAGCACGACAAAAAGCGGCAGATCGAAGGCGAAAGGAAATGGAGGCTGCCGCTGAGGCAAAGGCTGCTAACGCCGCTGGCGCTACATCCTCACTAGCACATTCGCCATCCATAACTTCAGAATCAGGTGGTGCAGACTTACAAGACCTCTCCGACATTCCTCCAGTTCCGCCTCTTCCAGAGAGTCACCAACCAGTACCGGGAGTACCGACTGTTCAACCGCCGGTTTCGAGCCCGGAGCTTCCTCATGCTGTGCAAGTTCAAAATGCGTTGAATGCGATTGACCAAGCAGGTGGTCCGGTTTTCTCGGATGGCTACGATGCTTCATATGGACAGATTCCTGCAGATCCGCTCCGGCAACCTACACCGTTCATTGACGATCCAACGATGAGTCCCGTAGATATCGCGATGTCACTGCCACCCGCTTCGCTGATGCTATCTACCAGCTCTCAGGCAACACCCACTGCTGAGCCATCGACAAAGGACTTTGATTCGCCCACGCTTGGCGTTCCCGGTAGCTTCCCTGCACTCAGCCCTCCCATTGAGATGTCAGAACGACCTTTGAGTATAGTTTCGGCAGCATCAGAAACAACAGAGTTTGATAACGAACCCCAAACGACTCCCCCGAGGTCTGCGCAAACACCACTTCAGGTTCCCATCACAGTTGTCAAACCGCCTACTCCGCAGACTCAGAAGCCTGCGTCTCCTCCAAGAGCGGAGTATCAATACCCATTCGAAGACGACCCTGATTCACCGGTTCGACCAAAGCCTACGTCAGTAGCGCTTCACGCAAGTGAACAATCTTCATCTAGACATCATATTGCTGACGAGCTTGCAATTCCTGGTTCATTTGGTGCCAGCCTCGACGAAGATGACAGCCGTCAAAATGTGCAATCTTCTTGCGAAACTACAATAACGATTCTGCCGCCTAGTGATGATTCACGACCGATCAGCAAGCCCGAAGAAACGGTCCCTTTCCCAAGGATAGAGCCTGACTATGAATCAGACTGCCAGTCCGATTCGGAATACGGTGAACTACAGAGACAATATCACCGCTCCCATGACGACGATGCTGTCACCGACTGCTGCACTGAGGATATGGACGATGAGAGTAGGAAGGGCTGCAGGTCCGAGGCCCCATCTGATGACCGAGTCTCATCACACCGGGCTTCTACCTGTGAATCTATTGACACTAACGAACGGCAATACACTTTCGATGACCACCAGCGCCCTGACTCTACAGCAAATCTTATGGTACCGGCTTTGTCTGCGCCTAATAGAACCAGTCAGCAGTCAACATGGACGGACTTTTCAGTAAACAGTGGAGATGTGTCGCCAGCGGTCCGGTCGTCAGTATTCACTGACATCGACGACGAAAATGACACCGGGGATCACGGCCATGTCACAATCTTTGAAACGACATCTATCCATAGAAACAGCCGGCCTACCAACCGCCCTCCGGAGGTTCGCAACAGTCAGCCAGAGCCCCGCCCTTCTGTTGATTCAACCCGGTCGCCGTATCTCGGTCACCAGCTCCCTGAGTTGAACACTGGGGATGATTTCTCAATTCCTTACCTCTCCAACAGAGCCAGCAAGAGTTTCTCGTATTTCCCGTCGCCCAATCACGAGCCGCCTCCTATTCCAGCATCAACGTCCGGCTCCGCATGTAACTCGCAACGGGCATCTGGTGTCTATTATGACCAGTCGCAAAGCGGAAGCACATTTGTCAATTCGGAACGAGGCTCGGAAGATTACATACCTATGATGACGACGCCTCAATCAATGGATAATGCATCACTGTCAACAGGCAACCAGTACTTCGCTGATGCAGCTACTCTGAATGGAGATGCTGCCTCCGAAACGAATGATAAGCACGGGATGACAGAAAAGGAGAGGCAACGGCTCACCCAGCGTCGCAACATCTTGAAGGAACTCGTCGACACAGAAGCTGTTTTCGTGCGCGACATGAACATTGTAGAAGAGATCTACAAAGGTACAGCAGAAGCTTGTCCTAAACTCGATGCTACCACTGTGAAGCTCATTTTCCGAAATACGGACGAAATCATCGCATTCCACACAGCGTTCTTTGCCCAGATCAAGGAGGCGGTCCTTGCAGTGTATGCCATGCAGGGAAGGCGGTCGGCTCTCGCCAGGGAAGGCTCCATGATGTCCGAGCCTTCACAAACTAATCCCGCCGATATCGACGATACCAAGGATCGTACCGTTCAGATTGGGCCTATCTTCAAAGCTAACATGGAAAGTATGAAGCTGGCTCATGAAGGATTCTTGAGAAACAGTGATGGGGCAGCAAAGCGACTCATCGACATACAAATGGATCCTACGGTCAAGGTGTGGCTTAATGAGTGTAATGAAGTTGCGAAAGACTTGACAGCCGCTTGGGATTTGGACTCTCTCCTGATCAAACCTATGCAGCGCATTACTAAATACCCCAACCTCATCGGGACGTTGTTGGTTCACACTCCAGAGGACCACCCTGACCGTCAAAGTCTTCTGGAGGCTAAAACCCTTCTTGAGAACTCCATAATCGAAATCAACAAGACGAAGAAGAACTTTGAATTGGTTGGCCAGATTGTAGGCAGAAAGCGTAAGGAATCCGATGTCAAAGCAGGGTTCGTACGAGCGTTCGGCAAAAGAGTCGACAAACTTCAAGCGCCAGGTGCTCGCCAAATGGATGATACTGAGTATCAGAAACTTAACGAGAAGTTTAGCGATGACTACCTGCGTTTGCAAGTTGTTCTTCGAGATGTTGAATTCTACACGCGACAAGTGTCCGAGTACGTGCATGAGTTTTTGCGATACCTCTCCTCCATCGAGTTGGTCATGCGGCTTCAGCCTGGAAATTATCCCGAACTCGAAAGCAAGTGGGTACAGTTCAATATCTCTATACGGGATCTCGAAAAGGTTGCTCTCGAGGACCATGTAAGCAAACCCCACGGACCGCCTTTGTCATGCACACACTCACAAGTAACAGTTGACGCAAGTCCGAAAAACCGTCATTGAGCCCTTTGAACAAGTTATCAAGGCCTATGGCAACCCGTCATTGGCGATGAAGAAGCGTCAGAAGCGGCGGGTTGACTTTGAGCGCTACGAGCAACTGAAGCGAGCAGGCAAGAGCATCGACGGGAAGCTTAACGAGCAGGTCGAGCAGTACGAGGCCTTGAACGATACTTTGAAAAAGGAGCTTCCTAGGTTGTCCGGCTTGACTGAAAAGGTGGGCCATATTTGTCTGGCCAATCTTGTCAATATCCAAACGACCTGGTACGGCATCTGGAAGGACAAGATGAAGGTGGTACTTGGTGACTGCCCTGACACGCCAGATCTTAAAGAAATCGTGGCAACCTTTAATCGGGATTTCCCGTACGCTCAAGAACAGCTGGCCAGTGTTGGTATTCTTAACCCCACGTACCGAGGCCGGGTTTCACAGTCGACTACAAGGAGTACCGACGAATCATCTTCCCTTAGGATGAGATCGCGTCCATCTGAAAGTGATTCACGAGGTCGAGGTCATTCAGTGAGCAGCGAGAAGGTACCAAGTGTCCCAACTCAAGACTTCACAAAGCGTAACAGTGGCTCCTACACGTCGTCGCCTACTGTGGTTACGGCAAGCAACATTCCCAGCCCACACCAGTATTACTACCGCGACCACTATGCAGGTATTAGCAATCACCAGCAAGGCACGGCATCTCCTATCTCCCCGGAACTCGCAGGCAGTACGCGGTCTTTTGCTGCCTCAACAAGACCAAGCACAGGGCGAAGCTTCGATTCTGGTGGTGCTCCACGCCAAAGTTCAGACTCAGCTACACAGCAACTCCGAGACTCACAAACTACTTATAGCTCTCACAACCAGTCTCAAACTCAGGAAAGCCGGCGGTTCTCTGGGCTTTTCCACTCGGCATTACCGCCGGCTGATGGACCTGAAGACAGTGCTCGATCCTCCCGAGCTTCGTCTAGAGAGCGGGCACCAGTGGATGACGGGTATAACGTGCTTTGGCTGGCTGCATCGCTCTTTGAGTTCAACATTGCTACGACAAAGCATGAAGCTGGTTACCCATACTTAGTGTATCAAGCTGGCGAGGTAAGAAGAATTGCAAATCAAATAGTCGTGAGGTTCAGGTGCTAATTGATACTCTAGATCTTCGATGTCCTTGGCGAGAAAGGAGAACTCTGGCTGGCGAAAAACCAGGACGATCCGGACGATCGAGTCGGGTGGATTTGGTCCAAGCACTTTGCCAGACTTGCCGATTCATAAGCACAGCTTAAGATTAACCCAAGTCTCGGCATGTTGAACCCTCAACCAGCTTTATTTTTCGACGACTGAACTATGCAACGCATCAGACCCATACCAGGATTCAAGACCGGAGCTTCGGCGTTTATTACACGGACTTGCAATTTGGACCTACACCAACTAAAGAGGCAGATCGATCATGGAAGTCATCCATGTTTGTTTGCATCTTCGGCCTTTCTCTTTCACGACTTCTCTTTCTTGCCCTTCCTTTGATATTCCGTTTATTCTGGAACTTGGCATTCACCTATGTGTTAATCGATTCAGCTTTCATTTGTTTGGACTTATTGTTTTTGTATTAGCTTTTCTCATTGTCCTCGGGGGAAGGGTCGGAGCTATGAGATGGAAGGCGAGGCACAGCTCGAGGACGGTTGTTTTCAGGGAGGGAGCCCGGCGTTCAGAACAAAATACCAACAGCGTATGTAAGATTTCGGATGTGAGAGATGCAGGAATAAAGAAAGAAGTTATGCGGGCAGGGCTCGCACTGCTATGAACATTACATTTTGTTACTGTTTGTGTTAGTAGAAGAGATGGAAAGATTTGTTGATTACTGAATGAAACACCAGGAATACATGACCAAGTTATACTCTGTCAAGCCTCGTCAAATAAGAGCTGTAAAACGGAGGCTCTTTTCGATTGAGTTAATCCGCATATCTATGTAAAATGATTTGCTGAAGACTACAGCCATGAGAGTAGGTAGGTACCTACTTTTGGTGTTTTCAACGTCTAACATGTGACGCTGCACTAAGCGAAGCTAGGGAGGAAAGGTCCGCTACTGCCCCGTCCAAGCTTCCATCGATCCCCCGCCCTTGCAGTAGATAGATGTCCTATGTAAGGAAGGGAGTGCATGCTCACACCTTCCTGGATTGAACCTATTTTATGGCTGCTTACTACCTCTATTATTAGCGTAGATCAACCGGCATCTCCAAAGCTGGCTTCTCTTCCTCTTCCATACATAATCTGCGCTTAACATCCCTTAGGCATGTTCCTAATGCCACTCGCACATTCTGCCAAGTCTTTCGCTTGACTTCTACCCTGGCAGAACAGAAAGCTTCGCATAAAGGTACCGTTAACTCTGTTCCATGACCCACATTACACGCCATGCCCGCGACAAGCTCGCCGGAAGAGCAGGCAATCGATCGCGAGTACCCGCACCAGCAACGGCGGCATCAGCATCATCGTCGTCATCAGGAACTTGATCCTGAACAGGCACAATTTAATTTCCGCGACTCCAACCACAACGAGACTGAACTTGACAATCAACAGAATCAAGGCTCACAGTCGCAGCAGCAGCATCATCGTCATCAGAATCCATCTCGTTCGCATACTATTCAGTCTAATACTCGTCTCGAGGTCCCCTCTGTACCTGGTGTCCGCTCCACTTCACCTTCGTCGTCCATTTCGGCTCTACCGACGCCTTCGATATCTCCTTCGGCCTCTGCCGTATCCATTGACGCACCCTATTCCTCTCGAGGCCCTTCATCGCCCATTCAAACTCCCTCTTCGACGAGTGCTGAGGCTCACGGTAGCCATCCTCAACGAGACTCCTCCGAACATAACAACTCAGAGCGAGATAGCGCGGACAGCTATAGCTATATACGCCGAGGGCGCAATTCGTCCAACATGGCCACCTGGTCGGGACAGCCTGCTATCAGAGGCAACTCTGAAGCAATGCGCATGATTCTATTGAGTTTTGTTACCATTGGCATAACGTACGTTTGCTCTGCGAGTCTCTGCGATATGACAAACAATCAATAATCCTCTGACATTCATTCACTCAATCAGCTTCACGTGGGGTATCGAAATGACTTGTATGTGTCCAATTACAGTATATTTTCATCATTACCATCACTAACACTTTATCAGATTGCACTCCGTATCTGCTTAACCTTGGTCTAACCAAAAGCAACACTTCGCTGGTATGGATTGCTGGCCCTCTGTCGGGCCTTGTAGTTCAACCTGTTGTGGGCGTCATCGCAGACGAAAGCAAGTCCAAATGGGGGCGTCGACGGCCGTTGATGGTTGTTGGCTCCATCGTTGTTGCTATTAGCCTCTTGATTTTAGGTTTCACTCATGAGATTATCGGTTTCTTCATCAGCGATGAGGAGGCTGCGAAGCGACCCACGATCGTACTGGCTGTACTGGCCATCTACGTAGTTGATTTCGCTATCAATGCTGGTATGGATCTTCTTATGAGCTGAATGATTAAAAACTAATATGACCCAGTAATGTCATGTTCAAAAAGCCTTGTCGTTGATTCTTTACCGATCGAAAAGCAACAGTCGGGAGCGGCTTGGTGTAAGTCGTCACGTATTGTTTTGGATTGGGTGTAAGTTAACGTCCGTTTCCACAGCAAGCCGCATGTCATCCATTGGCCATATGATCGCATATGGAGCTGGGGCTGTCGATCTTGTAAGCCTCTTTGGGAAAACGCTCGGCGATACCCAGTTTAAGCAGCTCACGGTTATCTCAACGTTTGCACTTTTGGGCTCAACGGCACTCACATGCTGGGCCGTTACAGAACGTGTCCTGGTAACGTCCAAGCCTGCCAAACATGAGGGTCGCTTCCAGGTCTTCCGCCAGATCTGGTCGACACTGCTGAACCTGCCTCCTCGTATACAGGCTATCTGCTGGGCACAGTTCTGGGCTTGGATCGGCTGGTTTCCCTTTCTCTTCTACAGTACTACATGGGTGGGTGAAACGTACTTTCGCTACGACGTGCCAGCCGATGCCAGGAAATCTGAAGATACATTGGGTGCCATTGGTCGCATAGGAAGCACCGCGCTTGTCATGTACTCGGTGATCACTTTTGCGGGTGCTTGGATCTTGCCTATGTTCATTCAGTCACCGGAGGATGACGCCTTTACACATCGACCTCCTCAAGCCATTGCAGGCTTTTTGACACGCTTCAACAAGATGAAGCCTAGCCTTTTGACAGCATGGGTGTTTGGTCATTTGATGTTTGCCGCGTCCATGGCCTTGTCGCCTTTTGCAACAAGCTTCCGGTTTGCAACAGTTCTAGTGTGTCTTTGTGGCATGTAAGTTCAGCCCATCCTCAATCCCATGCACGATTTTAACAGAAGATTTAGACCGTGGACATTGGCCATGTGGGCTCCAAGTGCTTTTCTCGGTGTTGAAGTCAATAAGATGAGCGGAGAGACAGGAGCAGATGGTTCCTATCGCCGTATTTCCGATGAGCCCGATATCGAGCTATCTAGGATGAATCATGATGATGCGCCTTTGCACTTAGATCATGGCTCAGAAGTAGACTTGCCTTCTACAGCTTCCACGGGCGAGCTGTCAGGCATCTACTTCGGCATTCTCAACATTTACACGACCCTTCCGCAATTTGTGGGCACATTCATTTCAACCATCGTTTTCGCGATTCTCGAGCCTGGTAAAAGTCCCGAACTGGCTGACGATGCTAAGAAGAAGCCAGATCCAGATGGCCCGAACGCGATTGCAGTGTGCTTGTTTATTGGAGCGATGAGCAGTATAGTTGCGGCATATGTGACGCGAAAGCTGAAGGTTATGTGATGGATAATATTAGACCAAAGAGTCGCCTTGTACAGTTAATCTTGTTTGTTTATGTGGCTGATTTGTATATGATGATGGCGTTGGCGCAAACAAGGTGAGTATAGATTTGGGAATGAATAGGTATTTCCGTGGTAAAATACCTGACGGTAGCGATATACACATCAAATAGATATCGTCATAAATTGCTCGCTGAATGTAGTTGGGATATCGAGTAATTGCGACAACGCTATTCATATACAAGTCACCAAGAAAAGATATCGCAAGGGGTATCCTTAACAACTCCGATGCTACCTCTTACTCCTATGCCGCCAACACCTTGATAATAGCTCATGTAAGATTGTATAGACATCACCATGTATGTTGACCAGTGCAGTGCATGCATGCACTTTATTTGTCCTTCTCATTCTCGGCCTCCGAAACCTTCTCCCACTCATCCTCAGTGCTAACGCTCGATTGCGTCCCTGTTGTACCACCACGCTGCTTCACCTCCCCCTTTGACTTGAGGGGCTCGAGTCCGGCGGCGGCGGCGACTTGGGAGGTTGCAGCGGCATCGGAGACTACGGGAGGCGCCTTATTCGGGGCCGGTGTCTCGACCTCTGTTTCGCTGTCGTCGTTGTCGTCATTTCCCAGTGCTTCCTTGTTCTGTTGCTTTTCCTTCTCTTCTTTTTCGCGCTGCTCGCGCTGTGCAATAGCCAGCTCGGCAGCGAACCAATTCACGCTCCACCACAGACCGCCGCAAAGGATGGACAGGATGACGCAGTGGATGTTATATGTGGCCAACAGAAGGCAGAAGAGAACGAACTGGAGAGCGGCGAAGGAGGCGTTGGCTGCCTTGAGGATGGTGGGCGTTGGGCCTGGGGTGAAGATGTCTTCCCAGAGCTTGACGATGAAGGATGACATGGTTGATGATGTATCGCGGGGTCGTTATTGACAAGGGGGGGTTGATTGTCGCGCGGCAGGTGTGTAGTAGGCAGGTATTGGGACTACTGTAGGAGCAATAGTATGCTTTATCGCGATGATGTTGCGACTTTGTCTGGTATGTAACGAGATGAGGCAGGCTATTACTGTGGTGTCTGGTTTTTTTTTTTTCTCTTTTCGCTTCGACGTCGTATTTTCGCTTCGTCTTGTTTAAGTAAGGACAGAAGCGGTCGCTGCCTGGCGACCACTGTACAGTTTGCGAATAAGTAGCCCAACCAGCTTCGTCCGAGTGTTGTGATCGACGAGAGGACAGTTGTTATGGTTCTGTGAGTGAATTACTGTCCTTTTCTCTTTGTGAGAAAGAGGTTTTGTGCTTATGTTGTATGTATCGTATCGTAGGTAGATGCAATGACGACAGGTGGTTGGTTGTTAGGCCGTGAATGACCCAGATCGCGTGCCGGGCTCTTATTGGATTACATAAGTCATTGCTTTGGAGATCTGGTGTTCGACATGAGGACCTCGTGACTGCAGATGACGATGTTAATTGTTTGTATTACTTGAGAGGAAAGATACTGGAATTGTTTTTCATGGTCATGAGCTTGGTATGGTGTTGGACGTCTCTTTGTGCGTTTGAAAAGTTCTATTCAAAGTTCTATTCAAATGCATCACAAACAGCCCCAACAATCATCCTCTGAATCAGTACACAACTGTGACAACGAATCGCTTAACCTAGGTACTGTATGGCACTAACACAGCACCGAGACAGAATTGATTAATTAGCAAGCACCTGGCTATGATGATATGCACCAGAAAGATCAATCAATATACTTTCCCAAATCATGGGTCGGGCTGATAATTGCCATTACCTATCTCAACGTTGACTTACCCTGTACACGATCCGGAACATCACGCAAACTTCTCGAACATCATCGTCTAGAATTCTATAAACTCTATCTTGTACGTTCTGAAAAGTACAACAGTCTGAGCCAGTCGCATCTGAGTCTGAACAGTTTGTGAAGCTGTAGTTGCGTGGATGAAATGATTAGTTGATGGACAAAGATGAAGCATCACAGCCAACACCACCCTTTCAACTCAACCGTGAAAACGTATACTGACACAAACATACACAGCAATTCAAACTAAACAAACAGCTTGGGCCATCTGAAGAGATTGTTTCAATCTCATCTCAACTTGGTCTATGGTCGTTGCATGACACGTGAGTTCACCGACAGAGACCTAGCCATGACACGGTTATAACACAATACAATTACCGACTGTTGAGCAGATTAGGCGTATCAAACAGAAACAACCTAAATCCAACTAGGTCCGCCGGTTTGACGTGCTTATGAGCGGAATCTCCCGTCTGATCCTGATCCTTCCACCGTGATCCTGATACTGCACACAGCCTCGAAAAGGCATAGACCCCTCGAGGGTCACCACCCATCTTATGAGAGGAACCTACCACAGCCACCCCCGTGAAATTCATACGTAAGAGTGTCAACTCTGGTTCGACTCGTTAGCCGCCGGGTCATCAGTTTGAGCGAAGATTGGCATTAGTGCAGCAGAGGCTAAAGCTTCCAACTTGGCCCCCCGTCGACCTGCATCCAGCCACCTGGGATACTGCATGGCCCCGGGCCAGGTTCCGCCTTGCCACTGTTCGAATAAGGGTTCGTTCAAGAGTCGAGACTCGATCTTGTGGGCATGGAAAAGAAAGCTGCGGCCGTTGGAAGGAAGAAACCCCCGAAGGATTCGAGTCGGTGGTTCTTCTCGACCCACCCCTCGCTGGTTGGACCGTACTGCAGAGATGGGCAAAAGGGAGAGAAGAGGAAAAGGGGCCAAGAGTTCAAAGACCTGGAATAGAGACGGATATATTCGGCAAGAATACCGAGACTCTTTTGCCGTTATTATTGAGTCGATGGCTTGCCACTGTGGTCTCAGATAATTATCGTCACTCGCATATGCGCATCATATAGTTGGATTCAGTGGCAAAACACCGAATAAACGTTGCAAGCGCATTGAATCTGATACTGGTGGTGCAGATCTTCCTAGGAGATACATACAGTATCATCACATGGCAGCTTTTCATCTGAAATTTGAGATCCAAGCTCCTTGATTCTCGATGCTAAGACCAGGTTAGGCGTTCTTCAGATACTATATCTCAAACTTGATGGAGTATTAAAGCTCCTTCTTCCCCTTAAACGTGGTTCTGCGCTCTTCGTCCCATCATAGAAGTTTCAAGAGTCTAGGTGTAGATCGACAGGAAGAGCGCAATGGCCATTATGGCAACAAAGTGACTGCCGGCCAATTCCACTAGGATCTCCAAGATAGTTTTAACGCATGGATTCGATCCTGAAGGAGCCGCCTCACAGCTCTCTAGAGAAGTTGCCCTGACATTAGATTAGCATTAGTCGGAGCCACAAGTGTCAATGTTGATGAGTAGAAACAGGCGCTTAGTTTAGTGTATTGTACACTGACCGCACAAATATTCTTCAAGTGTTCTTTAAGTGGAGGCCGAGGAAGCATGTGTAACTGGGCCTTGTCAAGTAGTAGGATCTAGCAAGCTTCAAGTCCAAACTGCGGAGACTTAGCATTCGTCCTGGATATACTACAGCTAGCGATGTACCAACACTCAACGCCAGTAGTCAAACGCGTACGTAAGGAGTGGGCGAGCGTGAGTCTGCCAAAATCCCAGACAGGCTAAGAACTTGACATATTTCGCTTGCATGCATGATAACGAATTGGCGTCAGTGCCCTTGGCAACAACAACTCACGGTACGTATCCTTCTCTCAGAGAGAGCGAAAGAGGAATTCGCACATCAAGTGTTTCACTAATCAACACTGCCTCGCGACTCATCAGATGTAGGAAATACCTCATCATATTTGTGAGTGTTATATTGCAATTTGAGTGTTGAAACAACGTGGTGGCTTGGAACGTTATGCTCGGGGATTAAGCACTGCGTAGCTCGGAACCGAGAAAATCAGCTGTGACCAGGATACTGGGTGATCAGCAAGACTGCTACCCATGCTGTTGGGTTGTCGTTGTGTACTGTACTGTACAACCAAGCACCCAGGCACCCCAGTACTTACACCACGACAACGGTTCGAGATCAGACATTTGAGGACGAGCTTAATCAGAACCCGACCTTCTGCGAGCATTCTCTAGTGCCTGCTAAGGTTTTCCCGGCGCCGGAGTAGCCGTTAAGGCTAATGTTGTAAGTATCTCGATGTACATGATAGCATACAATAGATGGACATAGCGGTCATGAAACCAGACCAGGACCCTTGCACTCGAAATGATCGGGAGGGGGATTGTGGTTTTGCTTTGACAGTGGACGTCAACGTCAACTAATGGGAACTAGTCGATCTTCAACACATGGCCAGCATGTGCCTCGAGTCTTCACTGCCGAGACTAGGTTAACGAACATGACATGGACAGCCTGTCGTGGTATTGTTTGAGACCCGGAATTCACCGAGTCAGGCCAGATGAAAGGTGTTGTTACCAGAAGTAACAATGCACTTTAGCTTCATTTCGTCATTGCTTGGTATTGGAGGATTGATCGATGAAACTTGCAGTGCTGAAGACAGCACTCGAATCATAGCAGATCGGCGAATCGGGGGAGTCACGGCTTGATGGCGTAGCTGTGATCTCCCCAGGCATTTGGATTATCACAGCTCCAATCCAGGTTCAAGTCTGCCTTGCCCTGTGATGGCCCTTACGCCCACCCTCAGACATCATGCACAGGCCCTTTAATTCCGAAAGGGCATCGATCGTCACCTAGGCAGCGACATAAATCAATCTTTGCCGGTTCTACGGATACGGGCTGCAGTAGTAGCTCCAGGTCAACTGAACACCCAATTTGGCCCGCATCAAGGCTCAAACCAAATGGAAGATCAAGCCAACATGTTTCGACCGGAGCATATCGCGGTGTGATCTAGTGCTGTAAGGATCGCAGCCGTTTCGTTGATCTTTCCCCTAGGGCCTTTTCCGGGGAATTCCTATAGAGTCACGGAACCGTGGGCTGTCTGAAACATGCGTGGCGTCCTTGAAATGTGAGCGAATGCGTGTGCGAGTGCTCTTAGTTCGACGGCTCTCTGAGTCGGTGTCTTAGCTTTGGACTTGGTGTCAAAGGGTAGGGTGGGGATGCCGCGCGCGTAAGTTAGCTCAGTGATCACTGATCACTACCGGAGAACTAGCTTCAGATCAGACGTAACAGTTTTGAGATTGGTTCTTCTTCACATTGTTGGAGTACATTTCTTGAAAGCCATTAGGCTCATTGCAAGAGGCAATTCTGGGCCCGTGGTTCTTGATAGATCCTCGACTTGTGCCGTACTCTTGCATATAAAACGGGCTGAGCTGTCTTGAGATGGCTAGCGTTGTCCCTAACTGGGTTGAAGCTTGGCATAGATCAACAGCTCATGAGATATTTGGATACATCCAGTAGCCAAACCTTGGATCTTCGTAACAGCAACAGCAACAGGAACAGAAGTCCAAGTCCAGACCAAGCTTATGACGCCTGTTACATGGTGTCTTGGACGTAACATCTCTCCACTGGCTGGATCAGTGCAGGAAAGGTATCGGTAGAACTGAGTAAAGAATTGTGCCAATGACCCGAGAAATATCTTGATACGCGATAAACGTTTTCAAAAAGCAAAGAAGAAAAGAACGAAAGAAGCCAATGAGCGGCCAAAGCTGGCGCAAGTTCTTCAAGATGAGATGGATTATGCTTGCTGGCTCAACTTGCTTTGATCACCATCTGAGCCCGTATCTTGGATCGCGATATCAACAGAGACCCGCAAGTCAGAATTTGAGTATGCCATGGTTGACAACTGTGACGGTGACTGAGTACATGCGTATGTAAGATTTGATGTGAATGAGTGAGCTGCCAAGCAGGGGCCCAGTTGTATAGCTATTTTTGCAACGTTTCTTCAATCAAGCGAATATGATCGCAAGAGGCTGTGTAATGCTCCAAGCGAATATCAGCAACACCGCCAATATAGCCGTTGAATCTGAGTATTGAGCTCAGCAAGCTCAGCGGCCAAGTGTTGGAGCTTTGGTGGGTTCTCCCGGAAGAAGCTTCAGCCACATGCTTGAGATCGTAGGTATTGTTTGGGGGCTGAAATCGAGCAAAAACCCGCAAGTCATGAGCAACATGATAAAGTTTGCCAGCATAGACCTTGAAGCTCGAGAACTGGGTCCCCAGAGAGACAGTCGCATCCAAGGTTCCTTTGGGTTAAGCTGTAGTTCAAGTGAATTCTTCCGATTGGTTCCCGACTGTCGGGGGCCAAACGCTAAGGCTGTTGATCCACGTCAATGTCCTTTTGTTGCACTGCGCCTTTGTGGCCCAGGACGATCCCCGCTCTCTCTCCCGTTGGCAGGTTTTTGCGCGTCTGTAGTTGATGTAACATTGTCGATTGGGTTGATTAGACGCTCTCAGCGCCTCAGCCAATCACCACAAAGTCTTTACGAGCAGTTTGTTCACCAAGCCTAAACTGTCCAAGCCTTCCTCTGCTGTCGGATACAGGTGGAGCTATCAGTTCAGCGTTACACCCGCCCAGGGCTGTCATGATGCATCGGTCCGATGCATGCTCGAGTCCGACATTTGAAGCTGTCATTCTTGTCAAAGAATCTTCTTCGGGCTTGTTGATCTGCAAGTTGAAATTGACTCCGAGGGTTCCAATGACGGTGGTGCACGTTGACGGTGAGTGAGAATGATGACGGGCGTTTTTTTGTTACTACGCAAAGACGACCTGACACTGAGAGAGACCGAGAGCAAGAGATGGAGGGTATACGGATTCCCGGTGATTACCCGTTATGGAAGTCGACTTTGATAGACTTTCGCGCTTAATATCACCTACCAGCCCTGTGGTTGCTTGCATGAGCCTATTTTTGTCACCTGCGGCCTGTCTGCTACAGCCTACAGTTCTGTGCTGTAGGTCTGGATGTACGTACTGCCACGATAGACCTCCATGTGTACAGCAGGTCTTGAGAATCATTGGATGGATGCTAAGGTGCCAATGGGGGCGATTGTGTATAGTAAGCAGACAGACAGGCAGGTAGGCAGGCGAGCAAGTAATCGACTGAGGCGACTGGGGACCCCTCTCAGGGAAGGATGAAGAAAATGAAGCGATCATGGGGCTGTGCTGTGCGTGATAATGATACTCATCCGCGTTGACGATCCCAGGCTGTTGTGTTGCATTCTGTATCAAAGACATATGGCACCCTGTCTAGGTATGGGGGAGCGGGGAAGTTGCGAGAACAAAAGTGACCATGATAAACACGGACAGATTCAACAAGCGAAAAGGCCCTGGACGCTAAGGTATAATGAGTGGGAAACTGCCGGGCTAAGGCTGTTACCTTGGATCCCAGTTGATATGAATTGATTAACGTCCAAGGCCAAGAGTCGGCCGCCCATCGACAGGGCAGGACAGGGAGCAAAGGGAAGAAATGATAGAAGCCTAGCGAGCTTCAGTTCAGGGCCTGTCGCCATTCTATCCATTGCGCGGCAGCAGGGAATTAGGGAAAGGAACAGGCGACAGGCATGGATTGTTCATCCTTCTAGCGCAGTGTCAGTTGGTTGTGCCTGCCTGTCTGCCAATACCCGCGTCTAAGCATGTGGATGGAACGGATATCCGTCGTGCCTGCCCTACAGGTTGACAGACAACCTACAGCCCAGCCCAGTAGAGCGGACAGCACCCTACCTACCTACAGTACCCCTACCTACCCTACCTTCCTAAGATACTTTCCATCCAACCTGAGTTGCTCCTTCCCGCATCGCTTGTTGAGACCAACCCATCCTGGGCGCCAAAAGCGGAAGGCGTCTACTAATCCTATGCACCCGTTTCTAGATCAGAGACTCGAAATGGCTACTCTTTAACCAACATATCCACGGCACTGGTTTCCGCGAGTCATCCCGACTTATTCCACCGCACAACGCGGCATTGAATTCAGCATCATGCCTAATTAACGGGCGCGTTTTTGAACATGAACCCCTGGTTCACCATCATTGCACCGCACTCATTACGCTGTTTTGTACGGTCACATCGGATGGGGATGCTTCCGACCACCCTCCCCCTTCCCCTCTCTTTCTCTCCCTATACCACTGTGTTGTCGTTTTTCCTGATCCCTGGGTCGTCCATGGACCGCTCTTTTTCAACGTGAGCCCGCGACCTTGGCCCCGGAATCGATTGCTGTCGACCCGCCATTCACTATCAACGGGCCTATTGGGTTATTCTTGTTGCTCAAGGATAATTGCCCTACCGAAACACCCAGCTGGAACTTTTATAACGAACCATTCTTGGCAAATGGACAATTAGGCAAGCCATTCGAACTCTGTTTGAACACCCGTATCATGGCCGTGCTATTCCCGTCGCTAGTAAAGCTGATGGGCCTAGCTACCTACAATTGATAATGTAGATTGAGACTCAAAGTTGACGAGACTGCGTGGCCCTACCTACAATGTTCCTGGGTAGCTGGGCCATCTGCGTGCCTGTTTCTTGGCGTTGCGGGAACAGCATTCTATCCCGCCCTTTTTTGCACAGTCTATTGGGTCGAGACGCTGGGAAGACTATCTATGTCATTGGATTGGGCCTCAGAAAGGAAACGGATAACAAGTTGCGGTTTCCGCACAGCCAAGGAGATGGCTCCTTCCCGCCTATATCGACTTCTCACTCGTCGAGTGCGAACGGAGAAGCGAAGCGCAAGGATACGAATCCCACGGCTTTCTCAGGATTCTTCCCGCCTCTGTCGCCTCTGTACATACGTGCATCACTGCTTCCAAGGAAACGTTCAATATATGTTGATTTGTAAACGTCAGTCAACTGCCGTCTGCAAAGCATAGCACACTGCTTGCGTGGCTTTTCTTTCTAACGCGTCCCGGAATATGTCCAAATGAAAAGTGAAAAAAAAAAAAAAAAAGATCCCCTCAGGACTTGATATGACAGAACAACGCTAACTAAGCGATAAAATGTCGACGATAACCGCTTCTCGGTCTTTGGACCACGAGACGCATACGCAGATATAGGCGAGTATTGGGTTGATACCAAGTCACACAGTCAACCCCCATACATAAACAGCCTGAAGCAGAGCAAATCACTGATGACTCTGACGTATTTTGGATCATGTCGCGCCTCTTTACCCTTTCATCGCTCGACAAAACTGGACTGGTCAGGTATTTCAAAATACCCGCCAGGTGCGGCTCCTGCTCCAGCCCAATCTCAGGACAGGTCGGCTGTCGTCTCATTATGCCGGTCTTCTCTTCTCTTGGGTAACGTGTAGGGAGTACTGATGGGGTCTGCCATGACCCGCTTGACTTTGAGGTGGAAGAAAGAGCCCACCAATTTGGATGGAGCTTTGGAGGTGGGTTAGGTGCGCGCGCTCTCCCACTCATGACCCTTGTCAGCTCTACATCCATACCCAGTAGCTAGCCGTCGTATGGGTACCTCGATGGCCTGGTAGGGCAATCGACATGGGTCCTAAACACGCTGCCGGTCAACTCCAAAAGAGCCAATCAATGGGTGCTTCTTTTTTTCCCCGCTACGCCACATACCAACGCCGTGACCACAGGTCCCTTAGACGATGGCTCACTTACCTAGTAAACGGATCTCTTCGTTTACAACACGCCCCCCCAGTCAGTCCTTCATACTCCAAGCTTTGCTCTTTCTCCTATTACTCTTCCATGGTGCCACTCCCGCAATCATTTGTCACCCCTGCTAACGGCATGTTTTCTTATTGCTCAGCGTACGCTCCACGGAACACGCTTCACTGCAATTCAGACCCTTGCAATGTACCGTCCTGTACCCATGGCTCCATGTCACTCAAGTCTCTTTCAAGGTGTCAGTGTTCCTTCACTTCGTCATGCACGTTCAACGGGAGGATAGTGTACTGCCCTCTTTCATATAAGTCGACATCCTGTCCCTGGTCGTGTTTGGGGCTCAGATGGTCCATAGATAGATCAACGTTTTAAAACCAAGCTTCGATATTTCTTCATCCTGAACAACTACACAAGGCATTCTTATAAGCCCCAATCCTTTGGCCCAGCTCGTCACTTATTAACCACATCGGCACCTCACATCAACAAGATCCAATCCTTTATCATCGGCTTCATTAGCTCCTCATCTTTCCGTATGTCTCAATCAGAGTCTCTTTACCTGCCCCCGTCCCCTCCATCCTCAGTCAAGATGGATTCAGCCTTAGCAGATGGAAACTGTGACAACTCGAGCTCACCGCCCGCCAGATCTATTCTCAGTAGTCAAGTCTCTGTTAGCGGAGAGTTTGTACTCGGCTCGAATATCAGTACCTCGCCACAGACTCACACACTTGAACTATCCCATCAGCCTCCGGTCTCCTCACCAGATCATTACTCATCATCCACCCCCTACCTCAACACACCAACCGCCGAGTCTTCTTATTTACCCACACCTGCCTCTCAGTCCTATTCTCAGTTTCCAACCTTGGCTTCGACCGGCGTTGACTCAAACTGGAACCATTCAGACCAACTGCAGGAGGGGTCCAGGTCGTCTCTCTCTCACCCACAACAGAGCCATCAACACTTAACACCAAGCTCCCGCCCATCAAGATCGACCAGCATGAGGTATTGCCATTCTATATCCTAAATTTTAGACTGGCGCTAATACTGTTTCTTTAAAGTACTGTTGCTCTTCAGTTTGACCCTGCCTTCACCATGGGACCAAGATCAGCCTTTACATGGCCAGGTTAGCAATACTCATTCTTCCTTCGCCCGTACGTTGCTAACTTAAAATCTTCAGGCCCTATCGAGTCGAGCACCTCTGGAAGTAGCTTGCTTAGTCCTGGACTATCTTCAATGGGACATGTCTCCCCTCAGTCAAGATCAGTTACATCAAGCCCTCCACGATTCTCTCTTTCGACGGACCAGCGAGAAGTCAAGCGACAATCGGATAGGGCACGTCGAGACTCGAGGCTTGTGAACAGAATGCGCCGTGCCAACAGCAACCCCTATGTCGATTCCTCCCCATCGGCGATGGGACTTCCCAGCACAACAACTTCCATGAGCATCCCAGCCTACACTACCGCTCCCGCACCCGTAACACTTATGAGCGACACCCCGACTTCAATGAGCAATTCGACATACCTACAATCTTACAGCCCTTCTCTCGAGGACCAGCAACCACCTTCGGCATACCCTACCACTTACCCACAAAGCTTGTAAGACCCCTGCATCATAGGGCGGCGCCCGGACCATGCTAATCTGCGATAGACAACCCAGCTACAATATGCCTGTGGATTATGCACCTGTTTATGCCGGATCAAATCAGTATAGGTACGTTGTTGGTCTTCACATGTTAAATCATCATAACTAACCCAAGGCAGCGCTCGATCGCCACCAGTGCCTGTTGGTCAGGATATCGGTTTTATGTACCAGGTGCCAACTGTTATGGGTCCCGGAAGCGCAAATTCGCAAGATGCGGGACATGTGAGAGTGGTGCAAAGCCGACCAAAGCCACGATGCTGGGAACATGGGTGTAATGGACGACAATTTTCGACATTCAGCAACCTACTACGACACCAACGCGAGAAATCAGGACAAGCCGCCAAAGCATCGTGCCCTAACTGCGGAGCGGAGTTTACAAGAACTACTGCACGAAACGGACATCTCCTCCATGACAAATGCAAAGGCCGACGAAACTCGTGAGGCGTGCACCTAAGAAAAAGGAAAACGATCAGGAGATGCTTCATGCTATCATTACTTCAACATTTGGGAGCTCGGATTTTGAACTGAGCCATACTAGGCGTTGATTACTGGCGACTGCAATCGTCATAGCGGTCTTTAAACAGGTCGGCGTTATATCTTTTGGGTAACAGGCTACAAGGCTATTGGGGATACACGGACTGGTTTAAGCCTTTGGCGTTCTATCTCACAATAAACTTAGATGGGATGGGATGGCTGGTGTTGTTTAACAGGTGCAAGGCGACCAGATATGGTCACGCATGATGGAAACATGCTCGGGATGGATGTCTATCGAGGCAAGGACATGCGCATTTGGGAAAGCCTCCGGAGCATACTGGTTATGGAGTTTATTTTTGAGCAAAACATGGTGCTCGTTCTTTCGGCCAATACCCCCATACAAGATTGGTATGGAGTTTTGCTGTATTTCTTTTTTCACACTTCTATGTCACAAATATTTCTCGATATACTAGAAAGGGCTAGCGGTATAGCAAGCTGCTCTATAACAAGGCTTTTGCCATTGAAATCAAAATCTCGATACACACGATTGTACACTTGGCTGTTACTGTGAGATTCGGCGAAATGGATGACCAGCACCAGTTGGGTCGTGTTGGTTGAGGGACGTGCTAAATTAGAGTACAGCACGATTGTATGTAAGCAGTTGAAAAGCAGTTTAGCGTGGAGACTTGAGAGTCGGTGCTAGGGCATTGTACTCTTTACAGTACGTGTCTGGTCTAAGCCATAGGTAGGACCGTTTACAGCAGGACTAAGGTAGACAGCGACTGGGGGGAGAGTCTGGGCAAATTGAGCATGCAAGAATCGAACGAGAAGACTGATTTGAAACAGGACGACCATCCAGAAAGGACGGGATGCCCCAGACTGCCGGGAAAGGCAGGCCATACGAGTGGGAAGAAAATGATCGTCGCGGCACTCAGGCCCATCCCTGCCGTCACTGCAATACTAGGCAAGTTAGTAAGCTACCTTATGAAGATGACCCAGGTTGGGTTGGCAGCACAGCCGCGCTACAAATAGCAGGGTGCAGCCAAGGCATGTACTATGTGGGCTGTGGTTGAGTGATATAAGGTCCGAAGTATCAGTACTGCCACTTGTGAGTCGACTCATTCTATTTAGAGGTGATGTAAGATAGTTTTCAAGATTCAGAGTATAAGTTGAGTTGCAACAACGCACAAAGAATAGAGAGAAAATAATAGGAAGAATCAGGCATTTGTTAGTTGACATGGTTCTCGGGACCGGTTGAGGTTATTAGACCGTAGGCCCGTATCCGATCCCGCCTCGGCCCCGAGAGAAAGGACCCCCGAAAACAGACTTGGACGAAAAGACGGAAGATTTGCAGCGTCCCCCCGGCGTCAGTTGGCGAATGGTAGGTCGGATCGAGTCGGTCCCAACGGCCGACCGGCGCAACCACTATCGTCCGCCCAGCAGGGCTCAGGGCGTCTCAGTCAGGACAGGGCATAACAGCAGGGCTCCTAGGAGATGGACAGGACAGGACAAGCGAGGCATGGGTATAGAGTACGTACCTAGTGAAGAAATGAGGGAAGCGCCCCCCTTATCCTGTCTAGCCTGTCTGGTTGCGTGGGGTCCTTTGGAATACTAAATGTACCCCTACGATGGAGGCATGTCACCCACTGGTTCACCCCCACGGCATACCTACATACAGACGGATACATGTACGTACATGTACATTACCACGGGATTGGCATGTGCATTGCATGGGATCTTCTCATGAAACGGGGGTGAGTGACAGCCACATGGTTTCTGGAACACTCAACTCAGTTTCTGGCACAAGCTGAAAGTCTGCCCTGCCCAGTAAACATTAACTAAGGTAAACTTAACATTAGACTAAACAGCAGTGGACGGGTATTGATTAAGAAAATAGAGTGGGAATGACTGGTAACAAAGCCAAGCTCGACACTCTATTCCCCTAACTACTAACGTTCTCCCGTGCTTATTTTGACTGGGATAGGTTAAGGTAACGCAATATCCATTCCTAGTGGTACGGATAGGAGGTCTTCCGCTGCTGTAGGGCTAAGTTACAGTGGAGAATTCCAGGGACACCTCCCGTGTATTGCTGCACTTTCTCCCGAGGGCCAGTAAATAATAAGGAAAGGATGGATCTTTTCCTTCAGTATCCTCACCGTCGGGTCCATTCTGTGTCCAAGAGCGATATTCATGGGCAGCTCATCTGCTGTACAAGGCTGCAGTGATTCGAATCCTTGTCTGTATATTTACCGGGAAACCGGAAGAAAATCTCAATCTCCTATTTAGTAAATTCATGACGCCACGGACCCCAACGATTGAGTATCAGTGCAACATGGAGGAGCATTAATGCTACTCTGTCGTTTCTTTTGCTCAACTGCAATCTTGCATTATACTGCCCTCTGACCTCTGTACTGTACTGTACTGTACTGTATAGTGGGCATCGACGTGGTCCATCACTTGTGGTGACTGATGCGCCAATCGAATCTAAGTGTGACTTGACCACGTCGATGGGTCAACCGCCAAGTGTCACAGTGGATCGGATCGTCAGTATGCGAACAAAATACTTGAGCTCATCAGGTCATGATTCCTTCCTCATTCGGATAGCTCACTGTGATACCTCTTTCAGACAGTTCACCTCTGTGCAGATACGTACCTGGGTTGCATAGGTACATTTACGATGCTCCATCCTTGACAAACTGACGCGGGAGGCGTTGCTGTCATTCAAGAACCCGGTTTTCCTAGGCTGAATCTTGCTGATTAGCTTTTTGATCAGAATGGCCAACCCTGATACACGTTCCAGAAGGAGCAGAATACAGCAATGGTGGCTTGAAGGATCTCAATGTCAGACATAAACCGTTGCAGAATGCTACCCTGAGCATATGGCAAGGCATAAATCACAGTTCTGGCTCTGGGTAGGGCTGGAAAAAGCGGGATTTAATATCCAATCCAGAAGACTGTGCATATCTAATATAATGCAAACGTGGAGGTGGATATGATTATGTCGTCGACTTGACCCGATAAGGGGGAAATGCCACGGAGTTGCGAACAAGAACAGGTTTTGTTCCCGTGTTTTTGCCTCTCAACCGTCCATTCGGATGCAGGTACAGAGCCCAGCAACACACGGACAATCAAACAATGAACCGGCATAGGGGCATTCCAGATCTTGGGGATTTCTACATCTCCGACAGATTGGACAACACAGTAACACACATGCTCTCTTGCTGTTTACGTTTACGTCTACGGTCTATTACCAGGCTCCATCACATCATCAACTCGCAGCCCACCTAAGTTCGCCGAGACAGCATGTTATAGGAAAGGCGTTTGTTAAAATGATATTAAACTGACCAGACCAGACGGTAAATTCCGTGACGATTCTTGACACTAAACAACCTTGAGCATAAACAGGCTAGCTAATTTCCTCGACCCGGGTGAACGGTCTCAACTCCTTGACTCCTCCATGCTAGGCAGACTCGCCAAGAGCCTAGAGCACAGGACGGGATAAAGCAAGCGACAAAATCGTTAGGTTCGCTCTCTTAAATATTATCCGACCGAATCGTCTGCGGCGACTCCTTCCGTGTAGTCTAATAGCTGGGTCCTTTATGCTGCCAAGCAAGGACAAGCTCTTTAGCCAGCACGTCCAGTAACATCTCAGAAGGCCTTATCGACCGAGACCTAGAGAGCCTCGACGTGTTATTTTGTCACTAAAGTGGATGAGGCGATCTCGGCTGGAGCTCTTAATCCGTACGAGATCCGCGGTTGCACATCCATATTTATTCGGATCCGGAGGACGAATCCATCGGCCGAGTCGGACATGATTTACTTTCGCCAAAATTGTGCCCCTGAAGAGTTTCCTTAGCTTATTTCTCCCTAACCAGGATGTGATCTGTATGGATGTATCCGTATCCTTACCGTACTCTCGCTACGTAGACTATACCCTGCCGTGGGGCAATACCGGGGAATGGTCTGAAGCATCACTGACTCTGATATAATTGTTGGATCCTTTGTGGCTGAGTCGTGGTGAAACTGGTAGCATATGTTAGAAATCTGTCAGTCTGCCTTACTCTTTCTCGCACGTACTTCAATTTTAATTCATTTAGGGGAGTCACGGGCCATGGCAAGGCAAGGTAAGATCTGATGTGAATGTGAATGTGAATCTGCCGACATGAACTTTCATCTCTACAACATGACTTATCCTGGTGATGCGCTTGTTGGTTGGTTAGTTCGTTTGGCCAAAACATCAGCTTATCACCATAGTGAAACACCCAAGTAAGAAAGTGTGATTGAGCCTCATACCTTATCTGAAACGCTGTAAACAGCCGCAGCAGAACGCCAAAAAGCATTGATCATAGCGGTACGTACCAAAGTATCACTGATTCGATTCGATTAGGTAGCTCGTTCCCTGGAGCCTCTAAACTCAACATGGTATTTCGTGTAAGTGAGTCGGCCGCCTTCATCTTCAAAGGAGTGGGCCCCTCTAACGTCGAAGGAGTGCGGCCCGTCATTTCACTCCACAAAGGAAGGTGTGGCCCAGTACGTCACGTAAACGGCATTCGCCCTGTGCTTATCAGACACCCGCTTTTTCTCTTATCCGCACGTCCTAGCAACAACCACAACAAGACTTTTGTTGACATTCTCACACCCTGTCTAGACCACACCTTACCTACCATGCGACAATGGCCTTGACAGCGTCGAGATATAGGGCACGCAAGCAAAAGGTATTCCGGTCCGTTTTCCAGACTGATGTCTCATCGCCCACGCCTCGCTCAACGCCCATCGCTGCCTCTACGGATCAAGGTGCCGCCTTTGGAGGTCCCCACGCGTCGTCATCTAAACATGCTCCCCCACCACCACCGCCTCTCTTTCATGAGACTCTCCATCATGCCGATGATCAAGTGAGGTGGGACCGGGCATGGCATGTCGTTACTTCCAAGATACAGTTGCCGACTTCAGTGGCTGTGGAAGACTCCTTTGGGACCCTACCGCCAGAGTCGCAAGAGGTTGATCTAGATGTTCGCGATTCTATCGCCCTGCTCCTCTACCCTAGCCGGTCTCTGCCTGGTGCGACTCAGACGGAGGACATCCTACTCTGGCATACCCATCAAGTACGCCAGCACTTTGTTCACCATGTTATGCCCTTGTTGGCTGCTTGTGCCAGTCAGGGCGACCAGACGCAAGTATTGCTGTCAAGCATCTCAACACTTGAGGCAGCTCATAGACAGTATCTCTGGGGATTGACTCTCATCGTGCAAGGTTACGACGACGAGGCTTCTTCAAATGCAGCATTTTCAAGATTCCGTCGAGACCTACATGCTATTATAGGCAATTCTCTTAACCAAGGCTTGACGGATGCCTTGACCAGTGTCTTGCGTCGCCTTATCCGACTCAATCTTGGCATAGGGAAGCGTTATGATGTGTCTGCATCATTCTCGGAATCGCAAGGGGACAGCCTAGCAGCTCGTCAAGAGCTATTAGGTCTCTTAGAGTCTCTTAAGAATGTTGGCCTAGTGGGGGAGAAGTTCCAAGTTCTTTTTGCAGAGATCATGGATGCCAGTATGAAAGACTTCATTAAAATATCCTACTCGGGAGTCTGGAAAGTGCCGGAACAGTCAGAGACGCAATCTGCCAGTGTCTCCTCTGGCTGTCTCGGTCATCTTTCTGAATGGGTTGAGAACCAGTATGGGCGTCTTGCTGTTGAAGTCTTCAGCCGTCTGGAAACACATATCGCGTGGAGTGATGTCGAATGCTGGAAGGATATTGCCATAGGACGTCTTGCGACACTTCGAATTCATGAGCTCTTTGATATCTCTTTGAACTGGCCTGAAAGTAGAGGTGGGCTGGAAGATCTTCGTCTGGCTGTCACAACACCACAGCGGCGTCTTCAGCTAACTGATACCTTCTCGATGGCCCTGCAGAAACGCCTACTTCACCCTGGCAGGTCGACTTCGGATATCCTGCAAACGTATATCTCCATGATCAGAACTTTTCATGCCTTGGATCATTCTAAAGTCCTTCTTGACCGGGTGGTTCACGCTCTGCAGTTGTATCTCTGTCAAAGAGACGATGCTATTCGCATTGTCGTCGGCGGCCTGCTCTCCAATCCCAGTGAGGCCGGCACAGAAGAAGGCAAGGCAAACCTCACGGAGCTAGCAGTACTGCTGAACGCGGCATCTCAACAACAGCGACGCCAGGTTGAGGATGAGGATCTCGATTGGAATGATATGACTTGGGTTCCGGATCCTGTGGACGCAGGTGTAAACTACAAGAGACCCAGAAATGAGGACGTTATCGGTACTCTGATCAGTGCACTTGGTTCTCAGGACATCTTTATTAAAGAGTTCCAGCTAATCATTGCCGAGCGATTGCTTTCAAACCAGGCAACCTTCCAACAAGAGACCAAGGTATTGAGCCTTCTTAAGAAGCGGTTCGGTGAGAGTGCTCTACAAAACTGCGATGTCATGATGAAGGATATCCAGGACTCGAAGAGAGTTGATGCGGTTCTGTGCAAGACCATCCGACAAACGTATAACGATCCTGAAGCAATTGCGCATCACTCCAAGATTCTATCACGACTATTCTGGCCTAGTCTACCCAAAGATCCTTTCACAGTACCAGCGCCTGTTGCAGAAATGCACAGTAGATATGAGCAGGGATTCGAACGACTCAAGACGTCTCGGAAACTCAACTGGCTAGACCAGTTGGGCTCAGCAACTGTCAAACTCGACTTCGAAGATCGCTCAGTTGAGCTTGAATGCAAGACATACGAAGCTGCAGTCATCTACGCGTTCCAGGATGAGAATAATGAAGGAGAGTCTGGTCCTACGCAACGAACTTTCAACGGAATATGGCAAGAACTCATGATTGATGAGGACCTTCTTGAGCTTGCTCTCAAATTCTGGGTCTCCAAGCGAGTTATTCGCGATATTGGCAATCAAACCTACACGGTATTGGAGCAACTGGACAACGCAGATGAGGCTGGAGAAGCAGGTGCTCCTGATGACGGACAGGATGATGTTGGTGGCCAGCCATCTCCGCGCAAACCCAAGATCGACTCCAAGGAGCAGGAGCGGCGTACCGTCTACTGGCAGTTCATCGTGGGCATGTTAACAAACTCGGCGCCAACTATGCCACTTGGTCAGATGTTAATGATGATGAAGATGCTGATTCCCGACGGCTGTTCGTGGACTAATGAGGAGCTGCAGGAGTTTCTGACAGAAAAGGTGGCGGAGAATAAGTTGGAGCTAGCTGGCGGCAAGTATCGCCTGCCCAAGAAATGAAAACAGGCTACGTTGGCCGTAAGCAAACGGCTTATGAGTTAGTTTTCCATGTCTCGGGCTTGAAAGAAACGAGTCCTAGATGCAGTGTGACCTTGTCCGAGGTGGTGGAGGCATTCGCGTATGCTTGCTGCCTGTACAAACAAACAGAACCGAGCAGAAGCCGTTGTGAGCCGAGGTGAAAGTTTCTGGCGATATCATATATCTTTTGCATTGGCTGAGCGGGCAAGGAATGGATATCTCGGGCTGTTCCCTTCCGGTGAAACCATGAGGCCTTTCTTGACCAAGCGACAACGCAGGGAATATAAGGCCTGCTCTCAGGCTTAGGAGACATTCACAGGGTTGGTGCATTGACGCATGCTTTTCATGCTCCCACATGTCGTGTCCGGGGGAAAGGGCCATATATGTATCAGTTTGTGCGCTGTTCCCAACTATAGAGCCGAAGTCGGGTAAAGAACCTAAATAGGAAGTAAGAGTTAGACAAAAAAAAAACCCTAGAACAACGAGATCCCGAGTATATGTGAATGTCACCGTAATATGAAGAATCAGGCGAATAAAATGTTTGCGAGGTGCAAAATTTTCAGCATCCTCGAGCTTGATGTGTTACAGATGCGAGACTAAGGAGCGCTCCAATGATGTGCAAACAAGAATCAATCCAATATTTGAGGCTCTGGTCGATATCTGGTCTGATTCGTCTTGTAGATTAAAGTGGTTGCATTTGTTGGCTCTTGTGAGTTACGAATGATCAGCAGACATTGTGACTGGCACGAGACTTGAATTTCGATCATACTGTGGATGGACAAGTCGAAAAGTGCATGAGAGAAGGATCTGCCGATGATGGTTGTGTACTCATTAATCATGATATCAAGCCTAAACCATCGTGGAGTTGTTTTTTTCAATATCAATGTTCGGCTTTGGTTTGGATGTTTTCAGTTCCGGGCCGTGAGCCACTTTGTTGCTCAATTGTTGAATGCCCGGGCTACCGAAAGGCCACTTTAAAGCTATTGATAGGTTAGTAGGTATGACTCTGCCTTAACAAGAAATGCTTACATGGATGGGGTATTGCAAAACATAATCTACAGTGACTCTTTAAAAGATTAATCTTGGATCTCAAAGTCAGCTATGTGTTGTTTTCTCATGTTGTGCCGAGCCATGTTTACTATCGACGTAGGTATTCGCCCGGATGCGCCGTAGCATCCATATACTATATAGCACGGAGTACTTATGAATTGATGGCTGGCTGGCTGGACAATTGTCTCCGGGTGCTTCGATGCAGGAGAGTTCGTAAAAGGAAATCGATGGCACATGGAAACTATGACGAGCAGACCAGGCATGGATAGCCTATAGGTCATTGACTCCCCGTCTCTTTTGCGCAACGACGCAGTCGGACTTTGTGCGTGAAGAGACATTACCAAATTCGGATAGTTTGGACCCTGTTTATGTGATTACCAGGCGACCTACAGGATAGCATGCATGTTTCCTGCTTATGCCAGTCTGCAGCTGGACTCGAAAAGCGATTTTGAGTTTGACTTTGGACTGGGAACGTGAACGTCAGAGAAACGCAAGGTTGACGATTGTGCCTCTTCGTAATCGAGTCGCCTAACAGAAATGTTTTTTGTAGTTGCCCCAGTTTCTCGGCGTGAAACTGTGTTCAAAGGTCCATGCTATCATGGGTTGATCTCACATGATAGATTATGTTTGCCATGAGCCACCATGGACTTGCACAGGATGCCATTTTTATATGAGTTTCTGAGGCCTTCCAATATAGGAAATTTCTGGTGGATTTTATGACTTATTGTGTAAGTGAGTTGGTATCCGGTGTATAACCTTGTTGGCCTCTGTGTATAATGCTTCTAGCTCTGGATGGAGAGTTGGAGCTGAAAATACCAACAAAAACGTCCACCGCCGCCATGTCGCATGTCAGACCAACACCAAGTCATAAACCATGATAAGAGGGCAAGGGCCTGTAGGCAAGATGGACTGATTTTGTCCAAGAATGAATATTGAATACTTTTACAGCGGCCTCTCACTGTGGAGTCACCTAAGAATTCAGGCCCACAACCTAAAGTTGACTCCATCCTTGGACAAATTGAAGGGAACGGTCCAATCAAGAGTCTTGTCCATGACATCCATCATGGCTTCTACCTTCTCAACTCTGCATCATGTGAACGTCCAAGCTAGAAACGATGTCAGTGACCTTTAGCTAAAGCCGCCTGAGTTGGTATCTTCCTGCGCCGGGTCCTCGATCGATGATCCTTGGCTAAGGTATTGAGGTTGGGCTGGCTGAATAGAGCTGTCGGGCTTTGACTTTCCCCCTCGCTTTTCCCTACCTACCCTGCGCCTGCAGCTGAGTTGGCGGCTAGACTTTTTTATCTGCACATGACCATGAACATGGACATGAATCAGAAATGACTCTTTTTGGATCGGCTTTTTGCATTCTTGGAAGTGGAGGCCTTGTATGAATCAAGTAGTGAGTGGGATGGTTTCTTGCAGAGTGTAACCGTTTTTTTGTTCAGTCCTAACATCTATAGCACCTCGTATGTTCCGTTCCATGTTTATTTATGCTGCGCAAACATATGCGACTCGTTTGTTTGTTGTTTGTTTTGTTTATCCATTTCCTTTTCCAATTCGTATTCTCCGTTCCGATAGATGGTTCTTTTTGTTTGCTCCGCTCGTTCCTCGATGATCCATTTTCTGACACTACGCTTATCATAACTTAACACCGCCATCTTATTTAGCTTGGTACTTCGTCAATCATTCCCTTGCCCGCTCTTGATAACATTTGAACAAGGGCCCAGTCGGCCTCCCGGCACATTTTGAGTTGCTTGTTGAATGCAAGTCGGAAAAGTCTCATCACCAATATCCATATCCATATCCATATCCATACTCCCGATGCAACGTACGGGTTCTTTTGGGTTCCTCGGGTATTAATTATTTGGTGGTTCGACCAGTCGACCAGTCAGGATTTCCCACGCTCATTCATTCCCTTCCCTTGCTTTAGACGGTAGACAGTAAACGCGAACAAGGCTCTCCCTTCACTTCCATTCTTCCCCTCTCTTTTCTTAGTACCCATTCCGTTTCCACGCCCCCAGCCGAATCTGACCGTACATCCATATTGTGTGTGATCTGTACCATGCTCTCAGCCGAACGGGTATTCATTTTATTTTATGCTACACTACTTAAACGCCTCGTACGCCTGCAAACGTCCACTGGTCTGCCTGCCTGCCTACCTGCCACCTAAGCTAGGCTATCGTCGCTTTGTTGCCAGGTTCTGATATACAAATCCAATCTCATTTACATCTGTCCAGTCCTGCATTTGACTTTCTTCTCGACAATTCCACCACCGCCTAACTCTGGTGATTAAAAGCCCGTCTTATCAAATACCGTTCCAATGGTGAAAGATTCCGCAGTGATCAATTACACTCATACTTATTATGACTTCTAATCATCATGCATTTGCTTTGTCGTGATTCAAAGCCAACTCAATCCTTTAGACCATGTTTTTATAAGGAAGGCTCAGCCCAGACAGGGCTCTTTCCTTTATCGTAGCCTGGACTGAACAAAGACGCCATATCGTACCTTCCTTACCATCACCTCACTGCAACGCACTGCACCCGACCCGAGCTGCACCGTAGCTTACCTGCCTGCCTTACCTACATTTTTAATTCCACCCCGACCAGACCTGGGTTGGCTTGTCTCGTCTTGTCTTGACCTGGACTGTCCCTGCAAATCAACCCACAGCATCATCACCACTCACTACTAGTCCTAGTCACTGTAAGGAGTCTGGGTCTCGTCTCGCCTGGCCTGGTCTGGTCTGGTCTGGTCTGGTCTGGTCTCATTCGCACAAGACGTGGCATTCGCTTTATTCTCTGCCATCCTACCTAGGTACATGATTATCAAGTCTTCCATGTCTCTTACCAAAGCTCTTCTGTCCTCCACACCAATTTATTTCCTTATTTCCCCTCCATCTCTTCCGTCTTCTTTTACTTCCTCTTCCACTCTTTTGACCCGTGGTTGACTCTCAAGACGCAAGACGCAAACGCAAAGGACCCTCGCTCGGTTACCAGACAACACCCCGCCTCAACATCGTATCGTCGCAGTACGCCGCCGCTAGAGTCGACTACGTCGTCATCGGCGTTATCGCAAATATCCGATAACAAACGACTGCCCCTCATCATCATACGCATTCATACCGATAGCCATATTCAGACCTAGCCGCTCTCAGCTCAGTCTCTCTCGTCCTCTCTGGCTTCCTCCGCGGCCAACTTTCATTGTTCGGCCCTCGCTCTCATTTCCACTCTTACTCATACTCTCAATCTCAATCTCAATCTCACTCTTCCTGCAACAACTCTCAGTCTACTTACCCTGCCTCGGCGTCCGGGGTGCTGTGGTCTCATGACCACAACCGTTCTGCGTCCCCGATCACCGTTCTGTGACTGCAGCGTGCTACCAATACTACTAGTCCAACACACATATAATACGAATACACTTACCCATCCATCTTTTACGTGGGCATTCGTGCAATCAGTCTTCTACCTGTCTTGCTCCCTAAACCTTCGTGCTGTTCAAGACCTACTCACGACGACAACGACGACAATATCTCCCTTTGCAACTTCAGTAAGCTGCAGCTAGGGTTGTGTTCTGCGCGCGACTCGCTCTTAAGTGAGCCAAGATAGCCGACATCACATCATATTCAGCTCAATTGTCTCGCAATGGATCCTATGAATTACGCCATGTCGAATAGTTACAGTCGGCCAAACGGTCACTACGATCCAGTGCATTCTGCCTCAGGCCCTTGGGTACCTCATCCGCTGTCACAAAATCCAGCTCCTTACCCATGGCCAGTACCGAACCCGAACCTACCTCACCTTTATTCACATCACGTTGGACCGCCTGCGCCTAACTCTGGTCCAGATCAATATAGCCAACCTGCAGCTATGTTACCACCTCTCCAAAACCTGCCCGCCTCCGGTTCGTTTTCAGGCAACATGCATGGGCCAATATCACCACGATTCCACGGCCACCCTCAATCGTATCGCAGCAGTATGCCGCTCCCCGTTCCGCCAATACACGCAAGCACCGGCAGTCACAGTCACGACGCAGCTTTTGCAAACCAAATTCCAAGTAGCACAGATATGGAGTGGCAGTCACATATACCGGGAAATCCGGGCCCGGAAGTCTACTCAATTCATCAATCAAATTACCCGTATGCTGATTCTGGCGTAAATAACTTTGGCCACAACCACAACCACGGCAACGCTTACCTTCCACACTTTGTATCAGCCCCCCAGCCGCCACCACCACATTTTCCAACGCCGACAAGACGAAGCCACCCCTCAAGTGGCTCTCTGGTTACCAGGGGTTTTGGCGGTATTCTTCCTTCTCCCAACAGTAAGCCCCTTTCAATTTTACCAACACATCAACTCCCCCTTTCAGTAGCACGAACTGCGGGTTTGCGGAACCTTGCTTGTTTTGTGCACGCCTTTCAAGTGTTAATAATTTTGCTCTAGGACCTGCCCCTCCCTCATCCGGATTTCGCAGAACCAACCCACGACAACGCAGATCAGCCTCGTTGCGCAGCATGGCGGCAGAAGTCGGACGCGAGGATGATGATGAAGGATCCCTTGGCATCGCGGAGTATGGACGTCGCAGTCCAGGTGGCTCGTATTCCTCCGAAGAAACGGAAGAGATGATGATCCGGCATATGCAGCTTGCCAGAGGCTCCGTGTCGACCAAAATGGTGGCTTCAAAACTGACACTCCGATCGCTCCAGAGCGTCAAGCTTGAAGAGTTGCCCGAGGCAGACCGAAGTGAGAATTTCCTCGCAGGTAAAAGAAGGCAGATGCTGACAATTTTTAGGTTGTGTCATTTGCTATAACGAGTATGGTGTCGAGACTCCTGAGGGTATCAACGAGGCCCCCCTTCGCTTGCCGAAATGTGGACATGTCTTTGGCGACCATTGCATCAAGAAGTGGTTTGAAGATTCGGATAGCTGCCCGTACTGCCGAGACAAGCTTCATTCAGAACCAAAGACACAGCCCGGTACTTCTACTAGAGCATTCATAAACCTGATAAGATCCAGAGGCATGCCCACTAGGTAAGTAAAATCGAGTGTAGATCGCTCACTTGAGCAATCAACTAATAGGTTAAGCAGTAGCTGGGGAGCAGAAGAATTATCAGATATCATTCGTCTCGGAGCTCACTATGCAGGAGGTCGACGAATCGACTCTCCGACTCGACACGCGTCGGCACAAACAGCAAGAAGATCGCCACCTACAGAAGGTGGTGAACACCAGCATCGACGGACTCGGGCGCGCCACGGTGGTTCAAACACGCATGATGCTGCACCTTTGCCTGAATCCCGCAACCGAACAGCTTCCGGGGAAACGCGGACGCAGTCCGCTGCACCTGGCATTGAACTGCCCTCCATACGACAGCAAGTTGAACAATTGCCGGTGGAAGGACAGATCCAGGAATGGAGGCGGGGTAACGCCCAGGCTGCGAATGCGGTATCGACGACAACCCAAGATCCCAGCACAGAAACTCAATTGCCCCCAGCAGTCTTGCCAGAGCTATCTCCATTTCCTCCACAAGAGGCACGGGACCAGGATCGGATATCCAGGACTCTGCGAAACCCTTTGCAAGCGCAGATTGGTTCACCCTATGAAGGGCTTGGAAATAATGAAACCGCACCAGACATGCCTTACCGCTCAACTCAGGCATGGTAGTGGCGTCGTCGAGATCAACGATGCCAACAGGTCTGCGAAATCGCAAATCGGACAGAGACGCAAGCAAAAGATGTATTCAGAGCGCATTTGAGGGAACACGATGAATAGCATGGAAGCTATCGACACTTTGAGGCTACAGCCTCATCTCCTGCAACATACTGAGCGGGTGCTATCTGAAGTTCCCGAAGCACAGATATGCAAGTACAGCATCTAAAATGGTTCGGCGTTGAGTTTGCGACAAGTTTATGAAATTGCACGAGGTTAATGATTTTTCGGACGGTGTTTCTGGTTGTTTTTATCAGGGCCACAAACTTACGGATACGGCTAATGGATGTCATTTTATGGGTCGAGAACAAGGATGGAGGATCACTACAGTATCAAACTGGTGACCTATGAACGTATCGGAATTAGCGATAATATTGATTGACAGACAAGACATGAGTGCACGTGTTGGTAGGTAAATAAAGCATGGATGCAATGCGTGTACGGATACTCTGTGCTGTACTGTGCTGTAGCTGAGCTGTCCTGTGCTGTGTTTCCAAGACAAGACCCTAGCTTGTTCCGTGGGGCTAAATGAAACGCTTGGTTCATTCCATCTCCGCTCCGCAAGTGATACTAGAATAGAACTAGCGCAACCCAAGACCGGAGGATTTCATTGTATCGATGATGCCCGTTGGAACGGCACGGCGTAATGTTGACCACCGGGTCGGAGCCATGTGCTGCGCGTCCGAGGCATCCATTCATATGTCTCTGACGGCTCGAGTCTGAGAGTCTCTAGTCTCATTAACCCGGGTCTTGGAATTCGGGGCATCCTATCCCCACCACATGTAAGATAGACGAATCGCTTATATACCGTTCCCTGTCTCCGTACCCCCTTGGCCTTTTGGTTAAGACGCGCAACACCCGCCCATTACAAGTGTTTGCTTTAAACTCGACGTGTACACGTAACTTGACTGCTATTCCACTCTCTCCCAGAGCGCAAGTAAACACCCGACAGAGATTGGGTTATCATGGGTTTGCCGTGGCAGATCATCACAGCGACCTCTGCTATAAGCAGTTTGTCCCTCGCCTGGTCGCGGGACAGTTGGTCTAGGTCGCAGCTCTTGGGACACTTTTCAATATTTTGGATCGCTGGGTTCGCTGTCTGGGGAGTGTGGGCGACATGGGTATATCCATTTTTCGTATCGCCGCTGCGACATCTTCCAGGGCCTTCCGGCAACCATTGGTTCATGGGACAGTCAAAGAAGATCATGGCAGAACCCTCGGGTGTACCGATGCGACAATGGTTAGTGAATACCTATTCTGGGTCGTATTTTGGGTGCGATAGCTGACGAACAAACTTAGGGCCGCCGAAATTCCTAATGATGGACTCATTTGTTATCGTGGCTTCTTCAACCAGGAGAGGGTCATGGTATCATCACCCAAAGCATTGGCCGAAGTACTTGTCACCAACAGCTATGCTTTTCCGAAGCCCAGTCACTTTCGATGGTCCATTGGCCGTATCCTTGGAGTCGGCATCTTACTTGCTGAAGGCGAAGAGCACAAGATGCAGCGCCGTAGCTTGACACCCGCGTTCGCCTTTCGTCACATCAAGAACCTATATCCAGTCTTTTGGCGCAAAGCTAGAGAAGTGACCAGGGCAATGATGGCAGAGTTCAGTCAACAGGAAGAGACTCAGGTCGAGATATCCGGCTGGGCATCGCGAGCGACACTAGATATCATCGGCGTTGCTGGGATGGGACGGGACTTTGGCGCCATCAAGAACCCGGACAACACACTTGCTCAAACATACAGCAAGATTTTCAAGCCTTCTCGTCAAGCTCAGATTCTTGCTCTTATTGGAATGATCATTCCTATGGAGTTTATCACCAAACTGCCTTTCCGGCGAAACGAGGATATTTCCAAAGCTGCAAGCGATATTCGGGCAATCTGTCGAGATTTGATCCAGGAGAAAAAGGCAAAGATGGCCAACAAGGAGCAAGCTGACGTTGATATTCTCTCTGTGGCGCTTGAGAGCGGTGGTTTTACTGACGAGAATCTGGTTGATCAGCTCATGACATTTCTCGCTGCAGGACACGAGACAACAGCATCAGCCATGACTTGGGCAATCTACATGCTCTCACGATATAGCGATATTCAGACCCGGCTTAGAGAAGAGGTGCGCGAACGTTTGCCATCAGTGGATTCGGATGTCGATATTACCAGCCTCGACATTGATCGCATGCCATATCTGAATGCGGTATGCAGCGAAGTTCTTCGATACTACGCCCCTGTACCTTTGACGATGCGCGATGCCGCATACGACACTACCATCCTGGGCCACCCAATTCGCCGCGGCACTCGAGTTGTCATAGTACCCTGGGCAACACATTTCGACCACGATCTTTGGGGTCCAGACGCAGACCAATTCAACCCAGACCGTTGGCTCTCAGCAGATGGAGAAAATGGTGCCGATCGCAAAGCCGCAAGTGGGGGAGCGAGCAGCAACTACGCGTTCCTTACATTCTTGCATGGGCCGCGAAGCTGCATCGGGCAGAGCTTCGCAAAGGCAGAGTTCGCTTGTCTTTTGGCAGCATGGATCGGGCGGTTCGAATTCTCGCTGGCGAATCCGGAAGAGATGGATGAGAAGAATGTGGAAATTCGAGGCGGTGTAACGGCCCGGCCCGCTAAAGGGATGCACGTCAAGGTTAAGGTTGTCGGCGGATACTGAAATCAAATGCAAAGCATACATAGGTAGTGGCATGGTATACGACGATGAATTAACGGTCTTGAGGTTACTCTGTATTTCTAAGGTTATTGGGTAGGAACATTGGGACACAGTACAGGTGGAAAGTCTGTTGGCGTTTGTATGAAGTTTATATTGAATGTTAGGTGTTGTAGTAGGAAAGACAATGAGTAAGCCGGCAGAACGAGAGATGCAAAGAAATATCATGATATGAGTAAAGATAAATAACAGAAACATTTCCTGAGTCATTCAATTGCATCTCCATCAAATGTTGTTCTAGTTGACGGGTAATGATGGGACGAACGAACGGGTGGTCAGCCTTAGCCTAGGTCCATGACGCTACCTAGTGAGACAAGACAACTAATTAACTGGTATTCGGTAGTTGAGATTGATCTAACAGTGCCGAAGTAGAGACAGAGTGTCTTGTTTGATATGTACAAATAATATTACAACGCACTCAATGTCCAACCATTTCGACACATTGCAGATAAGAGATCCCCCCGATTCTTACTACTGTTACAGGGTAGACCTATCGGATCGACTGCATAAGTGTAGTGATTGCTCAACTGCAGATGACTTGCCAGCTGGCAATGCAATGCAATGGATGGGCCTTTAAAGAGAAGTGGATAATGACGAAGGCGCTAACCAATGTGTGGCGGCCTGAATGAGGCCTCTAACTACTGGACTGATGATGTCGGAGGTTGGAGCAGTTTTTAATTAAAGTCCCAACGCCCTTGATAAACAGGCCATTCACTCAATCTTGGCTGGCTGGCTGCGCTGAGCTGTTAAACCTAGAGCTTGTCTGGTCTTGTCCTGTCTTGTCTTGAACTCAACTCTTGGTTCTTGCAACGTACAACTCAAACTAAAAGCTACCACCACTTAATCGAATCTCGCCTATCTACTATCTATCTACTATCTACCTAATATCCTTACAGCATATACCCTACATACGTAATCCAAGTCAAGCTTTTTGAGGATCGGATCGACCAAATTTGACGCCCAGACCTCTCAAGTCGCCGTGCCTCACAAAGGAAAAAGAAAAAAGACCCTCACTCAGCTCCCATCAGCACCAACACAAACCAAAAAGGGCCTCATAGATCGAATCTTGGACCCGCCTAAAATCTGGAGCTCAACCAACGACGTTGATCCCCAGCCACCGCCTGTTTAGCGGGCCGCGACCAGAACGGGGCCCCCCATGATAGGAAAGGAAGGCTGGAGCTCAGGTCCAGGTCCCCATTTCTTCGTTCCCGTTCCCGAAATCAAAACACCATCAAAACATCATCCTTAAAATTTAATCAACACCCTGACTAATTCGCATCGCAACGTCGGTAGACCGTAAAACCGGCGCAATGCAGCGAGACGACCGCTCTCGGGACCCCGAGGGCTCTGGTTCTCGTCGCCGGTGGTACGAGTCTCGCGATCGCGATCTTACTCCAAGAGCTGGAGATCAGGGAGACTCGCACTCACGCTCGTACTCGCGTCAGCAACAGCAAACACCACAGCAACCACCACAACCGCAATCGCCATATACACCAACCATGTATCAATCGCCAACTCAACAGCGACAGTACGATCCGCAACGATATGACCAGTATCAAATGTACCAACAGTCACCACAGCAATATCCGCCATTGCCACCACGTCAACAACAGTACCCGTATCAGTATCAACATCAACAACAGTATCAACAGCAGCAGCAGTCGCCTTACTATAACGCACCGCCTCAATCGATGCCTAGTCATAATAGTCCTTACCAGCAGCAACAGCAACAGAACCCGCAACGACCGCAAACGCCTTCAAGTGTCTTTTCGTCCTCCAGTGATACATCAACGTCGCTGCTAGATATCTCGCGATTCAAGGACACGAAACAGTATGGTGGCGTATTTGGCACGTTTTTCAAGGCGCCCTCGGAGAGGGTTAAACAGCGCCTCCACCGAAAGAAAAGCAAGAAGCGTCGCGTACTGTACTTTGGCAATTCTTCATCATCTTCCGTAAACTCTGATTTGGCCTATGGAAACGGTTATGTGCGCCAACCCAAGAGCCGTACTTTAAGCCCCCGAAGTCAAAGTCGTACCTCTGGCCAAGGTTATGCACCCGCCGCCGCGGGCCCTGGTCCAAGCCAGGGACGGCGACGTAGTTCTGGAGGGTCTGATCGTGCTGCGCGATTGACCCCCAAGAAGAAGAAGACTGCTGATGAGGAGATCATGGCGCTCGGTCAGCAACTTTCTAACCTGGCGCGCCGATCCAAGGAAGACGAGGAACGTCAGGCGCGCAAGGCATCAGGTAAAGGTAAGGGTAAGGCCGCCGCCATGGGACTCGCAGCTGGCGCTGCCGGCGCTGCCATGGCTTCTCAGTACGGCAAGAATGGCCGAGGCGCGAACAATCTAAAACAATGTGTTGAATCTTCAGACGATGAAGATGACTGGGAAGATGCTTCGGATGACGAGGATGGAGACGACTCATCAAGCAGTGACGGCGCAGGCTCAGGTGGCGATTCAGAGCTTGCGTACGGGACCGTTGCAGAGTCTAGCAAGCCTGCCTTCGGTGGAGCCGCAGCAGCAGCTGGAGGTGCAGCAGCTGCCGCCTATATGGCTGACCACCGGAGACAATCTAGTTACGGCTACGACTCGTCACCCGAGTACCGACGACATGGCGATAGAGGCTCGATTGTCGACCCTCGTCTTTTTGGACCCCACAACTCGCTGCGAGGCTCAATCAACACACCGTGCGGATTCCGGGATGAGAATGAAGCTGCTGCGTACCGCCGTGATTCTGCCAATTTTGGAAACGGTGGACCAATCCAGATGCAAGACATGTATTCTGGCTCTAACCGTTATGATGGCGACCGTTTCTCAACGCCCATCGCACAGCAGGACCCGTCGGCGCGACCTGCCCCTGTCCCCTTACAACAGCCAGTTCCCAAGGTGCCTGTATCATCAAAGGTTTACGATGCTGAGAAGGTTGATGATGCAAACCGCAGAGACCAACGACAGCGTCGATCCGAACAGCCCGAGGAAAAGGGTTGGGGTGGAGTAGCCGCCGGTGGCCTTGCTGCAGCAGCTGCAGCGGCTGGCGTGGCCATGGCTTCTTCCTCGAAGAAGGATGGTCGTGAGCGCCGGGATGAGCAGCAGCGCGACCGTGACGATCGAGAGTTACAGCAACGACTCGAGAAAGAACGCCAGAGAGCCCTGGAGCTTGAAGAGCAGAAACTCCGAGAACTTGAGCGTCAAAAAGCGCGAGCCCAACAAAGGGTGCAGCATCCCGAAACCGAGGCTGAACGACACGAAAGATTGGAGAAAGAACGTGCACGAAACATGAAATGGGAACGTGACTACCGCGAAATGGAACCCGAGGCTGTTATTCCCAATTATAATAATGAGCGAAAATCTTCACGATATAATGATCATGACGATACCCCCAAGGATAGAAACGAGAAGGAGAAGAGTAATGTCGATGTAGTGGTTGCCCCCAAACGGGATCAGAACGAGGTCAAACCATTCGGAATCCAGTACGGTTCGGAGTTCCAACTTGAGCGCGAGCCTACGGTCAAGTCTCAACCGAGCGAGCGCAAACCTACACAGAACGGTCGCGACCTTCCTCTAGCGACTGGTGCAGGCCATCAAGCCGTAACGGAATCGGCCAAGTCTACACACCAGGATATTGATCCTTTCCAATACCAGGTTTCTGACGATGCTTTTACCATGTCTCATCCTACTACCCCTGGACGACCCCTTACACCTAATGTAGTTACTATTGAGCGCGAACCTAACTTTGACGACTCTCCACCAAGAGATTTGTCTGCCGATGCTCGACTAAGCCGCCGCGACTCCTTTGAGATTCAGCGCATGGTTGAAGACTACCACCGAGAATCGCAAGGCGCATCGCAGCGTCGCGACCCTCGAGTTGGCCATGAGTATGAAGAGGAGGAGCACAAGGCTAGGTCGATTCTTGATGAAGCTAAGCACGCTACTATTCCTGTCGCAGCCGCTGCAGTCGCATCCGCTGTGGCAGTTGAGAACGAGCGTTCGCAAGAGCGTCGAAAACGTCGATACTCAGACGACAGCTCTCAGGACACTTCTCGAAGCCGCAAGGATGCAGTTCAGGAGGAAGCAGACCGATACTATCGCGAGACCAACATCGCTCGAAAAATCGCTTCTGATGAAATGCGATCACGAAGTGCTTCGCCTGAGAGATCCGTGATTGACAAGTGGCAAGAAAACAAGGAAGAATCATTCACTATTGTCACGCCACCATCCATGGACGACAAGCACCCCGACAAGAGCATCTATGAAGGCCCTGACGCAGATGTGAAGATCGATAACAAGATCCATCCGCGGGAAGAGCACCATTACCGCAATGTTGGCACCAAGTCTTCCAGAAGGAACGTTTCGCGAGAGCGTCCCCTTTTGAACTTGATCTATCCTACCCCTGCGGCCAGCCGTCAACACACACCAGCCCCTGAGGCACGAGAAGCGCCAGAAGCTACTGTGGTAGATGTCAAGCCCGAAGATTACAGCATCGGACCCAAGGGCGAGATTGTTCCTGTGAACGAGCCTGTGAACGAGCCTGCGGCCAAGTCTGTTAGCTGGGGAGAGAACGAGACGAAGCGTTTTGACGCCGACAGCCCTGAGAAGAGTGATTCTGACAATTACTTCCCCGCTGACAAGGCTGTCGAGAAGTCCAGACCCAAGCTGAACAAGGCGAGCCGCTGGGGGATTCTTGCTGCGGCACTTGCTGGCAGCAGCGCCGAGCCACAGAACGAGCCTGATGTCGAGGTTGACCCGAAACAAGTGGAGATGCCAGGAGGCTACTCATACTCAGACGCAGGAAGCAGCGACGTTTCTATTCGTCGTGCCGAATTCTATGTTGATGATATGAACAGCTTCCCTCCAGTTGTTGGAACTAAGCCCGAAGGTCCTCAGCAAATGCCTGGTCGCTTTGCGGACGACTTCGAGTTCGCTGCTACCCTTGCTGCCGGATTGAAGGACACTGGATTTAACCCTGACATTGTCATTGATGATCCAACATACAGCCGGCGTGACTCTCCTCCAGGTGTCCAAGAAGCAAATGGTGACTCCCACAGTGGACCAAACGGCAATGCCTGGTATAAGCGACCCTACACTGACGTTGTTCCGGATCCAGTCGATGCCCCAAAGCTTCTGCCTGAGAAAGGTTTTGTTCTTGGAGAAGTTGAAACTCCTCAAGAAAAGACGATTGTTCCTTTCGAAGGCGAGCGTGATTTTAAGCCAGATGCGCCAAAGCCTGAAGATGTGCCACTGCCTGACAACCAATCTGACAGCCCCAAGTTGAGCAAGCGAGAGCAGCGCAAGCGAGACAAGTCAGACGTTGTTGTTGTTCAAGACGATGGAAAGATTGAGAGTGTCAGAGCCGAGCCCGCTTTGTCACGAGACGTAGGCGAGCCAGTATGGGAAGGCATTGCCAGCAAGAGGAGTAAGAAGGACCGCAAGAGTCATGATATTGATGATGAGTCGACTTCCAGGGCACCCGCTCCTGCTACTCACGAGTCAAGATCCGACTACGACTGGACCACTCCTCGGGACGAAGGCCGTAGCCACAGCCGCAGCCGCAGCAGTGACATTAGCTACGCGGATATTGCCAAGGCGGCTGTGCCTGCGCTTGCCCTAGGCGCCATTACGTCAAGTTCGAGAGATACACCCTCTCGGGATGCCCGCGATGATACGCACGACTCTCCCGAGGAGTCACGCCAGCAGCTGAACGACGACTACTATTACGGTGACGACAGATCGCGTGTCTCCTCTTCTGCAAAGCCCTCCCGTCACCGACATTCGTCTAGAGACGTTTCATCCCGAGACGTTCGATCAGACGATGAGCAGGACTCTTCTAAGCAGTCGAGAAAGCATAAGAAGGACCGTGAGTCAAGAGACGAAGGTAGATACCGTGAGTCTTCGACCCTGGACCCTAATGATCGCCGATCATCAAGGAGAGAGTCGTCGCGAGATCGCTCAAGAGATCGCTCAAGGGACCGATCGAGAAGTCACAAATCCAGGGACCACTCGAGAGACCACAAATCTAGGGACCGTTCAAGAGACCGTTCAAGAGATCACCGGTCAAAGGATCACCGGTCGAGAGATCGATCAAGAGACAGAACAAGAGACAGGTCAAAAGACAGAACTCGAGAGAGGTCTAGGGATAGGTCTCATCACAGAAGATCCGATGACGAGGAAGAGAGATCTAAGCGATCGAAGCGCCATCCCTATGGATACGACTCGCCCTCGATGGCCGCTTCTGAAATCTCTGTTGCCAGTTCTAGCAGCAAGAGAAGCAAGAAGTCCAAGCGAAGAAACGGCGACGATTACGACGATTCCAAAGATAGTCCCCGCAAGCGTGATCGCGAGCGCGAATACTTCGATGACAGAGACGTAAGCTCTGTCGTGTCTGAATCGCGTGGACACCGACGAACGTCGTCTCGATACGAGGACGATGATGTGAAATCGAGTGTCTCATCACCTGGCTCATCCCGTCGTGAGAAGGAGCACAAGGAACGCAAAACACCAGAGAAGCGACCAAGCAACAGCGTCCTTTCTGGCCTTTTCAAATCAAGCAAGGATAAGAAGAAGGATTCTTTTTTAGGTAATGCCGACACCCTTGGCGCGGGTGTCGGCTTAGCGAGTGCAGCAGCCATTTATGCGTCTGATGCTGCTCGTTCTAACGCCGCTGATGCCCCATCAGATCAAGAACATTCTATCTCTGGTGATGGGCTCCGCCATGCGCGAAGCTTCGAACTGGTTGATCCTGAGGTCCTTCCGCGTGTTATCAAACCTGCCATTGATCCCCAGTATGGCGATCTTCTTCCTTTACCTCCCAGCGAACCTTCTAGCCCAACTTCTTCTCCCTCCGACGAACTCCCACCACTTCCTGACAGCCGACCTGATACTCCTCCTGAGGAGCGTGGTGCTCGGCGAGATGCCCGGCCTCTCCAGCGACGCCGAAGTGTTTTCGAGACGCCTGTTAAGTCTCCCAGCCGTACCGCTGTTCCCATCGCCCTCCGTCTTGGCAACAGGTCCTCAAACCCTGCTTCTCCTGTAAGCTTCCGAGCTTCGCCAGCTAGCTCTCCCATTATTCCACACTCCGACGCTACTGTCATGTCAAGACGGCAAGCCCGACCTACATCTTGGGACAACACCCGTGAAATTATGCCTTTGTATCTTCTTGAACATTCACGACATCCCCCGCCCACCACAGGATCTATACTTCCTGCGCTGCCTCCTAGTGAGCCCAGTGAAACTTCGGCAAGAAACTCACCCGAATCCGAATTTCTTAAACACAACGATGATTACTTCAGCGAGAGTCTTGATTACACTGGGCCTGATCTTAGTGTCGACACTGTTCTCTCCGAGCAGCATGGAAAGGAATCCGATGCGGAATCACAACAGACGACCCCTCGCGCTGAATTCATGCCTGTGCTCCCTGAGCCGACACCCTCTGTTACTTCCAACGAGCCATCCCCTAATCTTTCACGACCCTCACTCCCGGAGCCCACTCCCTCAGCAGCTCCGGACCCGCCTACACCTTCTTTGGCGACTCCTATGGAGTCCAGGGACAGAGGCGCGGCTGATAACAAGTCCTCTCCGCCCCCCTTTGACGCCGCTGCCATTGCTGTTCCCGTTGGCTTGGGCGCTAGTGCTGGCCTGGCTGCTGCTGCTCTTGCCCAACCTAAGGGCCGTACCGACTCGCCTGCAGAGAGGACAGACGATCTTACCTCTGCCGATGAGCACTTCTCTGATGCCGTTGAAGGCCCTTCTGAGCAGGCTTCACCCAGAGAAGAGATATCTCGGTCCCTTGAGACTGCCCTTGACCTCGACCCTACTCCTGAGCCTATAGCCAGATCTCCTTACGAACCGACCTCTGAAACCACAACCGGAGCTTTCACCACCCCTGTCAATGAGCTTGTTTCTGAGGAGCCTGTCGATGTCAAGTCTGATGCCGAGGTCGCTGCGGAAAAGGCAATCGTCAAAGAAGCAGAGGACCAGGTTGCCAGAGACATCACTGACGCCGCTGAACCTGCCACTGAGCCCTTCACTTTCCCCGTCAATGATCGAACTGTTGAAGAGAGCACTCATGCCAAGTTTGACACCGAGCCTGCAGCTGAGCCAGTCAAGAAGGTTGAGAAATCAGCAACGAAGGACTTGCCCGAAGTTGCTGAAAGCGCAAATGAAGCTCGCGCCATCTTTATCGACGAGCCTGCCACTCAGGAGCCTACAAATGCCAGGTCTGGTACTGAACTTGCAGCCGAAGAGTCAGTTGTCAGACAGGCAGAGGAGCAGGTAGCCAAGGACATTGCCGATGATGGCGAGACTGCAAAGGAGTCCATTTCCATACCTGTCAAGGAACCCGACTTGGAAGAGCCCATTGCTGAGGCGACTACAACCGTAGAGCCTATTGTAGAAGAGTCTCCTCATGCCGAGCGAGGCATCGGGCATGTAACTGAGGAGGCAAACGAAACGGCCGAGGAGACCGCAAATGAGTCCCGTGGTATCTCTACCAACGAGCCCGTTGCTGAAGAGCCTACCGCTGTTAAGTCTGAGCCTGCAATTGACGAAACAGCAGCCAAAGAGATTGAGGAACAGGCTGCCAAGGATGCTGCCGCAGTATTCCAGGCGGCCGAAGCCGAAGCCGAAGCCGCCGCTCAAGCCGCCACCGAAGCTGAGACTGCAGCACGAGCTGCCGTTGGCGCCGAAGCAGAGGAGGCTGCCAAGGAAGAGGAGGCTGCCAAGGAAGAGGAGGCTACCAAGGAAGAGGAGGAGATGGCTGCTCTCAAATCGAAGAAGGCGAAGAAGCTCACCAAGGCTGAAAAAGCTCGTTTAATGACCTTGATTGGCAACTCAGTTAAACGTGCTCAGGCAAAGGCTGTCGAAGCTACTCCTGAGCCAGTCACCGAGACTACTGAGGAGCCTTTTGTGAAGGAGCCTGCACCGGAGGAACCTGTGGCAGAGGAGCGTACTCAGTCACAGGAGACTACCTTAGAGGACAGTGCCGCGACACCGAAGGAGCCAGCGTCTGAGCCCCTTGAAAACATTCGCGAGGCAGAGCCTACTGAGCAGACCGTTGAGCCTACTCCCGTCGAGACGGTAGCCGAAGAAGCTTCTCGAGATTTCGCAACAGAACCTGTCGTCGAGGATGTTACTGCAATCGCTCCTGAATCCTCACCGCTGCCCACTGAAGAGCCACTTACCGAACCCTCGACCGATGCTGTTCCTGAGATTGTCGAGCCCTCCGATAAGCCAGAAACCGAAGTGGCCGACAAGGATATTATCGAAGTTTCCGGGTCTGGCGACAAGCTAGATACCACACCCCAGCCCGAATTGATTGTCGAAGATGTCACAGTCCCAGAGCCTAGCGTCGAGCCCACGGCTGAACTTAAGAAGGAGACGACCGAGGATCTTCCTCGTGCGATTGATGCCTCTACAGCACTTACTCCCGATGCTGTTGTAGAGCCTCAGACGACCCCATCTGTTGATGTCACCACCGACAGCGCTGCTGAGGCCGCCGAAGTGAAGCCAGGAGAGCCTGTCGCTCAGCGTGCAGAGAACGAGATCACCACAGAAGAGTGGGACAACATGAATGCCAAGGACAGGAAGAACATGAAGAAGAAGCTCAAGAAGAAGGGACTCGAACCCATTATTCAAGATTCATTCGATGTTCAAACTCCTGCAGAGGAGTCCAGCAAGAGCGATCAGCCCGCCCCGGTTGAACAACCTGCTGCAAAGGACGAGGTTTCTGAAACACAACCAGCTACGACTGAAGCAGAAGTCCCTGCTCAGTCCGTTTCTGAACCTATCCTTGAATCTTCCACTGAGCCATCTTCTGTTACTGAGGTCGTGGATATCCAAGAGCCCATTGTCTCTCAGGAACAAGAGCCTTCCTTCTTTCAGGAACAAGAGCCTTCCTTCTTTCAGGAACAGGAACCTGTCAGCATGAAGTCTGAACAGCCACCCGAGCCTGTAAAGGATAACATGCCAGTTGACAAAGAATTGCCAGTTGAACAGGAAAGTCGGGATATAGTCCAGGAGCCGGATTCTTCCAAAGAAGTAGAAGCATCCACCGAACCTGCTGCAGCCACACCCGAGAATGAGCCTGCACCGGATCCTTCTACCGAGGTCCCCACTGTCGTGGAGCCTGCGCCCGATGCTGCCGTCGAGGAGAAGGCTGTTGAAGAGTTGACCGAGTCTCCGTCCAAAAAGAAGAAGAAAAAGAAGAAGAACAAGTCTCAGCAACAACCCACGGAAGAACCAGCTGTCATCGAACCCACAGCTGCTCCAGTAGAAGATACGACTATCGAGTCAGCTCCAGCTCCTGAAGCCGAAAAGGATGCTTTTGACGCTTGGGCTGACCCAGTTGTCCCTATCGAGACTCCAGTTGATGCTCCTGCCGATACACCTGCTGAGCCGTCTTCTACTATTGCTGAAGACTTCTCGAAACCTGCGACTGAATTGCCACTCGATGTCCCTACGGAGCGCTCTGTTGACGCAGATGCCTTTGATGCCTGGGCTCAGCCAGACGCTACTGCAAACATTGATGCCCCTGAGCAAGAGCCTGACAAGCCTGTTGAGAACCCTGAACAGATCCCTGAGGCGTCCAACGACCCTGCGCAGGACGAAGATGCCGTTTCTTCCAAGTCAAAGAAGAAGAAAAAGAAGAAGAAGGGCACCAAAACAGACGACGAGCTGGTGACTGAGACCCAAGACAATGCACCCCAGGATAAATCTCTTGAAGCATCCGACAAGCCGACAAATGATGCAATCGAGCCATCCGCCACAACAGGTGAAGCAAAAACCGAGCCTGTCGATGCTCCGACCGACCAGGCTACTCCATCGCAACTGCCAACACCGAAGGATGATAGTAATCAGCTCGCTGAGACAGTCAAGACACCTCACATTGACACTCCGGTAGTCGCTACACCAGCACGTGATACTAGAGATCTCGACGATTTGGACGATGTTCCCTACTCCCCCTCTTCCGAAAATCTTTCTCCTTCAGAGAGGAGTGTTCGAAAGGATCGACAAGGTTACTTCCCCTCTGCCCTCCGCGCACTTCCAGGCGCTGCAGGTATATCCGCTTTCAAGCGGATGTGGGGCTTCCAAGATCAAAATCGAGCCCAGAACCGCATGCGAGAAGCTCAGCCGGAAGTCGAGAAGCCCAGTGATGAGACTCAGCCTGATACTGTGAATGCCGAGAAGTCAGAGGTGGCCGACAAGAAACCCGAAGTCCCTGTCACTGTCACTGAAACGGAGAATGTCAAGGCCGACGAGAAACCGCCACTGACTGCCGATGAGTCTCATATATCTGAGCCACTCTTTTCACAAGGAGATGCTCCCGTAGATGAATCGCAAGCCCCTGGGTTAGAATTTTCCCAAGTTGATGAGTCACAGACCACAGACAAAGATGTGAGCCACAACGTCCCTACCGCAGAGGAAGTGCCCACGGCTGTCGAACAACCTGTCGCGAAGACGGAGGAAGATCCTGCAGTGTCAGCCGAGATCGCACCCCAGACAGCTAAAGAAGCTCCCGCTGAAGTAATGGAAAGCGTGGACATCAATTCCACCGGCGAGCCATCGACCAAGACAACTTCTGCCGACACAACACTCCCTATTGACGTCAAGCCGGATGATACTACTGAGGATAAACCTGCTGAGATGATTGAAGACAACGCCATGAAGCCTGCTGAAACAGTCCAGCATGATTCCGCAAAGCTCCCCGAAGCTGGACCTGAGCCTTCAACCGAAGATGGGCCCAACAAGACGATTGAGGTCGACAGCAAGAATACTACCGAAGAGACTGCTGTAGACAACACCGAGGCTGACGCACTTGGTTCCAAGAAGAAAGCAAAGAAAAACAAGAAGAAAAAGAAGAGCCAAGCCAACCAGGACGAAACAGCTCAGGAAGACGCGAAGGATTCGACCCAGCAAGACCAGAGCACCCAGGAAGGACCCATTCAAGAGGCCATACCTGTACCAAACGAGGTTGATGTTGTGGCTCCTATTCAAGAACCAGTGGCGGAAACCTCTCGTGGCAACACCGAGGAATTTGGTGAACAAGAGCCAGAAGCCAAGTCGGACGACAAGACGCAAGCTGCAGCTGAAACCAATGTTGACGAGGCCCCTGAAGTCAAGCCAGAGATCGACGAAAAGCCAGTTGAACTCGAGCTATTAGACCAGCCCCCAATTGACAAGCCAATCGAGCCCGAGACAAAGGAAGAGGCCCGGAACGAGGAGGAGCAGACTCGAGAGTCTAACGAGGAACCACTCGTAAAGGGAACGCCCGACGAAACCCCCGATGCCAAACCTGCAGACAGCCCAGAGGATAAGCTCGAAAGCCGTGACATGGTACCTGGACCAGAAGCTTCTGAAAAGCCACAGATCGATGACAAACTTGAGAAGCCTGAAGGCCAGGAGTTCCCCGTTGAGATCAACAATGACGCAGCTCAAGTTGAAGACAAGCCCACTGGGTCTGAGGCTCAGTCTTTGCCCGAAATTGATGTCACACCACCTCAACCCGAAGAACGGGAATTGCAGCAGACGGATGCTACACCGCTCGGCTCTATTACAGAGGAGACGATGCAGTCGGATGACAAGCCGGCCGAGGATGAGATCAAAGAGCCTGAAGCCGACGCGAGAGCTCCAGAAGCGGAGGCACCCAAGGAAGAAGATATGCCACTCCAACCTGAGGCTGCGGAGCAAATGCAGACCGATGATAAATCCGCACAAGCCGAAGGCACCGGTCACATCCCAGTTGATTCCGAAGCCAAACAGCTTCCTTCTATCGATGAGGAGGCTAGCAAAGCAGTACCTGAGGAACCAACTCAAGCTTCTCAAGACCCCTCTACTGTGCCCTTGGTAGACGAAAATCTGTCTTCAACTACACCTGAACTTGATTCAACTGTCAAGGAAGCCAAAGAAGCCGAAGACAGGGCTTTGCGCGAAGCAGATGACGCCGAGGCAGCAAAGGAGAAAGAAGAGATCGACTCGTTGCTTGAAAAGCAAACACGAAGGGGTGGCCGCCTCCTCAGGAAAGACCAAAAACGCCTTACTGCGCTTGAGGAGAGTGTGTCTCGAAGAGCAGAGGCAAGGGCCGCCCGTGATGCTGAGGAACAGGCTGCTAAGGAACAACTTTCATCGACAACCACTGCCAACATTACCGCCCAGGAGTCATCCGAAGCGGATGCTAAGCCAACTCAGCCAGAGGAGATTCGTGACATAGATGTTTCTCAAGACAAGACCGAGGTTGGCGAAGCACCAGCCTCCGAGGATCAGCCCGACATCAGCGAGACAAAGCCAGCAGAGACATCTGCCGAAGCTGAATCACCAGGCGCTGCTTGGTTGGATGAGAGTGTAGAGAAGTCGATGGATGTGCCCCAAGAAGAAAAGCCAACGGAGAGCCAGAATAATACCGATGCGGCACCCACTGCACAACCTCAAGAGGAGACGACAATTGACAACGAGGCGACAGAGCCAGCAAGCAGCAAGAAGTCCAAGAAAAAGAAGAAGAGAAAGTCAGTATCTTTTTCTGAGAATGGAGACTCGCAAGATCCGGCAACAGAGAACACCGAAAAGGGCACACTGGCAACTGAGCCCGAACAGCCTGATCAAACTCCCGACAACATTGAAGAAACTTCTTCAACGCCAGCAGAGCCTGCTCCTCAAGATACTCCTTCCACTCAAGACGGGCCCGCAACGCCGGTCCCTGAGGACACTCCAGCGGACGTGACGACTCCAGATGCCAAGGAGGCTGAGGCTTCTACTTCGAATAACCCTGAGGACCCTTCGGTCGAGAACACGACTGCTGAGGGCCAGGGTGAAGGACCTTCAGACGCTGTCTTGGACCAGGCTGAGTTAGAGCCTGCGTCTGAGAAGAAGAGCAAGAAAAAGAAAAAGAAGAAGAAGAACAGTTCCATCGACGAATCAGAGAAGCAGCCCGAAGCGGAGTCATTGGCCCAAGAAAACCCGGAGTCTTCAGCGAAGTCTTCTGACGACGTCAAAGATGCCACTGAACAAGAAGAACCCTCCATTGCTCCCATCCTGGTAGAGCAAACCGATGTTCAGGGTGAAAAGGCGCCTCTTTCGGGAGACGATGCGACGCTTCCTCAAGAATCGGCAACGGCAGATGCTGCTGCTGAGACTACCCCAGCAAAAGATGAGCAGTCACAGTCAGCTGATGTCGAGAAACCTGTAGAAACCTCTCCGGTCCAGGAGCCAGCATCAACCGTCGAGGCTGCCGACGTACCTGTCGAGCAGCCCTCCAATGAAGAACCTCTGCCAACCATTGATGATCCTGATTCCCCTGCGAAACTCTCCAAGAAGGATAAGAAGAAAAAGAAGAAGGCAGATAAGAAGAAGGCTGCACTTGAGGAAGAATTCAAGGAGCCTGAACCTGAACAAGCTACTTCTTCTGAGAAGGGTGAGGTCAAAGTCGAATCCGAAACAACCGAGCGCCCAGCCGAAGATTCGAAAGACACGCGCGACGAAACCTTCAAACAGACCGATACCAGCGAAACTCCCAATGTAGAGACCATTTTGGAGGGCGAACCTGCCACTCCGGCCAACGATGCCAACGAGCAAGATACCGGTAAAACCGGAGAACTTCCTAGCGAAGAACCAGCTAGTCCTGAAGACGAGCGGGGTGGGTTTAGCCTCAGTCAATCCCAGACCGACCAAAAGAACAAGGCTAAAGACAACGATTTTGAAATCCTGCAGGACCCCAAAACCAATCATCCAACGCAGCCGGAACCGACAGCGGATCCGGAAAAGCAGGAGGCCGCCGTCGCCGCCGTGGATGAGGCTCAGAGTCAAGGATCTTCTGAGGGCACACAGGGTAAAGGGGACAAGACTGTAGCTGTACATTCTGATACTCCTGTTGAGCCTGAAGCAAAGTCAGAGTCGGGACTGGGATTGGGAGAGGAAAAACTGGAAGACGAAGAGGAGTATGCTGGCCTGTCGAAGAAGCAAATCAAGAAGTTGAAAAAAGCCCGAGCTCTGGCTGCCCAGGAATCTTCTGCTGAACCAGAAATGCCAAAGGAAACCGCAACCTCAACGGAGGAGGCATCGGAACCTGCGGCTGAGACTGGTGCAGAGTCTGAGTCAAACCCTCAGACCTGTGTTGAATCTGCAGCTGAAACCTCGACAAGGGCAGACCAGGAGCGTGGCTACGAGACCATGAATGAACCACTCCCTGACATTGAGGAGACTGTACCTATAATTGAGCCTGATTTTGAAGCTGAACCCAAGTCCGAAACTGAGATTCCATCTTTGGACAACACCGATACACAACCTGCGACAGAGGGAGCTGACACTAAGCCCCAAGCTGATGCCGACTTGCAAAAAGTGCAACCCGAATCTGTTGAACAGACAGCTTCCGAACAGGATGTCATTGTTCCTGCGCCGGAAGTTGGTTCTGGAGACGACTTAATTGATGCCCCTGACCACAGTTCAAGTACTAACCTCGCGGCCGAGGATCAAGACGTGAAGGAGCCAGATTCATCCCAAACAGAGGAAGTGTCTGCGCCACCACGAGTGCTTGAAGACTCTAGCGAGACCTTCCAAGCTCCTGGCTCGTCTTTTGAAACGGAAATAAAGCCTGTTGCTACAGTTGAGCCTGAACTGGTTGAGGCGACCACTGGAGACACTCCATCCCCACCTTCAAACAAGGTCGATGCAATCGCAAATGAAAGGGCTTCTGTTGAAGAGGAATTCTCAAGGCCGGAGGAGATCGATCAGCCCCTTGAGGTACTGGACGAAGTGCCCACTGACACCCTGGACGCGAATGCCGCTGAGCAGGTAACGGAAGGTCCTGAAGAGCTTGAATCATACCCTGCCGACGTTCCTACTACTCAGCCGTCCGAGCCTCAACACTTGGACTTAGGAGGCGTTTCCGAACCTGCCGTTCCTGTTGAGAATGCATCCGCCCGTGACACCAAGCCACCCTCTCCCAATCTCGCAGCAGAGCCTGCTGCACAAGTACCCCTAGACCTGTTACCTTCATCTGACCTTCTCCCTTCTACGCCAGTCACATCTCCAGAGCCTAGGAGCCCGTCACAACTTGTGAGTGAGCCCACCGAGCCTTCAGTAGAGGAGCGAGATGCAATCGAGACTGCTGAAGAGACGCATCCGCTGTCTGCGAAGCCGGATGCTCTCACGAACGAAGACACTGTGGCTTCTGATGTCCAGTCTATCCCGGTCTCAACAGAAGAAAATATGGCAGAGGACGCTGTTCAGGAGCGATTAGACCGACCGCCCCAGCCTGCTGAGCCAGACTCCATCCCGCAATCTCCCGCCGCAGGTAGCCCAGAACTCCCCACGGACTGGCCTGCGCCGCAAGAGCTGGTTGAGGAGACCGCTTCGTCGATACCTTCCAATGCTGATCCTGCTCCTGCCTCTAACCACGAGGAAGAACCAGCAGCATCTGGCTCTCTCAGTACGACGACGGAAGCTAAGCAAGACACTTCAAATGATGTGATTGTCGACAAGGTAGAGGAAGAGTTTGCCGAGCTGCCAGAAGACAAGCCTACCACACCTGTAACCGAGATTCAGCAACCATCAGCTCCCCATGGACACTTTCTTGAGAGCTCTACGTCCCAGAATGACCCACAAGCGACGTACGGCAGAGACATCGAAATGATCCAACAGCCCGAAGCTGCGGAGGAAAGAAGCGACTTTGAGGCCGCGACGAGCGAGGCGGAAGTTCAAGAGACACCAGAGACAACACGGGATGCGTTTGTACCCGAAGGCAAATTTCCAGAACCGGCTACTGTCCCAGATACCGGTGCACTCCCAGGATCCGTGCCAAACTTAGCAACAGAGCCTACAGACACTCCTGATGCCAATGAGCCTGGGAAGCCTATTCACCAACGCAGCGAGAATGAGTTCACAACCGAAGACTGGCAATCTCTTGCTACTAAAGAGAAGAAGAACATCAAAAAGAAGTTGAAAAGAAAGGGTCTTGATTTAATCATTAAAGACCCTTTCGAACCAACCGTTTCTGGCAGCGAGACGTTCCCTGAAGCCGACACCGAGTTGCAACCTGCTCCACCCCAGCTAGAAGAAATGGCCACTGAGCTTACTGAAACAGACGTGCAGACTGAGAAACTTCCGGAGGGATCCGCATCTGATCAGCTCATTTCCAGCCCAGATGATGATAAACCTATTCCTGATACAAAAGAGGAAATTCGGAGTGATGAGCCAAAGCAGCAAGCAGAACCGACAAGACAAATCACAGTCGGCCAAAAGCATATTTCTACTGACGTACCTTCTTTGCAAGAGACATTCCCTGTCGCTGAAATCAAGCCTGACCAACAAGAAACCCCACAGGATGATGTCCCCTCTACGGAAGACAAGAAAGAGGGAGCTGTTGAATCTGATGGTCAACCCAAGGACGAAGCGGAAGGCGCAGTTGAGGCCCCAGGCAATATCGAGGTGCCTTTATCTGTCGAAGAAACCCAACCTGTATCTGAATCGCAAGAAAGCGTTTCTGTTCCATCGTCAGCTGAGAACGTCACAAGTCAAGAATCTGGAAAGGAGACCACGCCTGCTGAGTTGATTACGGAAACCGAACCCGAGCCGTCGGTATCGCACGCAATTGATCCCCAGATAGCAGCACCCCAAGTCATGACGGATGTTTCGCATGCTCAGGATTTAGAGCAACTATCGCCAGCGCCAGCCACAGAACCCAGGGATGCAAAAGCGGACTTGATTACAGTTGTCGATCCAGGACTTGGGGAAACTTCAGGATCACACGAACAGACACCTGATGTTCAGGAGACTTCTGTGGTCGAGCAACCCCCAACACCAGCAACAGAAGCCTCACCCAAGAAGAGCAAAAAGAAAAAGAAGGGTCGTAAGTCAGACATCGGCGAAACCAACACCCCTTCCAGCGAGACAAACAACGCCATTGAGCGTGATGTGCAGCAAGAAACAAGTCGATCTGTTGCGGAGACCCAGCAGCATGAAATGGATGACCAAATCCAGAACATTGTAGACAAGTCCATGGCCAGTCCACTTGTCGATGAAATTTCACCATCGTCAGAACAGCGACCAGTTGAGCCAGAGCGTTCGGGTCTTCACATCTTGCCTGAGCCCTCCCAGACGCGGGAGGCAGAAACTGATCTGCCCAGAGTGGCAGGCGCGGACTCATTGACAGGAACACTCGAGACAAACGAAGGACAAGGACCTTCTCCTTTTACTGAAGAGCTTGGCGCCCAAAAACCCGTCGACACCTCTCCAGCTTCCAAGGAATTGGAGTCCACAGAACCCACTCGGCTTCAATCGAAGAGAGTCGCCGTCGAAGAAGCAGAGTCGACGCCGTATACTACTGGAGAAGGCGGCGAGGATATCCAAGTTCCGGAACTTGACGTACATGCTGGAGAAAGGCCACTCGAGGTCGAGCAAACTGCGAACATTACGCCTGCCGAAGACAAGAAAAAGAAGAAGAAAAAGCAGAAAGGCAAGAAGAATCTCGACACTGCTGAGACAGAACCCACCGAACCCAGCAATGGTCACACAAGCCTGGAGCATGCCCGGACATCCGGAGAGCCACAAGATGAGCCAAAGCCGGCGGATGTTGGTATAATTAATCCTCCCGCACAGACTGTCGAGTCTGTGAAAAACGACGAGGCTAGTTCCTCCAGAGACGCATCGTCAGAAAAGCCCGCTCTTGGATTGTCGACTTCCGCGCCACAGAAAGAGACAATGCCGAAAACCACTTTTGATGACATTGTGAAGCAGAAGCCTGATGATGACGCCAAATCCATCGAGCCACCTGCTGAGCCAAGAAAGAATAAAAGCACAGCACATCAAGAGGGTATTGCTAGCTCAATCTTCTCCATGGCTAGCTCGTTCTTTTCCCAGAAGGACAAGAAGAATCGAAAAGGCGAGCCTACTGAGACACCTGGAACAGGACCAGCATCACCTGCCGAACCAGTTCATGAATCACAACAGAAACAACTGCAAGCTCGCAACGATGAAGCCCGCTCAACCCCCAAAAATGCGGTAGTTGAGCCTGCTCAGCAAATTGAGGAGACCACTGTCAAACCGTCTGAACCTCAGAGACAACCTGACCAACACGAGGAGCCTGTTGTGCCAGTGGAGCAAGGCAGTGCCGAAGATGCCTCCGTGGACTCTGTAAAAAGTGCTGCCCCTGATGCCAACGAAATCCACATCCCTGCTGCCATCGGAAATGATTCGCAGCCAGAGCAGGCGGTAGATGCAACTACGATGCCTGAGCCCGAAACTCGCCAACCAGTAGAGCAGCCACGCGAATCTGTACCTGACCCCTCGGAAAAGGTATCAAAGAAGGAGAAGAGAAAGAAAAAGAAGCAGAAAGAGGCCAACGATGAGACTGGGATGACAAAAGAAGCTCTAGATATCGCACCTTCTGGCCCAATGACTACTAAACAACCCGTCGAAACCGGTCCCGACACGGAGCAGTCTGCTGAAGCCCCCGAGCCACCCTCAACGCTTCTTGGGCCTTCTAGTCCGCCCCTGAACTCAGAAACCCCCATGGAATTAGCTTCCGATGTGTTCCAGGGTGTAGATTCTCCGCTTCCAACTGAACCGACTAGAGAGGTTGGCAGGGAGTCCAAGATCAGCGAAGATAACACCGATGAGGCGAAGGACAGGCAGGTAATTGATCTTGTTACTGATGGTGATGCAAAGCCTGACGACTTTGCACGTCAGGCGTCACCTGCACATGAGCTGATCGCCGAACCATCGCCAGCGGAGCCCGTGGCAAGCGCAACTGGTATTAGCGAAAACACTACTATCAATGCTGATATCACCACTCCAGTTAATGATAGTTCTTTGGTAGTTGAACCTCGTCAAGGGCCTTCTGTTGACGAGCTTGTCACACAGCCCAGGACGCCAGATGATCCTACCAGTCAAGCTCCCATCTCCACCCCCTCTTCTTCCCAGCCAACCCCTTCTACACCAACAAAAGCAGAAGCCGCCGACAGCACGCCAGACTCAAAGCTGTCAAAGAAGGAGAAGAAAAGGGCGAGGAAGCTAGCGTTGGAAAAGGAACTCTCTAGGGAGCCTGAAACTTCTGGCACAAGAGATGATCAGGCGCCCCGACCTAGCGAAGCAATCGGGCCAGAAGAGCAAGGTGACCAGTCTTTACCAACGCAAAGGAGCACTCAGTCAGCCATGGAGACCACCGCCCCCGAATCAGCCAACCAAGCTACTGAAGGTGACACTGAAACTGCAGCAGCGAAAAGTCCAAAGGGCAAGAAGACTGCACTTGGAACTGCAACTCCCGCCACTACTGCAGTTGACGATAAGCTTGAGGTTCTGCCGATAACGGAACCCATGCAGCCTACAGCAGCTTCTGGTCCAGACAATGAAAAGACTGAATCTGGTACAGCAACAACCACGCAGCCAATTGAGAAGGCGATCTTGCCAAAAGCGACACCCGACGCCCTCCCATCCGGACCAGACGCTTCAACAGGAACTTCTGTAACGGCCATCCCTGCCACAATCCCTCAAGAATCTACTGTGATCCTACCCGAAGAGAAGTCGCGCGAGTTGCCTCTGTCCTCACAGGACAAACAGATGGACACGGCAGACCAATCAACGAAACCGATCTTGAGTCCTGTGCAGAGCATTCATAAAGACACAGTTCCGGCCACTGAAGCGAGATCCGATGATCCACCTGTTACAAGCACAAAAGAGAAGAAGAAGAAGCGCCGGAAGGGCTCAGAACAAATTGCGTCACCTCCCAGACCAGCGCTTGACACCTCTCCAGAGACTCTGGCCGACACAGATACCGGGCCAGCCCAGGTTCCAAAAGACGTCGGCGATACAAAAGACAATGTGAGAGGGAAACCACCAAACAAGCCTGAAACGTCATCAATCTTTGCCAGGGTTACGGCAGCGGCAGCTGCTGCTTGGGGTACTAAGAAGGTCAACGAAAAGACAGCGAATGAACAGACCAAGGGAGAACGAAAGGAAGGGGATAAAATGCCGACAGAGAAAAGCAGGGCTCAGCATGAACGTAGTGAGCAAACTTCAACTAACACAGCAACGAAAAATGAATCCGACTCCAATGATATCAAATCACCAATCATGGATGCTCTCAAGGACAGTCGCCAAGTGACAGTGGTGCCCCGAGAGGTCCAAGAAGACAAAACAAGCAGGAGGACAGAGGAATCTAGCAAAGACCGCAAGGACAAAGACAAGGAACAAGACACTACTCGAAACGTGAAAGAAGACGTCACGACGCCCCAAAAGAAGTTGAAATCTTCAAGGGGAACTAGGAGCGTTGGGCCATCAGGAGACGAGCCTCGTGGCAACACGGACGAGAACAAGCCGTCAGACCGTCCAGGCGAAAAGCCCAAGCCGCACGTCTCAACCGCAAACGGGTCTGCGAAGCCTGAGAAACAAGACAAGACAACGTTACGAAGACCACAGCCGGACAGCTCAAACGACATTGAAAGTCCCATTCTCGGTCGTCCAGATTCAGAGTTATCAAGAGGGTCCCCTCAGCCTCTATTACGCCGTGACTCGGGCGTAGAGGAGCCAAGAGGCGGCTTGCTACGAGAAGACTACACAACATTCACCCCAATTCTGGGTATGGAGTCCAACCTCAGTGAGACTCAAAGGTCGCCAAGCAGACTCTTGGAGCCAGTCCAAGAGGTTCCCGAGGCCGAAGCCGAACCAAGCAGGGGCGCACTTCCAGCACCCAAGGTTAGACGCAACAGTGGTCCTGTCAGCGACGCATCGAGCTTTCAGAGACGGAGCAGGCGCCTGAGTGAAGAAGCCAGGCGTGATAGTTTCAGTGGAGAAAGATCACCTTTGAGACGAAGCAAACCTCCTCGCAGTCCAGAGCCATTTCGCGACAGCGGAGTAGACACTGAAGGCTGGGAATATCCACAGTCAACTCTGGACCGTACAGTGATGCAAACTCCCGAACCAAAGACCGAGAGAAGGCTGCGTCGCTCTCCTCGGGGCACGCCGGTGCTACGAGAACCTACAGTACCAGGACCAACTCCAGAGCCTGAGAAGAGGAAGCAATATGGAGTTCTTACACCAGTTGGAGCCGCTGCAGGCGCTACCGTTGCAGCGGGTGCGGGTGCGGGCCTAGCGTCAACGCTATCTAGATCTGGCCCTGGCCCTGAACCTTCAACTTCAAGATCAACTCCAACTCGATCTCCAACTCCAACTTCAAGACCCAACTCTAATCCTGCAGCTTCATATGCCGGCCAGAGAAGCTTTTCCGACAATGCATCTCCTGTTCGCCGATCAACTCCCCGTCTCGAGAGCGCAAGTCGTCGGGCTGTCTCTAACACGAGCCTCTCCCGTCGTCGAACACCAGAGCCGCTTAACTTTAGGCCTGAATCTCCAGGCATCAACAGGTCGTCAGGCACCCCCACTCCACCGCTCCGTCGTGCCGATAAGCGAATGAGCGGTGATCTGCGGGCTATACGTCAACAAAACAACACCGCTACAGCTCCCGCTACCGCTACTGTAACTGCGCCTGTCAGTTCCACGCCTGTCGCAAATGAGGGTCGTGCCCGTGCCGCCAAGGACATGGCCGACGTCTACGTAAGTTAACAACTACAACTCCACCATAACATGTATAGTCTCGCCAGTACTTACACATTCCAGGATGGCTTCGGCGAGGGTCGCATCGGTTCGCCCCGATCGCCCACAAGGCCTCACAGCATGCGCCGCCGACAGAGCATGCAGGTTCTTGAACTCGAGAACAGGGTTGAGCAATTGATGGCTGAGAACCGAATGCTCACAGAAGCTCGTGCCTCTGCCGAGACAAGTTTGAGTCAACGCGCTGCCAGCAGTCTTGCCGATCGCGACGCCGAGATCGACAACCTCAAACAGTCTTTGCAGTTCCTCCAACACGAAGTTACTCGACTTACCGAGGTCAATGATGGCCTTACCAGCGCCAATGCCGAGCTCGCTAATAAGGACACTGGTCGTGTAGCGGACCTCGAGAACCGCAACGCGGTTGTCGCGCGCGAGTTAGAAGAGGCACGACGCGCCAAAGGAACTTCTGAGCAATCTATTGAAGAGAAAGACGCCGAAATTGCCGATCTTAGAGCCCAACTCGACTCCGCCAAAGAAACGATTCGCGACTTGCAACGCCAGATCCTCGAGGCCAAGGCCCACGATGATCAGTTCCTCAACATTCGTGATGAGGACCACTTCGACCACCGCTGTCAACAGCTTTGTTCTCACGTTCAGCAGTGGGTGCTACGATTTTCTAAATTCTCGGACATGCGCGCTTGTCGCTTAACAAACGAGATCAATGACGAGAAAACAATTGACCGACTCGACAATGCTGTCCTTGATGGCTCCGATGTCGACGTTTACCTTCGGGACCGTGTAAAGCGACGTGATATATTCATGTCCATGACTATGAATATGATCTGGGAGTTTGTCTTTACTCGCTATTTGTTCGGTATGGACAGAGAGCAAAGACAGAAGCTCAAGTCGCTAGAGAAGTTGCTGACTGAGGTCGGCCCTCCCGAAGCGGTGCGCCAATGGCGTGCCGTTACCTTAACTTTGCTGTCGAAGCGCGAAAGCTTCAAACGACAGCGAGATCTGGATACCGAAGCCGTTGTTCAGGCCATCTTCCAGATGCTATGCAAGATTCTCCCGCCACCAACAAATCTGGAGGATCAAATTCAATCTCAGCTACGACGTGTCATGAGAGAGGCCGTTGGTCTCTCGATCGAGATGCGTACGCAAAAAGCTGAATATATGATGCTGCCGCCTCTGCGACCTGAGTATGATGCAGACGGTGAGCTCACCGCAACAGTTCAATTCAACGCATCGATGATGAACGAGCGAAGCGGTAGCATCACAACCTCGAACGAAGATCTTGAGGCTCAGGGCGCCATTGTCAGAGTTGTCCTGTTCCCACTTGTCGTCAAGAAAGGAGACGACAATGGTAAGGGCGACGAAGAAATTGTGGTATGCCCGGCCCAAGTTCTTGTTCCCCGCTCCAGGCTATTCCCGGGAGCAAGCGACGGCGGAAGCACCTCAATCGGCGCACGCAGTCATATTAGCCTTGTGACTGAAACGATGGGCCAGACCGAGGTAGACTATTAGACGGGGTTTAGGATATGGGAAGATACCAATGGGAAAAAGGATACAGGGTGTTTTTGGGGCATGGTATTTTATGGACAAACGCATTTCCAGCGAGGGTTCTCTTTATGTTTGTTTCTTTTCCTTATTTCATGCACTGGGGCGAAGGGAGAATGCTCTAATGATATCAGCTCTTGTTTTGTTTCATTTCTTGGATTTATCACATCACGCTGCTTTATTTGCCTGTTATGACCGGGGCTTCCTTTGTTCGCTACATCTGAGTTATGTTTTCCTTATTTCTCATGTACGATTCGCTAATGACATGACATGATGTGTCGGTGCTGGATGACTACTGTATTTCTTATGTTCAACATGTAACTTAGATCCGTTGTAATGACACTTGAGACGACGTTTTCACATGAATATTCTGCGTATACCTTGCTATATCTGTGACTTACTGAAGACGACCAATTACTCAATTTACTTGCAGCATTTCATGCCATGGGTTTCGTATGTTCAATGAGCACCGTTGGCTCTGTCTTATTTGTTTTATACTATCATAATTCGTCCTGAATCTCTGATATCAGCACGCCAAGACTCTTCCACTTGTGGTAAGTCTTTTCTAGCTTTTCTCATAACTCCGCGCTCACATGCCTTCCTTCTCTTGTTCCAGTATGGGTATCGAATGCAATGCAATAAGCCGTCTAGAAAGTGGCACTTGCCATAGCTGGGGTCTGTACTTCTCGACGAGCAGTCTTGAGAAGCACCTCGAGCTCTTCGTTATCCTCTTCAGCTTTGCGATGCTGCATGCTGCATGCTAGAAGCGGGCATCGGTAGTGTTTGTCTCATTTGATTCATATTGGTCCATCTCCATCCATCAATTGAGACTGCAGCTTTCTGTGCCTGTTCCCTTCCACAGAATTGCTCTATCTTCTTTACCAAGTAGTCAAGACGCGTCTTGCGACCCATCTTACCCATCTCTAGATCTTGTAGTATAATTTCTGTAAGTATCTGCACCAAAGATTGAGGCATTGGTTGTCGGGAAGCTTTGCCAAGATTCATAACCTTTTCGATATACCTCAGCCGCGACCGATTTGTCATATCAGGTCGCTTCATGTACAGTTGTCCCAAATCCGCGAGAAACTCCATCGTGTAGACTGTGCCTTTTTTGATGGGATTGTTCAACTTGTTGAACGACCTTTCGGGGTGAAATTCGGCAACCCGCCAGATAAGGTCAGCAGGTAGATCAGTATCCATCACTATGGCTTCCGCGTGCCGCGCCCATGTATACCAGGGTAGTTTATCGGCGGTTGACTGCTCCTCGTTGTAGTATTCCCACATAATAAGCGCGTAGTGAGGGTCTTCTTCCGTTTTGACCATATCGGAGACAATCTCATTGTGATTTGGCAATAAACGAACAGCTTTCATCAATGTATGAAGCTGACCGCAGGCGTCACTGGTAAATGAAAGTGCCCTCAGATTGGCTTTGCGCTTTTTGGCGTGTCGATGGAAAGCAGAGTGAAGCATCGCCGCCCAAGAATGCAGTTGTGTAGGCTTTTCGGACCACTCTTGCAAATATTCCGGACGTAACTTCCATTGGCTTTGGTTCATGAGGCGCAGGGCTGCAAATTGTCGAACTTCTGGTTCGGTCCACTCGCTCGTATCGTGAGTCGCTTGGATCAATGTCGTGAATTCCCTTATCTTAAGCCCGGGGGCAGCGGCCAGTTTAAGTAATAAGTGGAACGCAATCGAACGTCGTTCTGTGGCATCCGTGCTGTTCTCGAGGCAAGATTGTGATAACTGTTCGTAGGTGTCCATATTTGATGGAGCCTTGACACCAAACATGCGAGACAAATAAATATTTCGGCGTAAAATGTGAGTCGATATAGGTTGTGATGGATCCCGCTGGTCCTGACCAGACTCAAGGAGGATATGTGCCCGCATCAAAGCAATGTAGTCATTGGAATCTAAGTAGATTCTCTCAAATTGTCGGGTCAGTCGCAATAGTTCGTCCAGAAGTTCGAATGTGACAGATTGAGGTGTCATTTGCAGTGCTGTTTTGAGGCACTGATGCCATAAGTGCCCACCAAAGACATCACTGGTGGGACGGATCCGGTTGTCGTGAATGCAATGGATGATTGAAATCCATTGTCTCGCTAGGACATAGTCGAGGACTTTCGTTGGAACCCGATGCTTGATGGTTTCGTCGAATGGGTTGAGTATTAGAATAAGGTCGTCGGAGGATATCGTCTTCTTGTCGATCATATCCAGAACTTTCATGAGGTGAGGCTCACACGCTTTGAACAACGCCTTCCCATCCTCGATATTCTGAAAAGAGGCGAGATCTTCACTGAGCCCAACGAGTACCTGTTCTATAGGTGAGAGAGTTGCCGTTTGTGGTGGTATTGTAGTGGTGTCGGGTGAGCTCTCCGGGCAATCTATGTCTTCGAGGGATCTAAGAAAGCGTTCGAGCAACCCGACTTTTTTATGCCGCCGATCTTGTGGTCGAGTTGGGGCCTCCCATGTCCATTTGCCGAGATCGATAGGGAGTTCAATTGACCAGGGGAAGGGCGAGGCGTGAGAATCGGGGACGATGGCCGTCATATGTCGCTTGCCTAGGCGGCGTCGGCTCTCAAGCGGACCTGGAACTGAACTCAAGCTCCTTCGGGGGACTGGATAGACATGGTGGAATCGCTCAATGGCTCGAGCCAGCATGGCATTAGTGACCCAGATGCCCTCTGACGGGCTCGGGGTTGGGCGTATGCCCGGACGATAGTGCGGGATAACGCATCGTCGAGGCATTGGGGTGGCCCTGAAGGATTGTCGAGATATTGGCATTCACCTCCTTATTAACATCGTGAGGTCGTCGTATCGAATTGAGGCTCTGCGCGAGTGGATGTCGAGTCTGATCAGAGTTGATGTCATGAACGTCTCTTTCGTAACTTGAAACGAATTGTCGAGCTTCAACTTTGAGAATTTAGCTCGTGCGCGTATTGACCAACCAGAAGCGAGATGTTACCCCAGGTTCTTTCCAATAGAAAGTCAGTGCTGGTGCCTCAGGCTTACCTGATCCGAACTCCACTGTTGGTGGCAGCTGCTTCCCAGGGCCCAGTCGCTATTATTGTGCTATTTAGCGCCTCCTGGCTCCGCCTGCGCCATAACTTAAGCCTATCCATAGGTGCTCGAGCTGCCCTTGTCATCCCATCGGCCCCAACGTAAGACAAGCCCATGTGTCCAAAAACCCGCTCCAGATCCCCTTTTACTTTGCGCTGATACGCCGTGTCCTACGTCTTCCTGCATCTTATTACGTTGTATGCTAAGGGCTGCATGAACAGCACCCATTCACATCGAAATTACGCCTGGCAAGGTCAAGCTTAACGGTTCCGGGGTATATTCACAACAATCCGACATAGCGGCGCATCGCATGCTTTGACAGGCAGTCAATAGCCCAGGATCCCTGTCGGCTTTCTCGGGGCTGTCCACTGAACCGCGTGTACGGACCGTACGGTGAGCGTGGAGCTTCCCTAATTGGGAACATCGACGACCCAGCTGGTCCCTGTTCGCCTTCTCTATTACTTCTAGTCGCTTTCTCCTGAATAAGACACTGTCAACTCGACATAACATCATAACAACAACAAACAAATACGATACGATTTACACCTCCATCGACAACTTTTGCTCGATGGCTCTGTGTGACATCTTATCGACCCCGACTACGTCACAAAGAAGATAGATGGAGCCAGTAGTATATGAAGAGTCCCCGTTCGCCGACTACCTCAGAGGTGAGCTCCCTCCCTCCCGGTTCCGCGGGATATTTCTTTTTTCTTCGCCGCGAACTAACATTCTTCCAAGATGAGGGAGATGAACCCCAGGCAGACTGGGCGCCTGGTATAATAACACCCGAACCTGAATCGTCGGCCGGTCGTTCCAGTCCATCGCCTCCATCGAGCCCTTCCCCGTTTGCGCCGACCGGTCGACCTCTGGTCAAGCCGAAGTTTCGAAACAAGGCTCCAAATGCGCTTCAACTAAATGTTCCTCAACAATCTGGCCTACGGTCTGCCAGTGGGAAATACTCGGTAGGTCGAGTCGCGCCATCTTGACCAATCAACATTGCTAAACAATACCCTCGTGATAGGCCGCGGTAGCAGCGAGTATCGATCGAGCCGACAACGCTAAATTCCTCGAGCAATTCCGATATACGATTATCGCATCTCAGCTTCTTAGTGGCCATTCTGGATTAGGACAATCGCAATTCGGCAGCAGCGGACCAAGCCCGCTGTCCAGCAATGACGACTCACTCTTATCTACCGAAGGCATTATCGCATCAGTTCTCGCAGCACTGGCTGTTGCAGTAGTTTTAAGCTGGGTTCTCGGAAGCGGAGTTACCAAGAAAAGACTCGTCTTTTTGCTGCTGTTGTGCGCAGCTGGGGCGCTTTTGGGGCAGATCTACATGAAGCGACAATGGTTGCGCTACCGCAGATCGCAATCGCTTTCCGAAATCACTTCTTTTGTTGAGCATTCTCACAACTTTGATAGCGCAACTGGAGCAGCTCTATCTCTGATACAAGAGGTTGAGCTGGTCTCGCGAGGCTACCGACTGTTGGTCTTTGCTGCCCCCGAGTGTGAATGAAATGGCTAACCAATTTATAGAAGCGCTCCTCTGCCACCAATCAGCCGTATAGAAGATCGCACACAGACACGAAGATGTCTGAGACTACGCAAAGCTTTGAGGCACTCTTTTGCCGAAGTTCTCGAGTCTTACAACCAAGTCTGCACCGTCGTCAACGGATTCGCAGAACAGACAGACCTAGAAAAATACTATGATATATACGACATTACCGACTTCGACATGTCCGACGCTCGTCGTGGTCTCAGTGATGAAGATTTGGAGGATCCCGAATCACTAAGAACCCTGAAGATCCTCGCCGCTCGTTTCTCAACTATTCGGAAGCTATTTCTCTGCGCTCTCCTAGCTTTGGATGCCGACACTGACACGAACGACCTACTTCGCTGGACTACAGCCGTGGAATCACTCTTGAGCTTGAATAACTCAACTCAAACAGCACATTCGAGGTTGCAGAGCATCCTTAACGAAGAAGATAGTGAGTACCTGACACATACACTTGGTTGTTAACCATTGACTTACACATCTAGACTTTCCATCTCCTCCAACACCGTTGAATGCTCTCACACCAGGACGAGAACGTTGGAGGGCTCAACTCCGGAAGCTAGGCTCCCTCTCTACAGGCATCAGAGGATTACAAGCCAAATTACAATTGCTTCGAGAAGAATCTGACCGAAGCTTGAACGACTCCAGCGACATCTCAGAACTTGGACCCAATCTCATGTCGCAGTACGAGTCTATTGGCATGGATCTAAAGGAACTGATGTCGGCATGGGAGGAGGGCAAGGCAGCTCTAGCACTCGGCATCGATAGAAACGAGAAGAGGCTCTCGTCTATGAGCACCCTGCTGTCACCTGTGAGCTCCCTCAGCGGCCTCACGACTGTGGATGAGAATGGTGGGGCCGCTGCTGCGCTCAAGGCTCTGACAGGAGAGTCTCCTCCCAGCTCCGAATACGCTGGCTCCACTGAACACGAGTCGCCGGAAGTCTTCGAAGCTGTTGCTCTACCTCGGCCACGAAGTATGCTTACCCGAGAAGAAAGAATAGTCAAAGTTCGGGAGGAACGAGAGCAAAAGGCCATTGCTCGGCAACATGTCGATGCTACCAAGGGCATGCTCCGTGAACTGGAAACAGTTATTAACCTACGACCACGAACCCGTGCAAGTGCGCCAGCCGGGCGGATTGCGTCTATGTAGGGATGTCTGATTTATGAAACTAACAAGCCAACGATTACCATCACTCTACATTTCCTACCTCGCCTGTTACCTTTCGCGTATATTCAAATACGCGCACTATCATCTGGACCAATATCGACTTCACCAAAGCTATTCTCTTACACTCGCTATCAACTTACGATACATCACTGGATCTTCTCAGATGGATAGACACGCCAAGCATCCGGAGGCGTCACGACGACACGCACTTTTCTTTATATACATATTAGGCACTTTTCTACACAATAGACAGGCCGCTGGAGGCCTAGGCGTTTATGGATTTGGTTGGAGTATTTGTTTTTCTAAGACATGATGTCGTCCCAAGTCAGATTGTGGGCGTCATAGTCTGGGTATGCATCAAAGCCGTCAGGAAAAGCAAACCGGCATAGCAACCTGTTCATTTCGGAGACTCATTTCCTATCTTGTCTGGGAAAATAATGAAACAAAAGGGGGCCTTAATCTTTGCCCATGCATGATAGACATAACTACAACATCCAAGTATTGATGCTATTATAAGCTGGCTTTCATGGGTGAACATCCAATCTCGAGACAAATTATGTGGAAGTTAGATGTTTTATTTTAATAGCCATAGATCTACCAAATGATACGTATAACAGCATCATCTCACTCGCCCTGCCTATCAAAATGTTTGACCAATCCTAGCCTTGCTTTCATAGCTGTTGGTGGGGCTATCAAATGGGAGCTTCAAAGACGCGTCGTCGCGTATCCTGAGAGAGCGGCGCGTTAAGTGACTACCCACTTCGGTATGGAGCTGCTAGTAAAGTGCGGTAGCCTAGCAATTTCGCGACCGACTAAGCTAGAGAGAAGGTAAAGCCATCCATTACCACCTGCATCCTCTTCACCCAGACAACTCTTTCTCTCCCATTCATACCCAAAACAACATCTTTCAAAGCAATCATCTCTTCTTCTCTGAATCAGACACTTGTCTACATACTCGCTACATATTGTATACCTCTCCCCCGTTAACTCTTTTCACACACACAGTAAGTCCCCTAGCAACCGTCACCCCGCCCTTTTCCTTTCGCGTGGCAGCTCCATGCACCACCAGAAAAACTTCACCAACACACGGAAAGCTAATATAACCAGAGCAGAAATGTTGGAAGCCAGACTCGAACAGGCCTCTGTCCTCAAGAAGGTCGTCGATGCGATCAAGGACTTGGTGCAGGACTGCAACTTCGACTGCAATGACACAGGCATCCAACTGCAGGCTATGGACAACTCTCACGTTGCTCTGGTCTCCATGATGCTCAACGCCGAGGCCTTCTCCCCTTTCCGCTGCGACCGTAACATCTCTCTCGGTGTCAACCTCACATCTCTTACCAAAGTGCTACGCGCTGCCCAGAACGAAGACCAGCTCACACTCAAGGCTGAGGATGGCCCTGATGTACTGAACCTTCAGTTCGAGAACACCGAGAACGACCGTATCAGCGAGTACGACCTCAAGCTCATGGACATTGACCAGGAGCACTTGGGTATTCCCGATACTGAGTACGCCGCTACCATCACAATGCCCTCCCTGGAGTTCCGACGTATTTGCACAGATCTCATGGCCATGTCCGAGTCCGGTTAGTTCCTCACCACACCCTGTACGTTTCTCAGCTGGGATCTAACAAAACACCAACAGTTATGATCGAGGCTTCCAAGGACGGTGTCAAGTTTGCTTGCAACGGTGATATTGGTAACGGCTCTGTGACTCTTCGCAGCAACACCAACCTCGAGAAGCCTAAGGAGGAGATCAAGATTGACCTGAGCGAGCCTGTCGCCCTCACATTCTCTCTCAAGTACCTTGTCAACTTCTGCAAGGCTGCTACCCTGTCCGACCAAGTCAACATCTGCCTCTCCAATGAGGTCCCTCTCCTGGTGGAGTACCAGATCTCTGGCCAAAGCCACCTCCGATTCTACCTTGCTCCCAAGATTGGCGACGAGGACTAAACGACTGCCATTGAGTAGTGCAACACTATCCTGGTACATGAAAATGAGCTTGGCGTTGATGTTCAAAAGGATATGGCCGAGTGGTTGGTTTTAAGGGAGCATATGTCAAAGAACATGCAATAAATAGGGATATTAGGAGCCTCGCCTACTCAGTGAGAGCTTCTTATTAGGCATCGAGACGTGTGCGAGCATGGACAAAGTGGAAATGAATAGGCCAGACATGGAGATCAAGGAGTATTAGTTAGACTGTTTTCTAGCCATATGTCGATCGACCAGTTTTGACGATAATGAAACTATAAAACCATTCTTTATTGGATTAGAGGCTGCCATCCAATGACATCAGCCGGCTTCTGACTTTTGTTCTTGGTTGACGAGTGGAACTGTGAAACCTGCTGATGCTGTACGATCATGTTCAATTGGTGTTTCACAACCTGAATCACAACATACAGTGGCTGAGTTTGCAAGCAGGCATTCTCTCATCTTACAATGTACTGTACCATTCGTGAAGTCATTCGTAACAATCAAGAAGAACTGGTGTCGATGCGGGGCAGTTTATCGGAGGTTGGCGGGGCACGAGATCAAATGGAAGTCACTAGACGGGCTAGCAACCTTGAGCCATTGCCTCAATGTCTTATTCTGATAGTCTCTATCATTAAATACCAATTCGAATCGATAGATCCTATCTCTTATCGTATCAAGTCCAAGGTAAGCGGCAATACGGATAGCTCTGTTGTACATGTCCGGCTTCCATGTCATCCCCAGTCTGAGTCAAGTTTCTTAGATTTAAGCTCGTGACTAATAAGCGCATCCAGCTCCAAGGACGCCTCAATCCGATTCTAAAACTACCTTTTGTTTTTGACCAAACCCAGATTCCTATTCTTCTTCCTCTGTTTTATTTCGTTTTCTTTCTCTTATGAGAATTGCTTTGGTTCAGTCGAGATCCATTGCACTGAGAATCTACTATCACTACGTTTATCTGCTGACGTAGAAGAGGCTTTGTCCAGTGACGTCTCTCTCATACTCTGTCAACTCACAGCGCCTTTGGCTGAATCCGCTCTAACAACTCCCTACAAGGCTCAGTTGTACCTGTTGAAAAAACTCCTAAGAGGATATTGTCTTGTTGCCTCTTATCTCATCATGTCTATTGTTCCTGCAGTGCCGGATACACGGGTTCTCGCGGTGGCAAGCCATGTACGTAAACCTTGAATCGACTCATTTTCAATTTCGAGTCAATGCTGATCATCAATTTTCACTCAGGTCGTGTCTGGGTGAGTAATACCTTCTTTTCAGAAAAAGACGAGAATTGACGGGTCCTAGTTACGTGGGTAACAAGATTGCCGTCTTTGTGCTACAGTCTCTAGGGTGCGATGTCGCAGCCCTGAATACTGTCCAGTTCAGTGAGTTTTTATAGATGACTACGAAAAAGCGCTCATGAGCCACAATCTAACATATCATTTTCACCTCTCAAGGCAACCACACTGGCTATAAACAATGGAAGGGAACAAGAGTCTCGGCGCAGGAGATTATGGACTTGTGGGATGGACTCAAGCAGTCTTATCTGGATGACTTCGACGTAATGCTCTCCGGTTACATCCCAGGCGCCGAAGCTGTTGATGCCGTTGGAAAGATAGGCCGCGAACTCAAGGACAAGTCGAAGGACACGCCGGGCAAGTTCTTCTGGGCCCTCGACCCTGTCATGGGCGACAATGGAAAGATCTACGTCTCTCCAGAAGTTGTACCGGCTTACAAGAGACTCATCCACGATGCTGATCTCATTCTCCCAAACCAGTTTGAGGCCGAGTATGGTTAAACTCTTTCATCATGTGGGTGGTCACTGACTAACCATGAATAGATTGCTCTCCGAGGTTAAAATCAACGACATGGACAGCCTTCGAAAGGCCATTCAAGTTCTTCACGACAAGTACAAAGTCCCTCACGTTGTCATTACATCAGTCAACCTAGAGGCTCCAGACCATCCTCCCTCGCACCTTGCCGTCGTTGGCTCAACCATGACTTCTACTGGCCAAGCGCGCTTCTTCAAGATCGTCTTCCCATCGATCGACTGTTACTTCAGCGGCACAGGCGACATGTTCGGAGCCCTCATGGTTATCCGCATGCGTGAGGCCGTATTCAATGCTGACGAACGTCTGCGTCACACAGCCAGCTGGCTCAGCGATGATTCTGTTTCAGCCACTGAACTTCCACTTGCCCGAGCGGCTGAAAAAGTGTTGGGCAGCATGCATGAGGTTCTGTCCAAGACATGCGAGGGTATGAAGAGGGTTGTTGAGCGCACGACGGGTGAGATGAAGGTTGAGGATAGAGGCAACGAGACCAAGGTGCATCTTGTTAAGAGCAAGGCGGCTGAGCTGCAACTGGTGAGGAATCTGGATTGCTTGAGGACTCCAGCAACGCAATACCATGCGAAGGCTATGTAGAGCATGCGCTGTGTGTGAGCTGGATTGGTTGGGTATAGAGATGGCAGAGAACAGCAGAACGGATAGAACAGGGTGGAGGCCGGAGAGAAAAGGCGTCATTTAACGGGATTTTCAATCATTTATTCGTCTATACCCTGTGACCAAGTAAAGCCCAGTCTGACAAGTAAATATCGCTTGTTAAATCAGCTTGGAGATGTGAGTGTTTCTATAGTGTTAAACCATGTTGGATTCATCTAGCGCTTCATCTTCATCCTTCAAGGTCTCGTCCAAAATCGATCAACTTGAGCCTCATCGCATCTCTCGGGTGAAACTGCGCGATTTTGGATCGCACCAAGAATCGTGCAGCCGCAGATTCGCGCGGTATTTGCACGTAAGACGCTGAGTTATCACCTCCGGCTTCGGCAAGCGTGTTGAGAAGCTCCTCTGTAAGCGACTTCATTTCTGCCGCCGCCGCCGTGACCTCGTTTTGTCGCCCGGCATCCTCTTCAGCCGCTTGTCCCCAGATCTCATCAATCCTCCGTTGTCGCTTATCGTCTTTGTCGGCAGTCTCTTTTGGTTTTTTGAGTTTTCCTTGAGCGTTGAACCCAGCGGCCAATGCTTCTCCATCAACGTCCATGAGATCGCCAACAACAGGACCACCAAGCTCTTCCGCTGCCAGCATAGGTGCCAGATGATTATCGATAAATCGAAGCAGGACTTTCATGAGCTTGGAAGTGTCCCTGTCAAAATTCTTTTTCTTTGCTCTAAGCTCCTGCAGTCGCTCCCTTGCTCCTTCTTCCGGAGTGACATTTGTGTTTGCGTCTACTTCATCTCGTAATGAGTCAATCCGCGCGGTCAGAGCATCGCCAAGGAGATTTTGGTCCTTGAGACGCGCCTCGTCAGCCTCAAGCTGGCGCGATAGCTGCTCATGGCTCGAGCGCTGAGAAGCGAGATAAGTGTTTGACTCTTGAATTGTCTGGTGCGTTCTGCGCAAGGCTAGCAGCGCTGGAAGCAGAGAGCCTGGCGATGGCAGAAAGGGGTCTGACTCTGTCACTTCCTTGAGCGCAGCTTGAATGATCCGCGATTGTCCCACCGCTGACTCTGGAAGTTGGAGTTCCTCTGACCGAAGCTAAGTGGAAGTTAGTATGTGATTCGATTTTAGGGTTTCAATGTGAGTACATACTCTTTCTAGCTCTTCTTCATGTTGTTGAACCTGTTGCTGAAGCTCCCGTAGTGTTTGGTCAAGACTGGCTGTGTATGTCTGTGCCGTCATACTCGTGATAGTTTATAGTCAGAATTCGTGGTAAGAACGATCTGATTAGATAATTCAGCTCTAAACAGAATAATACTGGATGTTTGCCGTAAGGGTCGACGCGGTAGGAAGGTCCAGGTGTAAATGTACGTATGAGAGTTGGGCCAATAAAATATGAGCGCGTCTTAAGTTGGTGGTACAGAGTTAGTGTATGTTTGTTTGCTCTTCAGAGCTCGAAAAGGTAATTTTAGTTGTAGAAGCGCATCCAAGGTTTGTGACAGTGATGCTTGCTATAACAACCAAGAGCAGGCGATCATTTCAGCTCTCTCTAATATTCGAGAATTAATCAATTGTCTACTAGGTATGATATAGGTATACAACGGCAGTTGTACTCTGTAGTGATGTTGTATTGTGGAGTCAAAGCTCCCGTCCCATCACCTACAGCGGGAAGGTAGGTTGCAAGGGCCCAAGCTTCCCTCGTTGTACGCCAAGCACGTGACTGCTCTCAGCATTCTCCATCCTTCTGATGGATCCTCGCAGGGCTGCTTCTCCCGCTTTCTCCCAATCTCCTCACTCCAACTCGAGTACCTTACCTATCGGCCTCTTGTCGTGTTGTACCTTCCCCCCTTCCCCTCCTCCTTCCCTTTCCACCCTCGTAAGATTTTTCGTCTTGTTCATTCTCGGCGATTACTCATAATCGCGTTTTTGAGAGTGTCCTTTTTTTTTATTCCTTCTCTTACCTTCTTTTCCTAGGATAGGATCGGTCCTTCCCTGTCCGTTTTGCGACAGCCTAGTCTCCGTACTAAGTTAAAACACCGCGCGCCGATCCATTGAGAGAAGTTGTTTCTGCTTCTCATCCTTCGACAGTTCGCGACGAGATATCTTCCCATCGGATCCCGCTTTCGCGTTTCGAGCCACGGATAGATTGCGATCGATTAAAACCTCGAGTCTCCGCTACGGTCAGAAGGTTTGAGCTGAGCACTGCCTCTTTTTGCTTTTTAAAGGAAGTCCGTCCGTCCCAGTATCGATCGCTTCACAATCTCCTCACAGCCGTTCAACATCTTCATCACGAGATTATCATCTCCGCCCTTTCTCTCTCCTTGCCTACAGCAATCTAGGAGATCTTCCCGGGTACTTGATTGACGCCCGCTGAAAGAGTTCTGGAACCCGTCCTTAAACACGAGACTCGAATCCCTTCTCCTTCCATTCAATTCAATCCAATTCAGCCCAATTCAGCCCGCAACACGTACCGCACCGTCCTTGCGCGACACCAGTCACTTCACGAATACTTCACCGAAGCGCGCACCCAGCGAAAGTCACTACACCAGCACGTTTTCCTCGAAAACCCCTGAGTGTATATAAGACAAGCAATAAAAAGAACGAAACGTTTCAAATTATCGACTGTGTCGAAAGGACTAAATTCGTGTGAACGTACCAATTATATCAAAGATGTCTGCTTCTCCTACTCAACCTACCCAGTCGGCCAAGCGCCCCTTGGAAGAAGCCTCATCGCCCTCGCGCGCCGGTGATCAGCCTGACGCTAAGCGTCCTGCTCTCGACAAAATCAAGCACGACGACGATGTCGAGGTTCCTGAAGCTCCGGTCGATGTCTCTGCCGACGACCACGACGATAAGGTCAATGGGGCTGCCAAATCTGAAGACGACGACGATGCCGCCCAGGACCAAGCATCCGACACCAAAGCTGCAGCTGCCGCGACTGTTGCTGCTTCCTCATCGAATGCCGTAACATCTGCCGCCGCTCACGATGAGACCTCCTGGATTCATATTAGAGCTGTTATCTCGAGCCCGGAGGCTGCTACAGTCATTGGAAAGGGAGGCGAGAATGTATCCAACATCAGGAAGCTCTCCAACGCCAAGTGCACTGTCAGTGACTATCAAAAGGGAGCTGTCGAGCGAATCCTTACCGTCAGTGGAATAGTAGACGCTGTGGCCAAGGTATACCAATCTTTTCTCAATCCCATCGATTTTTGCATTAACGTGATTTAGGCTTTCGGCTTGATTATCCGAACACTGAACAACGAACCACTTAACGAATCCTCGACCGCATCTTCAAAGACGTATCCTCTGCGGCTGCTAATTCCACACATTTTGATCGGTTCCATCATTGGCAAGGGTGGTGCTCGTATCCGTGAGATTCAGGATGCATCTGGTGCCCGATTGAATGCATCTGATTCCTGCCTCCCCATGTCCAGTGAGCGATCTCTGGTCGTCATGGGTGTCGCGGATGCCGTGCACATTGCAACCTACTATGTCGGTAGCACCCTACTCGAGCAGCTAAATGATAGATTTGGTGGTCCTGCCGCGTCCGCATACGCGACACGGAGCGGCGCCCCTGCTGGTTCGATTCCAGGAGGCATGCAGGTTGTTCCATACTCTCCTCAGCCCGCCTCGGGTCACTACGGTCGAAGCGAGAATTATGGCCGCCACAACGACCGTCGCTCTCACCATATGCCACCCGCGCCTTACCCCCAACAGTACCCGCCTCACGCAGCCGCTCAAGCTAACCCTGCCATGCCCATGCATTACGGCGGTGCGCAAGGAGGAGGTGCCTATGGTGCAGCTCCCCATGCCCAGCCTCACATGCCTCCTCACACAGGTCCCCAACCCCACGGCGGTGCTCCTCAGTCCCAGCCCATGGGCGGCGCGATCCCCGGTGGGCCTATCACCCAGCAGATTTACATCCCGAACGACATGGTCGGCGCGATCATCGGCAAGGGTGGCCAGAAGATCAACGAGATACGACAAATGAGCAACAGTGTTATTAAGATTAACGAACCGCAAGATAACAGCAACGAACGACTTGTGACAATCACCGGAACGGAGGAATGCAATCGCATGGCTCTTTACATGCTCTACTCTCGACTTGGTGAGGTTCAAAACAGATCCAGCACCAACTAAGCTTCTAACCTTGACAACTCAACAGAATCGGAAAAACACCGTGTTTAATTAAACCTTCGATGCGAATGCGACGATTTTCGACCGATCCAAGGAATCTGACGAATACAGTGTTGCTTATAGGGGTATTAAGAAGTTAAAAGGAGGATGCAGTGTGTTCTGTCTTTGCGAGAGAACGCAGTTTCGAAGAAGTAAAGGGATCTAGCGACGTTTTTGAGGAGGCGCCAACGAATCGATGCCGACCCAACAGCCCATGTCCGGATTAAAGTTTCAAGTAGGGGTGGAAAGAGGTCGCTGGACGGTTGAGCGGCATATAAATGGTGTCAAAGGATGGGTTCGCATTTCATCGGGATGAAAAAGGAAACAAGACGGGGCTGTTTGGCAAAGAGTGGAAGCGTCACTGCTCGACAGGAGACAGCTTTCCGGGTCCTTGGTTTTTTCAACGGCGCATTGACTCTGTTTTGTTTTGTTCACTACTTAATTCAATAAACTTTGGTATTTACAAAAGCAGCACTGTTCTCCGGGTGTCCTCTAGGGATAAGCGATCGTCTCTATGTCGAGACTCAGAATCCGCCTAACCTTTGGGATTTGGCCTGGACATGTTCTTTCTTGTGTAGGTAGCCAGCAGTGCGGTTCTAGGAGATACCTAAAAGATACTTCCAACTAGAGTTTCCTGAGGGGAACATGATACTAATACGACGTTAGTTATTCGATGAGCTGTCCGAACACAACCAAGACTTACTATCTCAAGGCTCTTGTTCCGAGCAAGCAGGTAGTAGATGTTGTCATCGATTGCTTTCATATTGTTAGCTTGTGCTATAGCATATCAGCTTCTAAGGGTACTTGCCGCTGCCACTATTCTTGTGCTGCAAATGAGCTTCTTTACTATCCCAGCCCATCAGCAGCCTTGATGCACGACCAGGGATGACCGAGGAGTCTTCATGTTCACCTTGGACAAATTCTCCGTAAGCTAGACCATGAAGACCAGCCAGCTTACCCTCATCACAAGCCACAGCAAACGGCTTCATGTTATCCTCTGTGAAGGTCTCGTCGATGCCCCAGCAGGTACAGAATTCAGTAATCGGCGCATGCAGAGCAGATTCAGCATGACCTGTATACTCCGCAGTTGGGCTGACGATAGGATGACCGGTCACGAGAGCACGCAGAGAAGCATGCCAGTCAGTCGCCGCAGAACCGGAGACAAAGGCGTCATAAGCAGGACGCGAGGCCCAACGGATACCAAGGAACCAGTAGTCAGGCTTCTCGAGAGGGCGACCAAGGTAGACGGACTCGACACCTGGGATAGACTTGAGGTAGTCGGTCACAGAGGAGAAAGATGCCGGAGGGGACTCGGCATGCTCGACGAGGATAGGTTTAAATTTGATGAGAAGAGACTCAAAGACTACTGACATGGCGAGTGTGAATCAAAAGATTTCTTTGAGATTGCACTATAAGAGGTACGATGTGAATTTTGAAGCTGTAAGTCTGTTCACATTGATACCAAGAGCATAGAAGAAAGCAAATCAACATATAGACATAGTGATGACAGGGAACAAAGGGTTCTACAGACAGCCGGACGATACGAGAGGGTTCTATGAGATGGGTACCAAAGAATGACGCATTTTGAGTTCCTGGCATTGATGAGGGGTCAATATCTACCAATTATGAGGCTCTAAGATGTGGTGTAAGTGAGCTCTGGGCAGGAGCTGTATGTAGCTTCAAGTACTGTGCTGTATATGGAATGGCGTGAGATTTGAAGGTCAGGCTCCTAGAAACTTCTGTAGGTACTGGAGCCATAGAGTTGTACTCGGTACATCGATTGCGAGAAAATCTGGGATATGTTTCAATAGACGAGGTCCATTGTTTCCAACGGGTGATCTTCGATATCCTGTCTATATCCATGTAGATATTCTACTCATCCATGAAATGTACATAGTATGTCTTCGACAAGGACAACTCCGTCCATAGGTAAGTAACTTCCCTCTCATCTGCACCTTCCATCTAAACTTTCGGCACTTACGGTAGGCGTTCCCCACAACGTGTGGCCGGACCCTTTTAAGAGCCTTTTAAGAGCGGAAGGTCCAGTCCGACCACACAAGCTTACCTTCCCCAAGCCACCCTACCACCGTAACTACCGGTCAGCGTCTCCCAAAACGAGAAGGCGCCATGACATAGGTTTTATTGGGCAATTGAGGAAATTAACATCTGCAACGTCGCGTGTTTTGTGTTTTACTGGGCTCCTTTTCGTTGGCATCACCTGCCGCTCTCTCCGAATTATCGATCGTGGCTAACAGGCACCATTTTGTCTTGACGCCTGCTAGCCTTACCGCTAACAGCGGTTACGCCTGGTTGGTGCCGTTATCGTAATTAACTAATATCCTCAACCGAGGCATCGCGCCACCTGAATTCAATCTTTCCACCTGCAGATCTTGTACTCTAACCTTACATGTACCGGTATATACACATCTATCTAATTTAATCTGCCGTCGCTTTTCTTCTTCTTTCCTTCTTTCACCTCGGAGACGACAGTCACCATTACTTCCGCATACTCTACCGGCGCCATGGTCATGGCAAGTGACGCTTCTGAGCATGTCACGTCGCCTTCTACCATAGTCGTCGACCACGATGACTCTCGTCAGGGTGCTCCTTCCGAGGTCAATCTTTTGACCCTGAACTGCTGGGGTCTTCGCTACATTTCGACTCAACGTAACGCGCGACTAGACGAGATCGGTCATAGAATTGCACACGCTGTGCCTACACCGCAAATCGTCGCTTTGCAGGAATGTTTTACACAGGAGGATTATCAGGCTATTCGTCACCATACTCGCCAAATTCTTCCCTATGGCAAGTTTTACCATAGCGGCGCTTTCGGGGGTGGTTTGGCCATCTTGAGTCACTGGCCTATTGAGGAGAGCACCATGTTCAAGTATCCTCTCAATGGACGTCCGACCGCTTTTTGGAGAGGAGATTGGTATGTGGGCAAGGGTATCGCGTGTGCGAAGATTCGCTTTGGGCCAAGAAGAAAGGATATCATTGAGGTCTTCAACACTCATGTAAGTCGCCCTTGTGCATGAGGTTCGTACTCTTGACTAACACATTTCAGACTCACGCCCCTTACGAGCCTGAACCCGTGAGCACCTACACTTGTCATCAAGTTGCTCAGTCATGGGAAATGTCGAAACTTTTACGCGGTGCTGCTGAACGAGGACATCTCGTTGTTGGCATGGGTGACTTTAACATGCTCCCCTTGTCCATTTTCCACCGTGTTATCACAGGATGTGCGCCTGTTCGCGATGTTTGGCGAATTCTTCATCCAGATAGCTCTCTTGGTCCTGCTTACCACCCTTCTGAGAAGGAACGCCACCGCCCTTTACCTACAGCTGATTTCAACCTCCTCGAGAATGGCGCAACTAGCAATTCCGTCTACAACACCTGGCGTTGGAACAAGAATCAGCAGAACCGCCTCAAAAAGGGTGATATTTGTGAAGTCCCACCTGACACGATCGACTCTAGAGGTCAACGCCTTGATTATATATTTGCTTCAACAGGCGTCGACCCTGATGCTCCGGCCACCACCCCTGGCTGGATTGTCAAATCCGCTCATGTTTCAATGACCGAACGACATCCCGACCTCCTTTGTTCTCTCTCCGATCACTTCGCCGTTCAAGCTACTCTCACCCGGCACACTCCTTCTCAGGCACCCACTCCAGTTGATCCCCGCTCCGAGACTCCTTCTGCAGCTCTCCAGACCGGTGCGTACTTGGCTCCCAGCAGTCCAGCCAGCAGCATACACACTGGTGATGCAGCGCAGACTGCCGATCCGGATACTCAGCTCAAGCGTGGTCGCTCCTCCAGCCGTGACTCTTTGCAAGCATCTACCTACGATGAGATTCTTGGCATGATTCAAAAGTATCATTCCCGTGAACTCCAGCAACGCTTTTGGCGTGGTGTACATTTCTTTGTTGCATTGTTTATCTGGTTCGCCTGTCTTGTTGCTGTGTGGTTCAGCCCTGAGAATTTTGTTGCATTCATCCTTATGCTGATCAGCAGTCTAAGCTTGGTTGCTGGTGTCATCGATGGCCTTCTCTCCCTACTCTTCTTTTCCTGGGAGATTCGCGGTCTGAAAGAATTTGAATGGGAAATCCGTAATGCCAAGGCTGTAGCTTCGGGTGACCCTATCGCATTGACGGAGTCCGAGGCATATCATACTGGGCAGAGACCCAAATCTCAATGATGGAAGAAATAATAGGAACTGCATATCATGTTGACTGATGACGACTTGACGTTTTTGTATAGCACTAGGATGATGGAATGAGGATAGGATATACGTACATATGCCACTACTACGGCCTAACGCTTAATGTCTATTCATAATACTACTTTCGAGGGTTCCGAGGAGCTCACAATACTTTTCACCGTCTCTTATTCTCCTACTCTTTCGCAGTTCCGTTCGTTTCTGGTTCAAATTTTGTTCGGGGTGGGAGTGCTTTAGGCTGCAACTTGTACTTCAGAGACCGAGGGTGTCTCTGGCTGCGTCTGCTCAATGTAACCACCAGGTCGCATTCTTCGCCAAGTATATCCCATGAATGCCGTTTCTTTTCGAATCCTCAGTGATATCTTCTTCGTACTCTTGTCTCGAAGCAACATGTCTCGTGGGCGCTTACGCTCCTTGTGGCCGTAGAACCTGACAAACTGCTTCAACGTTGCCTTCTCCTTAGGCTGAAGATCAGTCGTTGCATCAATATCACGATCCATACTTCGGAGTTTGGCCGCATCGAATGGAACTTTGATGAGCCCCATGGCCATCTCCTGCACGTGAGCGTCGAATCCAAACAGTAACTCTTTCACGTCTTCTGTGTTGAGATATATGCCGGAGGGTATGGATTCAGACCAGTCTTCGAAAGGTTCAGACTCATCAAAGTAATGAGCATCATCGTCACTTTTTAGGTTAGGAGTGAATGGTGCCGGCATAGACTGTAAGCGGTCCCATTGCGTGTTCTTGAACCATCTGTGGGCTTTTATATCTTCCGCATCACCGGGGAAAACGTAGCGACCACAGTAATCTCGTGAGCCCTCAAAGCCGCGGTACTTCATTTGGTATTTCCTTGAGCACAATCGGGAGTTTTTATCTTGAATCAATTGCCAGATAAGGTCTTTGCATTTTTCAGTGACAAAAGGCCTATGTGGAAATTTGAAGTTCGTTTTGAAATTCTACACCAACATGTCAGTCTTCTTCGGCTAAGATCCAGTCAAGCATACTCACAACGATGTTTTGTTTCGTCTGTTTGCGTCCCTCTTCTGCCAGAAAGGGGGTTTGCCCATAAAGGCATTCGTAGAGGATGATGCCGATGCTCTACTAATCACATCTCCCATCGTACTGCTGGCCACGAACCACTTCAGGTGCCATGTACTGGCTAGTTCCAACTACGGAGCGCGCAGCAGTGCGGTTACCGTGTCGGTTTCTCCAACCGATGAGAGTTCGCAAATCTTCATTGCCCACTGGATATCTTGCATGTCGATCGAGCCCAGACATAACGGACTGGTACCATTCGAATTGTTTCAAGATGTCCTTGCTGGTTTTCTGATCTATCTCGTCGCCAGTGACATTTATACCAAGCCCTCGCACCAGCGAATACCGATGAGTGTTGTAATATGCTGCGTCGTGAGACCAGTGGTCGTCAAATGCTAGTCCGAAATCAGATATCTTCAAGTGGCCACTCGCTGATATCAGAAAGTTGTCTGGTTTTATGTCGCGATGAATGAAGTTCAAGCGATGGGCCTCTTCCATAGCAAGGATCATCTCTGCAATGTAGAATTGCGCAATGGGTTCTTGCAAGATGTGTTGTCGAATGAGTAGTCCAAGAAAGTCTCCGCCTGGCATATACTCCATTACAAGATAGAGGCTTGTTGGGTCCTGAAAACTGGCGATCAATGGAACAGCCCTAGGTGAGTTGTTAGTTAGGCACTCGATATGAATTCGAACTTATCTTATACGAACCACTGTGAGCCTTCGGAGGCAACAAGAAAGTCCCTCTCAGCCCTCAGGTGACCTTCTTGGCTGTTCCTTATCATTTCCGACTTCCGAATGACCTTCATAGCGTAAACCTGTCGGGGGAAAGCATGTCCTGGAGCAGCCTTCTCACGTACCAATCTAACTACTCCAAAACTTCCTTTGCCCAAAATCTTCAATGGCTCATAATTGTTGACCGAGAGTCCGGATTCATCCTTCCAGTCATGAGCGATGCAATGGGCTTTCATTGTTCGTAGCTCCCTCAGATGGCAGGTTTCCTGTATTCTGTACTGCACTCGAATTCTCTCTTTGTCTTCTGGTGTTATTAGCAAGCAGTTGCACAGCTGAGCTTCGAGACTTTGAAGTCTTAAAGCTCTCACATTGGGTTTGTAGAGGAGCTCGTTGAAATGGGTCTCGAGGAAGATCTTGGCAGCAGAGGCTCTCTCTACAGTAGCAATTGTAGGTCGAGCTTGGATTACACCAGCTTCTGGAATGGTACTGAGTGCTCGACCTTCAGGACTAGATCGTGTCCATGGATTCCGTCTATTGTATCGTCTATCGGCTGTTGCCCTATCCTGCTGTGAGGGAGACGATTCAACCGATGTTTTCGCCGTTGACTCTTCCGGGACTGAAGAGGGCTTAGCACTTGCTTCGGAGCAAGTAGAAGTTGACAAGTCACTCAATGGAGTGACGTTCAACGGTTGCAGAGAACTTCGTGCCCTTGCTGGAGGAGTTCGGATCACCAATGTCGAATTGGAAGTCATGGCCACAGGGTTCGGTCGGAACTTTGGGAGTAGTTCCTTTGTATGGGGGCTCTTGGCAGCGAATCCATGTTCTTGGGCATATTTCGCCAGCTGAATGGCTCTGACTTGGTCTCCAGGAGGCGTGTTCAAGTCCTTTGATACCTCAACAACTATGACAGTTAAACTTAAATACAAGCGAGGGCACCGAGATACTTACCACTGCGTCCACTGATCCTCAGGCTTTTGAGGGCACTGCGAAAAGGCTTCCTCCATCTTTTCGGGCCAACATTACCAGGTTTCCGTGCATCGAGGGCGTCAGGGCCATTCACCTCAGAGTCCGGTGACGATTCTAAAGCATGTTTTGAGTCACATGAAGAAAGACGTATAAACTGTTGGCTGGCCTTCTTGAGGAGGGCCGGGGCCATGATGCTGCGAGATGAATGATGAAGAGAAAGTTATTGCTGCATCGATACTGAATAACAAAGTAGACTAAAGCTTGATTAAAGAATTAAAGAATTAACGGGATAACCGTACTCTGAAGAGAATGACGCCTGAGTCGTGTGTCCACGATAGCCTTGTTTATGTCACGGCCGGCATGTTACATGATAGATGCAGGTTATAATGCCAATCGAGGCAACAGACCACTTTATGGAGAGAGGTTAGTTGGGGAAGTTTGATTTGGGTTGTCGTGACTTCCCCGACCGCACTTGCCACATGAAGTGGTAAGCAGAGGGATCATGTTTTTTACATATTCACGGCAAGAAACAATGCACGAGGTCGATTCATAAGATGAAGAGGAAAGAAATAGTATTTTATCTGCTCAACTCTACATATCCTTTCAGATGAAGGGAAAAGTATCCCATAGTAACAGCAAAAAAAGAAACAATAACCCTTTTTATCGTACGCCAATTTCATATCATGCAACGCGGGACGGTCCTCGCCCCATCATTCCTGTTTGCCATCTAGACTGCTCCCCTCATGTTTTGTATAAACACGAGCTCTTTGCAGGGCAAAAGTCCAAGGCTCCTTACCCTGACATGCGGCCCGACAGCTATCGAGCAGCACATGATGTGCATAGAAGCCTAGGAAGAGAAACGTCTCCATGTCATCAACTCGTCGCTTCCTGCCACCGCTCTGAAGGGGGTATTATACGAGACTGGTGGCGAGTCGGCAACTCAGGCTAGTGGAAATCATAGCTTGCACTACGCTCACTTGATCTCCAGGAGCTTGACATCGAAGACCAATGTGCTGTTGGCAGGAATGCCGGGAAGGCCACGAGAGCCGTAGGCGAGGTGGGCAGGGATGGTCAGACGACGCTCACCACCAATGGCCATGCCGACGACACCAATGTCCCAGCCCTTGATGACTTGACCCTTGCCGGCCTTGAAGGAGAAAGGCTTACCCTTCTTGTTGGCTATTGAATGTCAGTAAAGCTGTGCCAGTAGTGAAATAATGGAGTACTAACCATCGAACTGCTTTCCGTTCTGGAGCTTGCCAATATATCGGACACCGACAGTGTCGCCGTTCTTAACAGTGCGGCCGTTACCGATGGTTCGGTCGTCGATGGTGACGCCCTGAACAACCTTAACGCCGGTGGCAGGCTTGGTGTCCTTGCCCTGCTTGGCCTTCTCAGTGGAGCCGGTAGGGCCCTGCTCGAGGTTCTTGGCGAACTGAACCTTCTTAGCATCCTTCTTCTCCTCGGCGGCGACAGCCTCGCCCTGGTTGTTCTTGAGCTTCTTCTGCTGCTTCTTGGAAAGCTTAGCATCGTCCTTGGCCATGAGCTCATCGAGACCCTCAGCCTCCTCGGCAGCGCGCTTGTTCTTGCCCTTCTTGGCAGCAACAAGCTTGGGGGCCTCCTCCTCATCAGTCTCAATCTCCTGGACGCGGGGGTCCTCGAGGCCATCGAGTTCATCGCTGGCGTCACTGTCGTCACCCTCGAGACCGAGCTCGAGCTCATCGGGGGACAGGTCGTACTCGTCCTCGTCCTCAGAGTCCTCATCCTCATCGTCGTCCATGATGTAGTTTCCGGTCAGGTAAACAGTGTGGGAACCAGTGACAACAAAGAAGACCTTCTCGCCGTGGTTGACGGTGATATCAAGAGGCTGCTGATAGTTCTGGAACAAAGTTAGTTGGTTGTCTTGATAGAGCACTGGCTGAAACTTACCCTCTCAGTGTCAAGAGTGCAGATGACAAAGTTCTCGAGGTCAGCACCCTCCTCGCTGTCGTCGTCGGAGTCCTCATCATCCTCATCGTCGTCCTCCTCGGTGGCCTTAGCCTTGCCCTTGGACTTGCCGTTGGGCTTAGCATCCTCCATCTCCTCGTCGGACTCCTCCTCCTGGGCGGACTCGAGAAGCTTCTTGATGGCGGCAGCCTGTCGCTGCTTCTTGGCCTTGACGGGGTCGCTGGGGCCACCGTTGGCCTCTTCATCAGAGTCCTCCTCGTCGTCAGAGCCAGCAAGCAGAGCCTTCAAGGTCTCGTCGTCAATCTCCTCATCATCATCCTCCTCCTCGTCGAGATCAGTGAGAGCGCGCTTGACAAGGCGCAGGGTAGAGCGAGGGACGGTGGGGATGTTACCCTCACCATCAGCCTCGGGCTCCTCTGTAGGGTCGACAGCAGCCATGGTGATGCGGAACTGCAAAGTTTTACAGTTAGAATTTTGGATTCAATTGGTAGCGCAGACAGCGTCGCAAATGATGCGCCGAGGACCAGAGACAAGCTCAGTTGTAAAGACGCATGACATCGCATCAGGAGCATCTTGGAGCATCGAGAGATAGACTTACAGAAGCAGGGAACTCCATGGCGGCAGGAATCAAGATCTCTCCAGGAGGGACCTCGAGGCCGTAAACGGGACCAGGAACAGCAGACATTGTGACGGTTGTGTGATTACTTTTGTGTCAAAAGGACTATAGGTGTATCAAGGGAATGGGGGTAGAGAATGGAGAATTAGGAAGTAAGAGAAAAGATGAAGAGATGATGTTGGGATGAAGTTTTGTTAGAACTCTCGCTCACTACGAAAGAAGAAAACTAAGAATCGAGAAGCATCCTCCAGAGCTTCGAAATTTTTTTCGGGGCTCGACAGGTGCCCCCACTAGGAAGAGCACCTTCTGCCAATGGGAGGTTGCGATAAGAATTCTTATCTGAATGGGGCGGTCGCTGTCGCAGCAACAGCAGGCAGTATCCGCTCTGATGCAGATTTTCCCGCCGCAAACTCCACTATCCAACAAAGGCAAGGAAAGAGCCTTTGAGAGCCTCCGAGGAAAAGACGGTAACTTTACTGAGCGAGTCAACTGCGGACAAGTCGAGTTTAAAGTCGTGAGGCAAGAGCAGTTGGATTCACTAATCATCGCAATGTATCCATATTCATCTAATCTTAAACAACAATATCTTAGCAACCTGCAAAATAACCCATACGAGCATTAATACTATTACAGGGTAGCTGCCAGACTAAAAGATGACGTCTATCCTTTCATTTCGTCAACTCCAGCTTGTCTAATCCTTCTTGTTCTGATTCTTCTTGGATGGCATCAAGCTCAAAAACCAAGCCTGAGCAATATGCCATGCAACAGTTAAGAAGAACTTGTGTTGGCCTTGATCATACAATTGAGGCCGATCCCCAACGTCAGTCAACATTGCGCCCATACTAACAACAGGTTTTGGCCAATATTTGCTGTTGGCGTAGGCATAAGCAACCATCATATCGTTGCCATTGGTTATCCCACCTATGATTCTGTTAGCCATTGGCGTATGGGTGTTCAAGCAAAGACATACCGCTTGTCCACAAGTTGCCATCTTGAATCCATCGGTACTTTTCTCCCACAAACTTCACATCTGGATACTTTTTCCTCAGATCATCCTGTAGTCCTCGAGGCCCACTTACACTCTTCCCATCAAGTATGCCTGCCGCACCACATAAGAAGACACCAGTGCAAACACACAATACATCAACACCATCAGTGTTGAATTGATCCCTCAGCCACCTTTTTTCATCCTCCTCAAAGTCATCTCCGGGCTCTGTACCAGGAACAACGACGATGTCTAGGTTGCCTGGTGCAACATCATCATCTTCGTATGTGCGTGTTGCGCGGATGGTGAGATCAGCAGTTAGAGCTACATGCGGGAAAAGCTTGGGTGATGTGATGTATGTTATCTTGATGCTGGGTGCCATCTTGCCAATGTGAGCTGGCAGAGGTAAGAGACCAAGATATTCTTTTGACATTGAGGCCAGTACATCAACTGTCGCGAGGTCAAGGAGTTGTACACTCGAGGGCATGAAAACGCCGATACGTAGTTGTTTAGATGTCATCTTGAAGGTGCTAGATGGGAAAGGAAATGTTGAAACTAATACTGAACAATAGGACTATGTCCTCCTTCGACCAAGACTTATATACTTTTTATAGGGAAGGATGCATTCCAGCTTGTCTAGTCTGACTTACAATCCGTATGGCCAAGGAAATAGCTTCAAGATTTCGGACGGTAATAGTCGCGAAAAATGTCTCCGAATGCTGTATTAGTCCCCCGGCCTCCCTCTCATTGGCTCAATTGATTTAACATCCGAAGCCCTTCGGCACCGAGTGACTCCACATGACCGGTCTTCCTTTGTAAGAGAATGTACTGTACCCGAGTTCCAGATAGTCATGAGACGTCTTTATGCTTGTTCAATGAGGTTCGGTATTATTACTATATTATTTCGACCTCTCATCACCATTCAAGTCATTAGTAGCTATATGCTCTATTATGCCCATATATTACCATTACCTATCCAGCTATACATCATTCATTGCAACATTGCCACCAAGTAACCTACATTCCGGCGCAATTTATGCCATATCGTCCACCTTCACAATCGGTATCTGTTGTCTCGTCGCCTTCTTACTCACCGTATAAACCAGATCCTGTCCCCAAAGTTGGCAAATCAAAGCCTGGGCACTGGGAATAGTACCATACAATGGAGCGACGACCGGAATAACAAGATAGTCATGCCAGTTCTTCTTCAGGGACCGCCTTGAAAAGTCCATCCCATCAGCCAAATTGGCCTTGACCATTTCCCTCTCGCGAGTAGCAACACAGGCTTGGTGGTAGCTCTCGTAAAGAGATACGTAGATTCCAATTTGGAAGAAACCGTAGATGCGGATGATATTGCACCAATCGAAGATCCAGGTAAGGTTTCGTGGGTCGTCGTTGTTTTCTGTAAGCTTTACATACAACGCAGAAGAAAGGACAAGAATTGCCATGTGGACGGGGAGAAAATGGGCTTCGAAAAGGCGATGCATCATGTAGAAGATGCGTTCCCAGTGCGGTTGTTCAACAGTATCCTTGTGAATACCAGAAAAGATACCATTCTCAACATGAGGTTGACCACTCTGCTCGTCGACTATGAAAGTTTCGGGAATAGCGACATCGTTGGCGGCAGAAAGTGTATAGTGAAGAGGCTGATAGGCGCGATGAGTTTGCTTCCGATCCCTCCATAGCTGGACAAGTTTGCATAGAGCAAAACCTGTATCAAGAGCACCCCACATATGACGGAGAGCCTGCTTGTATCGGGCATGAGCGTCCTTCAGGAGACCACCGCCACCAGTGACATTGCTCTGGCTTATAGGGCTGTAGATGACTCGGCTTGTCAAGTTGCCATTGAGTGCAAAGAAGCACTTGATATACATATGCAGGTCTTCACCAATAGCTTCGCTGCCACAATCCCAGCCACCAACTCGATCAATCAAGTCAAGTGGAAGAGAGTACACGGAAGTAGGTGGTGCAATAGATGATCCAGGGTACAAGCCAGACATTCCAGCAGCTCCCCATAGTATGTCAGCGACGCGAACAACAGCTGGGACCGAATGAGCGTTTCGATCGAAGATCATAGGGGCTGAGTAGACAGTCGTCAATGCTGTCTCAGAATACGACAAGTGCATATTCGTTAGGATTGTAAAGTAGTTCGACGAAAGATGACTGTCGGCTAGAAAAAGAGTGTTAGCAAAGCGGCATAAACCAGAAACAGGAACAAACACACCATCAATACCCGTGACTATGACATTGTTTCTTAGTGTTGAGGGGTATTTCTCGCTTAGTTTACGAGCAGCCCATCCAATATTGCTTCCCTTTCCAGCAGCCTCTCCAGGAATATCTGAAGGATGAAGAGTGAAGTCGAGAGATCGAAACCGTTTGGCAAACTCTTGAATCAAGCCGAGAGCCTTTGTCTCAGCGGTGCTCTCTCGCTGTTCCATTCCAAGATAAACCTAGTAGAACGGGTTAGAAATCACTTTAGTGGTATAAATTCAGTTTGTGCATTCAAACGACTTACATCATAAGAATAATGAGCTTGTGGATGTGATGCCAAAACATCCAGTGTCTCTCTGAGTGTATCAGTTTCTTCTTTATAGTTGGGAATGATAATTGCATGGACCACGTTGTCATTGGCTCCTGGTACACCGTCCGTGTAGAAATCGGGATCGCAATCGCCAGCGTCACTGGTAGTTGACGAACTGGTACTGGTACGACTGGATATGAGAGTCTCGGAACTCGAAGCAGAAGCGTACGAGTCACGACGTGAGGCAAGTCTCTTCAGATCAAGTAGTGAATCACTACGCGCCGCTCGCTTCATGTATTGTGTGAGGTTCCATATCGTCCAACATGCTCTGAGAGGGAAGATGCAGACGAGGACGTGAACAAGAAGGCAGTAATAGGCGAAAACGTAACTCCAGGAACCTGCACCTATGGTTGAAGGTGATGGGTAAAGTGCGCCCCTGCCGTCGGTTTGATCGTAGCTGTATTGTTGCTGCTCAAGGGACGAGTCGCGAGAGACGACCCAATAGCACAGAACACTGAGAGAAATCATGCTCAAGCCTCCCGCGCGTTGCGCGAACCACATGAACACAGTCATGGCGTTTGATGCTGCCGGGAGAGGCCGTCGTCCAGACAGATAAATCTGTAGACACAGACAGGTATGGAGCTGATTAAGAAGTTGAACAAATTGAAATCAGTATACCCAAGAAACAAAGTGAAACGGAAGGGCAGACAGAATATTCATTAGAATTAGGGGAGAGAACAGAACAAGCTGTGACGCCTATCTGCATGTGTAAGTGCTATAGATCCGAGCTTCAAAAATGTAAATGCAATATGATATCGTGAAAACAGCTAGTCCCGGGAGATTAGGGAAAGAAACGGCGTAGAGAAGATACAGTGATCATCCCGAGTGCACAGATTACATGTTCCCGTCAAAGACACGGCCACCAACCCGTATAGCACGCGCCATGGTATAGACAGTCTGATTCGGCCATGGCAACAAGATAATGATCTCTCTCGACTCCACACCCATTTAGCGAAAGATGGGGTACAAGAGACGAACACTTGGAGCCCAAGTTCTGAAGAGGCCATTCCATAATGGCCATAGGTGACTCAAATTCGAGGATAGGAGCCAGGGCGGTGTGGTCAATGAGTGTGCCAGTACCAAGCTATGATGGTTGCTTGGTAAACAAGCTTGACGGCCGTAGTTCTAATAAACAGGCATCGTGCGATGTAGTAGATAGACCCTGAAATTCGATACTAGAGGTCTTCGACGTTGAGCTCCGACCACTCACAATCGAGGATATGCCCATGATATAGATGCACGAGCCCATGAGACTTATAACTGCTTGCCGGAGCTAGTCCCGATTTACATTTGATGTACTGCAGGCAATGCTTCTTTCGTCTTTGATCGAACAACTTGAACAGATGCATGGCTTCTTGTGACCGATTTCACCTTGGGAACTGTAAGCAACACAAAACAATGGATGACCAGATCGAACGCGGAGTGACTTTCCGAATCGAAGTCTAACGGTCATCCGATCATTTGTAATACGAGTAAATCCAAGATATACTGGTGAACAGGACTAGATGGTTGACCTAGCCGTTTGAACCTGACTGCAATGCTCGGGTCCAGACACTTTGACGACCAGCTAGTTTTCATGACTCGCGCAGTTCAGTCAGGGTAATAATATGTGTGTTAATGACCAGTTCTCGATAATAGTAGTGGTGTAGCAGTCGACTGTTGTTGTTACCATTGCTCTCCTGAGCTTTCTCTTTGCATGCTATACCAGTGGTATATTGCACCAGCCATCATCTGGAAACCCATGCTCTCCAGAAACAATTCTGTCGGGAGCTTTGACAGTCACTGGTATGCCGAGACTTGGTTCAACCGTGTCGTACATAGTGCTGCCCAAGACATCGTCGGGACATCCTCAACCCCAGTAAACAGAGATCACGGCTATCAGGCCTCCAATTTGGAACCTCGACACTTGTTTGATGTTTGCGTAGGAACGTTGATAGACAGAAAACTTTAACTGGCTAATGGTTTCGTCCACGCGGCTCTCTTGCCCCTGTGATGGTAGGGTGTCTGTCGCAAAGCAAGCCTTTTGGTAGTTGTGATAGCTGGAACCCTGTTCGTCAATAACATGCGGTAACTCCAACACGCGCCGCCACAACTGGCTAGGAACCCGCTATGACATGTGCCAAAACCACGGTGACATCTTTCGGAACTTGATTAAGGGCTTTATGGTTATCTTCCGGCAATTGACGAGTGTATTAGTCGATGCCGATGATACACGGCTATTGAAGACCCACGGGGACAAGTGATTGGATGTCGCATTTTCGTACAGGCCCGCTCTAATACGACAATGGTAAAGCTGAAGCGCCGTAGCTAAATGTTAGGTATAATCGCGTCCGTAGTATCGTGGAAATAATAGTTACAGAATTCGGGAAGTATTGAGCAGTAAGAGAGAAATACTGAGTGGTTAATTCGAGCTGCGTCTGTTGCGATAGACTGGTCTCGGGTACCAAACGAACATGAATGCTCGATTCTGAATCGTTGGTGTTTCCCTCGGGGGATATTTTGTCAAGGGAAACTCTCCTAGTTCCCTGCCAGGGCGAATATTCCCTTGTTGTTTCAACCATTTCTGTAAACGCCATACTCCCGCTGTATATCATGCTACCGTAACGTCAAATTTGCCTCGACTGAAGAGGTTCCGATACCCAATTTTCTCGCCTAATGTTATCAAGCCGAGACGAGCTGGTTTGCAGGCTCGAATGCGAATTGAAAACATAATCGAGTGGTTTCACCAGTCGTACTACCATCCATTAAGGTGCCTTCTCGAAAAGCATGTGGATTGGCTTGGCAGCCTGGAAGAATGTTAGAACAAACAACAACGAAACACAAATTGTGGTACAAAAGATCGAGTATACTGACATCAATAAACTTCTCGAGGTCATTGTCAAGGTTGGCCAAGTCATCCTTTCGTCGCTTGTTATCCGCGATGAGTTTCTGCTTTCGCTTGAGGAGCTCCTGTCTCTGTTGCTCGAGCGCTTCACGCTCAGCTCGCTCATGGTCGATGCGCGCCACCATCAAGGTATTCTCGTCATCGTCTTGATGTTCGGGATGTTGTGCAAGGAATTCTTCAACGGGGATCAGAGGTAGTTGCTGGTACTTGTGGCTGCAATGTGTTAGCGGAATGAGCCATGGCATAGCAAGAGTCTGGGTGCTGTAGCTTACTCGTAGGATTCACATGCCGTGATTTCACCTTGGAGATGTCGTTGTTCGTAGTACAGGTTCTGAAGATCAAGATGCAGACGATCGACTTCCTGACGCGATTCGGCAGTCTGGGCTTTGGTATCGCGGGCTTCGAAGCAGACGTTTCTGTGCATTCCTTTCAACTGGGCCAAAGTCGCGAAGAGATGTCTCTGTTCCTTGTATAGTTCATCTAGCGCCTGGTCTGATGCAGGTCCTTGGCTGTAGATTTGCTCGCCGCGGTTGATGAAGGTGGTAGCTTGATCGCGTGCCTGTTCGGAAGTCTGCAAGATGGTGCGGAGCTTCGGATCCGTTACGATTTTATCGATCGCCATCTTTGCGTATGGGCGCGAGGTTTTTCAGTCGTAGGAGGTATGACGAAGTGTTCTTTGTTGATAATGCGATCGATATTCGAAAGAGATGGGATGGATTTGTTTGTTCTGCAGGAGGGAGAATTACTTGATGAGCATAAAGGTGGGGCTCTGAATTGTACATCACTAGCACCTACCAAACTTAACAACAAACTGCAGTCTAGGTACAGATGACAAAAGTTAGATGGAGGTGTGAGCTATCTTTAACTTAAAACAATCAAATTATCAAATAAGACAACTGGAGCATAACAGACAAAGAAGTCTAAAGAAACAGATTTTATATTCCTCTTTACTTTGTGGTATAGAAATCTAAGTCTCAAGAGCCTATTAGAGATCTGTATGCTTCACTGATAACTTCACTTACACGCCAGAGATCACCTCTAATACCGTTTGCTTAAACACACACACATTAAGACATAGTCACATTGCTTTAGACGAAATGCGCGATTCTGATTCTTGTGTGCTCTCAATCATGGTACCTACCATTGTGCGACTGCCGCTCACTGACTCATATTCACTCACAGCCATATCGATTCGCATGTCCTACCCAATCCAACATTGGCAGACCTTCACATAGAGACACAGACTTTGTTATACCGCCTGAGATCAACGCATAGATCAAATATAGTCCCTGCGTCTACTAGTCTGCTGGTAAACAAGGCGGTGACATTAAACAACCAATGCTGGTTTAGAGAAAGCGAGTCATCCCCGTCAGCCTGCATCTTTAAATCTCCGCAGGATTTAGACATGTGAGATCTGAGAACGTGGTCTCGAGACTATAGTCTTGTACATGATTTGATGATTTGTTGGATATCTATCAATAATGGTTGAGGCTAGCTCCATATAAACCCCATATCATCCCAAATGTACGGATACATAAGCATGAACCCGCTCCGACCCCTTTCTGCACCGGGACCACCGGATAGATATTGCGGATGATTTTAGAGGAGAGTATATCTCACCCAGCTAGAAGGTGATGATTGATGATGATGATACCTAAATGTCAGCTGATACTATCTCTGACAGTCTCAGCTGTACTGTAATCTTCAAGTCGATTTCTTTAATCTTCTAGTCCAGGAACAGGAACCAACCAGAAAGAACCTCTCAGCTGCAAGTAGTCCTTGGATGCATCGGCGGCGTTTCCAGATTCAAGTCTTATTGGCGCCAGTAAACACCCTCCAAAATCTATAAGCGGGCCGTGGCGAGCTGTGGTTTTACCGAGCTATCTTGTGAAAGTAACGAGATTCAATCGCGAGGTCCATGTCTTGCTATGAAGGGTTTGGATTGGTAGAAACAAAAGAGTCTCTTGGTCAGGAGGGTATGTCCCTTCTCTGTGTCAACTCTCTGATTCGTGAGTATCGCTATCAGCTGAGAAATGGAATGAATATTGTTCCAGAGTACATCCTGTCTCTGCCTTATTAAATGGCTGCCCAATAAACGATGCAGTCGCTTTGCCTGTGGCGTCCGTTGAAGTAACCCAACAAGGAGACGCCAAGACCGCCCCCGGTACTGTCATTTCAGGTGCTGGGATCAATCCAGTTCTAGTTCCTTTTTTTTCCCTCTTGACTTCTCAACCATCATGCGCCTTGTCCTTGTCATTGTTCATTCCTTTCTCCTCTGAACTATCCATTCTTCTCTCCTTCAATTCTACTCTACTGTACTACTCTTGAATCTTTAATCATAACTTAACTCTCCTTAATTCTTTGAAACCCCCCCTCAACAATCGTATCATCTTTCCCCATCAACCAAGGCTTGGCTCTCCGGCTTTTTCGCAGATCCTTATCCTACTGAGAAAGAGAAAAAAAACGAGCCCTGGACTATTTCCGCCAACCAAACTCGGCTATCGCTGTCCCCGCGTCCAGTTAACCGCAGGGGTTCTTTCCATACTTCACCCAACTTGTCCCGAGACTTGCTGATTCAACAACAACCAATTGCACTCTTCATTTATCACTCGTGGTCTCGACAAAGCCTCTCTCTGCATGTGAATTATCCAACAAACTTCACCAACCGATTAACAGCACCACTTGATGCATTGAATCTACTCGTCGACATTACAGTTGCAGCGTTACAACGCTTGCCAGCTTACTGTACTTCTCTTGTCCAATTGTCGCGGCATAAACACTACAGAATTTTGTTAAAGTTATTAAGCCGCCGCCATGTCCGACGTTACCACCGCCATCACTTCGGCCTGTGCCTACAAGGCTCGTGATAGCGACAACATAGCGACAACATCTGGTTCCGATATCCGACCCGACGCCGAACCCCGAAAGCGACGACACTCTTTCTTCATTCCTAGGAGACGATCCATTGTCGGCCACATAATGGACGGCGAGGAGGGTCTCTTGCTCAAAGTCGACTTGTTCCTTTCGGAGCTCGAGCGCCGTCTCGACTTTATCGAGAACTATGTCGACCTCAGCAAGGACTCGAGCATCTCGCGCACCTTTTCCACTCTTCAGGCTGTTCGGTCAAGATGTTCTCACGCCTCAGAAGAAGTTCTTGGCGCCGGAAGACGTCGTCTACACATCATGGTTGACACTCTCGAGACAAGATACAAAGAGACTTTAGAAGCCGCCGAGTCATTGAACGAAAAGGCTCATATGGGGGTCGACCTGCTTGAGACTATGCTCTCCGATTTTGAGACCCGCGCATACAAGTTGCGCGAGCAGGGTTTCGCAAATGCCGCCAATGCCGCCGAGGCTTTTATGGACGAGGGACGTCGAGTCGCAAATGAGGGTATTGAGCGCGCAATTCAAGCCGCCTACTCTCTGGAGGAACATATCCAGCAGGCTATTGTTCTGGCCAAGGAAGGACGTCTTCTTTCCTATGACGACCTCCCCTCTCCTTGGCGCAACAACCCCCACATCCACAAGGGTTATCGCTTCACAGAGTCTAAACTTGATTGTATACGCTCAGCCTTTGACCTGTCCAACGAGTCGGTCAACATTTGGTCCCATGCGCTCGGTCTCGTATTGGTTCTGGCCATTGCGCTCTACTTTTATCCTAATACTGCCAACTTTAATCTCAGCAGCAAGTCCGATGTGTTTGTCGCCGGAGTCTTTTTCGTCATGGCTTGCTTGACACTTGTCTGCTCTACAATCTGGCACACTATGAACGCCGTGGCTGATGTGGATGTTATTTCAACCTTTGCCTGTGTGGATTATACTGGTATCTCGCTATTGATTGCTGCCTCAATTATGACGACTGAATACACGGCTTTCTACTGCGATCCCCTTAGCCGGTATACCTACATGGGTCTAACAGCTTTTCTTGGAATTGGTGGCGTCATTCTCCCTTGGCATCCTCGCTTTAATGGTGCCGACATGGCCTGGGTTCGTGTCGCTTTTTATGTCGGTCTAGCTTTGACTGGATTCCTTCCCATGGTTCAGCTTGGATGGACTCACGGCCTTGACTTTGTTTACGACTTCTATTCGCCCATCTCCAAGTCAATGCTTGTCTACTTCTCAGGTGCTGTTGTCTACGCCAGCAAGATCCCTGAGAGATGGTACCCTGGTTGCTTTGACTACATCGGCGGAAGCCACAACCTCTGGCACGCAGCTGTCCTCGGAGGCATCCTGTTCCATTACACGGCCATGCAGGCATTCTTTGCCAATGCTTTCCACCGAGCGGAGGGTGGCTGCCCTTCCTACTAAGAAGCTCAAACATGAGAATGACGTTTGTCAACGAACCTACCACCACCTAGTCGGGCTTTTCCACGATGGTTGCAAGTATCGCATAGTTGATTGGCTCTGCCACATATCGACAAGCTTGATTCGAGTTATGATCAACTCTGCTAAACCGATGGTAAAACTGATTGCAGCGCCGCCTGAGCCGCAATACTTTGGCCGAGTACTTATGTTATCTCGCTACATTAGTCTTCGGTTTCGACCAGCAGCGATATTATCAGGGAGCAGATCAGGAACAGCACGTTCATCTGCCACGTTCCACATTCACGTTAACGAGTATCTACGATTCGACGATCATAACGTGAGTGACGGTAAACAAAAGTCGCACTTCAACTTCCTTTTCGGGGAGCTGAAGTCTTATGTCGTCTGACGAAAAAAAACCACATGCATGTAAGCCGGCGTTGAGTTTGATTGATAGAGTGTTGAAGTCCAACACATGACATGATGTATGTGCGAACCAGAAACCACACTTTCGCTTTGTTTCGCTTCAATTCACATGTAAATAGATAATAGATAAACCAAGTAGTCGTATATTCATTCATTAATTCATCGCAAGTATCTGTGCTTTTAAGAAGGTCCTAGTGCCTATTATGAACCTTTTCATCATTTATGTTCCATCATGTTCCTCCCAATCATAACGCATTTGATCATTAACCATAAACAAAAAAAAGAAGCAAAACAAAGCCTGTCCAGTCTTGTCTGTTGCAAAACCCTGGACGGCGCAATGGCGGTATTCAATAAGGCTTCCGCCGCAGGCCTCAAGCTTATGAGCTGTTGTACAAGGGACTCAGCTCGAGATTAGGTTCCGATTCGCGAGGTGGTATTAAGATCCCTGCCCATGCTGTGCCTCTACTCTGTGTCATTTCGGGACCCAGGGCTATCGAAGCAGCGTGAGATTATATTAGCCTTAATTAGAGAGCGTGAGATACGATCTCGGCATAAACATCATCTGGAATCTTCTTGATAATGCCAATAGTGACGGATTTGACGAGGTCCGCATTGAGCTGGGGGAACGATCTCAAGACCTTGTTCGGGCTGGTGAATGTTAGCAGTCGTTCAGTCAGAGCTCTGTGTGCAATTCTTACCTGGGTGACTGTAAGATCTGTGACCGCATGATAGTGAGTTGTGCCACGATGCAAACAATGTTGAGATGCGGCCCATAGGCGAACAGAAAGTCCCACAGCCGTAGGACTTCGGGCAGAGGAGGTGTACAAGCGCATAGCGTCAGGACAGAGGGGAAAGCGTAGATTTCAGCTGAGAGCCCCTTTGCAGTGAGATACATGCTCAGCTTGGGGTCTACAATCGCAAGCACTTTATCCACCAGAGCGAGACCCCGATGGACACCATCCATAGCACCGCGGATGTAACCAGGACATTCGCGGGTGAGTAGCGAGTGAAAGGCTACAAAAGCTTCTGCCTCACTGCGAGCTGCATAGAGGAAAGGGGCAGCCAGAACATTCATACCCTGAACGTAGGTGCCAGGCTCCAACGATCTAGCGCCAGCGCCAGATTCGGAGCCTTCTGTAGTAAGCGTCAAGGCACGAGCACGGTTTCGAGCAGTAGGAGAGGATGTGCTTGCGTTTGAGTGAGAACGGCCCGAGATACTACTGCCACCTGGAAGCGAAGCTCGGCTGCTGGTGGGACGGCTTTGACGGGTTTCCTCGCGGGTGTCATGAAGCTTCCACGCAATCGCATTGAGGAGTCGAATCAGACTGGCCTCGCTGACACGGCGACGGAAGAGAGGGTCTGTTGTAAGAGTACGGAACGTGTCGTTACGGATTTTGGAGTAGGCTGGGGAAGCGCCTCTGTGAATGAGGGCGAGGTAGTCGTCGGTTGATAGAATAGGGGCATCGAGGAGGACGAGCCAGACGTATATTCTCAACGTTGACTGCAAAACTATTAGTTTCAAAAACCGACCGGTAATGAATTGTTTTCGGTCTTACCATGCCATCTTCAGCACTCTTGACACCTTCATCAATGACCTTCCAGCGCGCACTCTCCAAAGCGCCCAAGAAATCCCCATCAGTCGGCCCCTCGCGTATAATCTGATGCAACGGTAAATGGCCATGCGAAAAGACGGGCTTCTTACTCCCGGCACGTTTGCTGGCCGTAACAACGTTCATCTGATGTACGAGGGGCGGGGTGGCATCGCTATTAGCTCGGCCTCGTTGGGGCGAGCGATTAACGTTCTGGTTTGAAAGAGGAGGCGTAGATTTTGTTGGTGAGGCGCTTCCATTGCTTTTGGCAGTGGAATTGGCAGTGACAGTGGTATCACGCTGGTCGTCGCGCTGTCGCTGCTGGGAGATGAGGGAGGGCGTGGCCTGTTCGCGGGCGCGGGCGCCGAGAGTATGTGCAGATTGAAGACGACGAAGGGCGCGATGAGTGCGCGGTGATGGCGGGGCTTGGAGTTGTGTCGTTACAGGGGCGGGAAGCGAGGGGATTGACGCTTTGAAGCTGGCGTTGAGGTTGGAGTTTGATGAAGGTTCCGACATGGCTGTGATGATATTCGAGAGTGTCGCTAAAGTGCTGCGACAAGCATAAGGAGACAAAGGGAGGAAGTATTATACAAAAGATTCAAGGAGAATAAGTGACGAGGTTGTCGAATATAGCAGCCCAGTGGTAATTATCTAGGGCTGATGTCGTTGAAATGATCGAAATGTGTAGTTTTAGTTTTCCCTTAGCGGGGAGGCTGGAGGTTGATTAAAGTCTTGGAAAGGGCACCCGACAGCACAAGGGAGGAGAGGGAAGGAGGACAAAAGATGTCGCTGGGGAGACAAATTGATGAATCAATCGTGTTTGTTTCGCGTCTTCAATTAAACCTGCATCCAGTTATTTCATTAATTAATGATATTTTTAAGGTCAATAGTTCCAACGGTTCTTTGATGTTAAACCTTTTTAAACGTTTCGTCATGTCTTTAGTGCCACGCTCCCAGCGCAACGTCTTGTTCTTTTTCTTGGTTCATGGGAGACTGGAATGCACGTAATTGAGAGGTTGGTTATCAGCTGTGTAATATGCTATTTTGAGATTACGATCGGGGCTGGCCAGGCCGATCCACCGACCTCACATGCATTGTAACAAGGATATATATTGATCCAAGAATAAGAACGTTATGAGAATGAAGTAGATATTGGGTGTTCAATATCAAAGATTGCCATCTTATCAAAGTCACACATGTCATCATGCGAAATACAGGGCAGAATCCTAATCAACAGTGTATGTTGTAGGCTAAACTATTAATTTGTGGTTTCAATACAAGAGCCAAGGCAGATGCCACTGTCTCCCAAGTTATGACAATCTACTCTAGAGTTTAGGTCAACTCTTTGACAAGTTTCTAGAAAGAATATTTTTCTTAATAATACTAGACCATCGCTAATCTGCTTCGATCTCAGTCCCGTCCCGTCCAGTCCATGTCATGACTGTGGCTTACCTATTCAAGGATTATTTTAGTGATAGACCGTGGGGTTTAGTTTAGTTTACTAAGGCCGTTGCACTATTACCATGATAGGTAAAGTGGCGATTGCGACATCGGTCATGCCAAACATAAACACCCATTTTTATATCATTCTTCCTCTCAAAAGTTGGTCAACTCTTCATCCTTGGGCAGAAAAAAAGATGGAGAATAATTACTGAAAAAAGATTATGGCTCTTCAATAGCCTATCATGTATCCACGCAATCCCGATTGCCGATAGTCCGGATTACCAAGTCAATCCCCCGGATTCTTTGAGGTTTTATATCATGAATAAATAATGTAATGCAGTTCTTACCATCGCATCCTCCATACTTGAATGTCGTCTTCACCCCTACAATATTCGTCATCGGCATGACCTAACATCACAGACACCAGCTGAGCACTGTTGATATCCTATTCGCTAGAGCAACTTCTACAGCTCAACTAAGCTGTACACCCACTTCTATATCGAAACAGCTGGTTGCAGTATCACCTGGCACTTTCAACTCGACAAAGATCCACTATCTCTGGGACATTTACAAGCAGCTATTTGCCATGTTCCGACTATTATAAGCATTGTTTTATATTATCGCAGGCTCTGGCAGCCTCGCCAGTTTTGTTTTCGGGACCTACCCCTCTAACACAAAGTTACAACACCAAGAGACATATCGACTGCTACAATGACTGGCCAGAGGAAACTGGGCTATGGCCTAGCTAAAATCCTCGGCGTCAAACTCGACGATCAGAATCAAGACCATACAGAAACTAGTGATCAATCGGTCCTCTCATCACAAAGTGGCAGCTCATTCTATGAAACAGAGCCCACATCAACAGAATGGGTCAAAGAGCAAATTCCGTCCAAAGAAGATCTCATCACTTACGGTGTTTCGTTATTTCCCTTCTCAAATTGGATCAGCCACTATAATCTGCAGTGGTTTGCAGGTGACTTGGTCGCTGGTATTACAATTGGCGCAGTCGTTGTGCCACAAGGAATGGCTTATGCCATGCTTGCCAACTTGGAACCACAGTTTGGTCTTTACTCCTCCTTCATAGGGGCTTTGATCTACTGGATATTTGGGACATCTAAAGATATCTCGATTGGTCCTGTTGCTGTTCTTTCCACTGTTGTCGGCAACGTTGTTCATGATATTCAGAACTCTGGGCAAGATATACCGGCTCATGTCATTGCATCCGCCTTGTCCATCTCCGCTGGATTCATTGTTCTTGTTATTGGAATGCTTAGGTGTGGATGGATCGTGGATCTCATCTCCATTACCTCACTCTCAGCTTTCATGACTGGCTCTGCTATCACGATCTGCGTTGGCCAACTACCAGCCTTACTTGGACTATCCGGGTTTTCGACTCGAGAATCACCATACAGTGTCTTTATGAACACGATCGAGCACTTGGGAGAGGCGAGCAGCGATGCCATCGTAGGGTTATCAGCCTTATCTATCTTGTACCTCTTCCGACAGGGGTTTGCGGCCGCGGCCGAGCGATATCCCAAGCATAAAAGGCTCTTGTTCTTCACCAATACTATGCGAACGGTGTTTGTTATCTTGACGTATACGATTGTCAGTTGGGCTTTGAACAGACACAGACGAGAGGATCCCCTCTTCAACATCCTAGGAGCTGTGCCTACAGGTTTTCAAAATGTTGGAGTACCCAAGATCACAACAGAGCTGATTTCGGGCTTCGGCCCCTATCTGCCAGCAACCGTTATCGTCTTGCTTGTCGAGCACATAGCAATCTCGAAATCCTTTGGACGAGTTAACAACTACACGATTGATCCCTCGCAAGAAATGGTTGCTATTGGAATGGCTAATCTGATCGGGCCCTTTTTTGGGGCGTTTCCATCTACGGGATCTTTCAGTCGCACTGCAATTCAGTCCAAGGCTGGCGTGCGAACACCTGCTGCTGGCTTAGTTACTGGACTGGTTGTTTTGCTTGCAACATACCTGCTGACGACTATCTTCTTTTACATTCCAAGTGCAGCTCTTGCAGCTGTTATCATCCATGCAGTTGGTGATCTCGTTACGCCTCCGAACACAATCTACCAGTTCTGGAGAGTTTCACCCGTCGAGGTGTTCATTTTCTTTACCGGAGTGATCGTTAGCATATTTGCGCACATCGAAGCCGGACTTTACGCTACCGTTCTCTTTTCAGGCGCTGTGCTCCTATATCGAATTCTCAAGGCGCATGGCAGGTTTTTGGGCAAAGTCAAAGTTCACTCAGTTATTGGAGATCATGTCATCGGCGACGACCACCGCAAAGTCGTCGGGAAGTTTGGGACGACGGAGAATCTGGATATTTCCGCAAGAAATGTGTTTCTGCCACTCGATCATGATGACGGCTCGAACCCAGAAGTTGAAGTCGATCATCCGTATCCCGGGATCTTCATCTACAGGTTTTCTGAAGGCTTCAACTACCCAAACGCCAATTCTTCTCTTGACTATCTTACGGATTTCATCCAGTCCAACACCCAACGAAGCAGTCCTGAAGCTTTCGAGCGACCAGGAGATAGACCATGGAATAACCCAGGACCGAGGAAATCTGCCAAGCGACCTGTTCACGTGGATCCAGACTCGACGCTCCCAACATTGAAGGCGGTGGTTATGGATTTTAGTTCTGTTAACAATGTTGACATTACCGCTATACAGCGATTGATCGATATACGAAATCAGCTTGATTCCTATGCCTCTCCTGATGGAGTCGACTGGCATTTTGCATGCATCAACAATCGGTGGACCAAACGGGCCCTCATAGCAGCAGGCTTCGGAGTTCCTTACAGACCCGAGGAAGAGGGACTGCACCGCAGATGGAAATCGATTTTCAGCGTGGCAGAAATTGGAGACAGAGACTCAGCTCTGATCGAGGAAACGGACTATCACGATTTCACACCAGTCACAGAGGAAGAGCCATTGATAGGAGGCATGCCCTCTGTGCAATCTTATGGATCCATGTCATCGGGAGAGTTGGAGAAGCAAAGACGGAGAGGTGCTGTAGTCCATGGTCAGAATAAGCCGTTGTTCCATGTGGATTTGACGAGTGCTTTGCAAAGCGCCATCGCCAACGTGGAAGGGAGGCCGGCTCAGGAATAATGATATACATGAGGAAACGAGGAAACGAAGAAACGAAAAGAGCAAAGCATATTGATGTAGGTGTTTGTATTGGTTTTAGTATAGACAGATATAAAGAAAGCAAGCGAGTGGTTCATTTGTTACACGATATAGATTTTATATGCCGGCTGATCACATATATATACCTATGGTGTCATATTTGTTACAAGTCAAAGTTGACGATGCTATTCAGACTTACGTGCTCCCACGAACATAACTGTCCGCATACCGCTTTATGGCTGAGACTTGAATACCTGATTTCAGACCACAATATCAGGAAGACCAAAAAGAACATACAACACTGGGGATTCGCTGGTCGTCACCGACCCAACTACTAATCCAGCGCTTCGCAGCTTGACGATGGGGGAGCGGACGGGACCCCGTATTCTCTACGAGCTTTGGTCGTATGTGGAAGGCTGGAGAGTAGATAGTAACTATATTCATCGTAAGAGGGGCCAGAATTATCATGATGTCTGGGATTGGAGTATCAGAAGACATGGCCCTCAAGCATAAGAGATGAATAAGCTGGTTATTTTATGTTATCTATTTAGAGCATTCCTTATGCTGCTTTATTCTAGCAGCTTAAGCCATAGAGGGCAGTTCTTCCGTTACCTGCTTGCCTGGCTGTAGAAGTAATACTCTTCTATTACTCTTTCCCCTCGCAGTTAATGACTGGGCCGATCACATGACTTCGCGATTCCATTTTTCCACTTTACGCGTCTCCCGGAACACACGTCCCCTGTTCAACTCCACTCTAGGGACTCCTTGTAACTCTGCGTCATTCATTCATTGCCTTCTTACACGACTTCCTTCATTTATCGGCACATTAAACCTCCAAATCTCGTGGAAGTTCTGCATCAGTCACACTCAGCATCTGAAAATTTGAGGCAAAATGGTCGCCGGATGGCAACGGTTAAACGAAAGGAAGACGCAGCCAAATCCCAATATTGTCTTTATTAAACCTTTGGAAGGTCCTGATAAGAAGATTGCCCAGGATTTTCTCGAAAGAATAGCTGCACAATGTCGTGAGTTTTCTTCCGCTCAAAATCTGAATTGCCACTAAATTTGGTCATATTAGGTCCCATTATGAAAGAACACCATCTCTACGTTACTTCTCTAGAAGAATACGAACCAAATCGTGAATTCGTCGGACGTAACTTCAATGCAGGAGAGGTCGTCCAACTCGTTCTCAAGTCGCCCAGCACTGGCCGTTGGCTTCCATTCAACTATGTCCAGATGGTCATGATGCATGAGCTAGCGCACTGCAAGCAGATGAACCATTCACGCGCATTCTGGGCTGTACGAAACTCATACGCATCTCAAATGCACGAACTTTGGTCTAAAAAGTACACTGGGGACGGCCTCTGGGGAAGAGGGGCTAATCTTTCCACTGGCGAGTGGGAGAAGAACACTGTTCTCGCTGATGAGATTCTGCCAGAGCATCTCTGTGGAGGTATATACAGATCACGGCGCAAAAGAAAGGTCAAGCCTCAATTGTCTTACCAGGAGAGGAAGGAGAGGAGAATTCTGAAGAAGTTTGGCGCAAATGGGGTTGCTCTTGGCGCGGATGAAGTGGAAAAGGTCAAGTTAGAAAGTGGGAAGAAGATTCAAGCAAAACCCCGAGTTGCTGGAAGCATGAGAGGACGTGAACTCCGAGCAGCTGCAGCCCTTGCTCGCTTCGAAAAGCAAAAGGAAGAACCAGATCCCATTAAGGACGACGACGAGACGGAATCTGGCAGTGATAGCGAGTTTGAAGATGAGCCTGGAGAAGATTCGAAAGACGCCATTGATGCTGATGGAAAGAGACTACTAGACGGAAAGGGTCGCGGAATGGTACGGGTCTGTGAAGATGAGGACGCCGATGATCCTGGAGCCAGAGACGAAGAGCAGGAGCTCCAGAGGATGATCAGGGGCATCAAAAGAGAATCACCCGAACCGGAGATATCGGAAGGACTGCAAAGGGCAAACCTTCAAGCCCAACGGAAGCAATCACAACCAGCAATATCCGTCACAAAGATTAAATCAGAGTCATCCAAAGAGCCGGAACGACCCAAAATAACAATCACACCAAGGCTTACCAACGTAAAAACATCTACCGACGCAGAAGACACTGCAAAGGCGACAAAAGAACCTCAAATGGAATCTTCAATAACAGCAACACAACCAGTTTCCGTAAACGACCAGTCAGTTACTAGCGGGACGTGCTCAATGTGTTCGTACGTCAACCCTAGTCTAGTTCTTACATGCGCGATGTGCGCCAATGTGCTGGATTCCTCAGCACCTGGTTCGTGGCGGTGTTCGAGTGACGCCTGTCAGACCACGCAGTACTGCAACGCCAGCGATTGCGGGGTGTGTGGGTTGTGTGGGAAGCGAAAAGGGGATACTATGTAAAACAAAGATGGGATTGTTATGTATCTGCATCGCTGGAGTATGGAATCTTTCCTGTATGAGAAGGGTCATACTGGGACACCCGTTGATGAGTATTACAGAAGCCACAAGTAATGTCATGTTGAACATGACCCAAGGCTTAGCCTAAACTCGCACAAAGCATCCTCTAAATTCTTTTGTCTCTTGTGATCTTGTTGATGAGGTGGGCTAGAGTTTACAGACTTGGAATGACATTGCACACAAGCCAGCATTCTTCTCTTCACATTGGATGACCAAGTGATAGTTTATGACGGTTCAATCAAGGTGCAATTGTTGGAAAGATCAGTCTCATTGCTTATCTTAGAGTCTTGATGACCACACAAGATTCGCTTTTATGAGGGATCAAGAGGACTTTCTTTAATTACAAGATTACGCCTCCCATATCACGTCACGCCCAGTCCAGCTACTCATCCCTTCGGCGTCCTCTCTTAGCACATGTCGGTCATGTTGCTATGCGGAGCTCGTTCGGAAGTGACCTACGATTTGTGAGTGCTATCACTCTAGCAGCTTCACTTCTGTCCTACCAGTCTGGCCGGTGGTGTACTTGTTCAAGAGTACAACTTGCTAGCGCAGCCAAGTATGGCGAGGTCTTGCGCGTGAGGACTGTTGGTGCGATCTTGATGCCCGATCAATTGGGTTGATCTAGGGCTACTTCATGGGCGAATTGGACTGAGGGGATCTGCGCATGTTAGCAGCAGTCACTTACATGTGGGTTCAGGTCGAGGCGGTTGTTTTGTTGCAAGTTGTTAGATCAACAGATGGTGGAAGCGCTGGAAGTCTGTCGAAGATAAGGCGAACTCGGTTAGGTGAAGGAAAGGTAGTTAAGGGCAAAATGGCGTTAAGGACGTTGTTAAAGAGCGAAAACAGGAGGTGACTGCGCGAAGGATAGCGGGCCGGCTGTCCGGTACAAGTCTTGTTGATAATTCATGCAGGTAGGAGGCAAGCGATGGTTCAAGTACAAGGTCAGGTCAAGATAGGAGGAGACAACCCACGCGACGTGGGGAAGAATATGCACGCCATTTTGGGAACAAAAGCGGTGAGTATCACTAAAGAACAGAAGAGGAAGACATATCACAAATGAGAAGTAGTAAAGGAAAGACAGAGCTGAAGAAGACGGTCAAGCTGCACCGTAAGAAAAGAGAAAACAGATGAAGGAGGAGCTGAAGAGAAAGGGAAGAGAAGAGAAAAGAAGGGGAGGAAAAGGAATGGAGGGAGGCAAGAAATGGGCAATGACAAGAGCAGCCGAATTCCAACCACCAACCAACAAACATAACCTTACTTTAGCTGTGTTTATGTAGAACAGTCACCATTGGATGACTTGAACCAGATCGACATGCTTCACCGAGGTCCAGACCGTCCAGAACATGGGTGGGCTTGATGTTGACGACGCTGTCCCCCACCACCAGGAACATACAGTACCATTTAGATAAGTCTATCACCGTGCAGCATGCGAAATCACCCTTCGTCTAACGGGCTGTAAGATGCAGCATTGTGGATAACATCCATCCATCCTGTCTGTCTTTTCTGGCACTTACCTTGGCAATCAAATTTGATAGGCAAGTCATGGCCGCTACCAAGCTCGCGAATCTCTTGGTGGTGTGGTTAGCCAAGATTGACAGGAGCTATCAAGACTGATTGTGAAAAATGTCCGTATGTGCAGAGATAGGAATACTGTCTGTCTCAAGAAAATCGCCATAGCCCAGATGCTAGGACAAACAAGCACTGTGGTCCACGGAGATCCTACTAAGAACCACCGGACTCAGTCAGTAGTCATTGATCAACAAAACCATCAGGGAGGATTGGGTGAGTCGCATCAACAACACATTAGAAGTTGAAGAGGGTGTCGAGGGTTAGGAAAACCTGCCCAAAACAGTCCAAGACAGGTTGTCGAGGTCAAGCCAAGGGCACCAATGCATCTCAGCGGCCGAGGATGCCGTGAACCGGTCGCGGGAGCATGTGTCCAGACGCGGGGTAACAATCACAGTCCATGATTGGCTGATGAGGAGATAGTGTAGGAGATTTAGACCAGGGCCTCTTTGCTTGGCTTTCTCAGTTTGGAGCATGGGTTTTTAACCGTGCGTACTCTGAGTTCAGTCCTCCCGAATAACGTGGCATTTGTGGAATCTCAGAGGCTAACAATTTATAGCACGAGGTGAGCCTGTTATTGTTACTATTAACTGCGACACACCGGGTTGTAGCCAGTCATACAACCGAAGGCAAAACAGAAAATGAGAAAGGTAGACTGCCAAAGTGTCAGTCATCATGTATAACGCATATCGAGAGGTGCCGGAACAGGACCAAGCATGCAACAAAGGATGGAGATGTTCATCAACATACCTTAAACTGTGGCTGTTACAGATCCCCAGCTCAAATGCCAAACGAAACGGAAAGGTTGCGGCAGGCATTGCCAGCAGCATCGTGAATGCCGGGAAATGAACGACATGGTGATATGATGACGAGTCTGCCGCGCACCGTATCATCGTGTCAAATCTCCCGAGATGTGCTGATCATGTCTTCGTTGTTCGAGGTTACATACCACCATTATCTTAGCATCACAACCGTCACTTGATCTGAAATGCTAGGCGCTAAGAATGAGCCAGACGCCAGGCCGTGCGCGATTCAAGGTTTGAAGAGAGTCATGTCAAGGGAAGCGAGGTGTGCTTCGCTGCCAATGGCTTGGAAAGGATGGGATGGGATACAACAGTCGAGGTGTCAATTAATAACGAACCCAAATCGCACAAGAGATGGGGGGATCTCTCCACCCTCAAAAGCTGAGCTAAGGTGAATGCCGATTATGGTGTTTCGTTTCTGTGTTTGAGTTACGTCGCATATCATCGTGGCCTTCGATCTCTTTCCCACCACTGTTGATGGCGTTTACGTGCTAGATCAGCACTTGCTCATCTGACGAAGGTGACTCTGCCTGCTCCCAAGAGTTGCACTGTCTCGAGGGTCTTGTCTGGTTATCTTCGACCATCTTTCACTCTCGAGTCTTATCTTCAATCATGACCAAAATTGCATATGTAACTAGCTGGTGGCTAGCTAGTGGGGAGATCAATCGTGGGATAGTAATTGGCTACTCGGCCGTCTATCGGTGTATCCTCAAACACGAGAAGATTAAGGTTGAGGAAGTTTCCCATGCCTGTTCAACACTTGCTGCATCTCGTTGACTGAGAAACTGTACCTGGCCGGCAAAGCCTCAGCCCCCAGGATAAAATTGCTGGTGAGTTTGTCTTTGAAAGATGGCTGGATTGGCGTCTCAACTCGAATTACCCCGCAAAAAAAAGCAAACCGTCATTTGGGGGTGACGTCGATGCCAGGTGGTAATGGATCGTTTACGCTGTGGATACTGCAGGGTGCCCTATTAGGCGCCTTTTCCGCTCTAGGATTGGCTTCTCGGGGCGGTCCCTTTGCAGACCCGTTTTCTCCGCAGTCGGCCAGACAGCGCTAGTAAAGGCACCGTTCAGACAAGGCCCATGCTTGAAGCCGCAGATGCCGGGGAGGAATCTGGACATTGAGCACAGAGCCCTAGGCAGGGACCATCGAGGTCCACCGTGCCCTTAGCCGCTGTAGGAGCAACAGCCCGTGCAGCACGACGCTGAGAGTTCAAAGTGGCGGTTCGTTCGTATTGCACCCTGAATTCGATCTCCCCATGGTTTCGTTGCTGGGTTATTGGACCACAGTCGTAGAGAGTGGTCAGTGGCTGGTAGCTGACGTGTAAACCGCCTTCAAGTCTCTGACAGCTTGTCAAGGGGAACGGCAGCTTTGACAGGAAGAACAGACGTCGCAGTTAGATGCGGTGAAATTACACGTGAAAGAGGGCGCTGTAGAAATTGAGACGTTTGTGATAAGCAGAGGGAAGGCACCAGCCAGTGCTATTTTGGGTTGTAGAGCTAGGTAGTGGCATTCCATCAACGCTACAGAGCCATTCCTTCCCATCTTCCTCTTCGTTACCGCTTTGGTACGGTACTTTCCTATCAACATTGGTCCATGGGACCTTCCGAGATGGCCATGTAACAGCATCACGGGAGGAATGGTTAAATGGGAAAGGGAAGGAAGTACCTATGTAGACTTTGGTGAGTCTTTGTCTCATACCAGAATCAATGTTCACTCAACGTATTTACCCTCCCTCAACGAAACATGATGGAAAGACAGATCGTCGCTTTTGCATTGTGTGGGTTAGCATTTACGACATTCACCTGCTTGTCCACGTCAGATCTGTCAATCTTTGTCACGGAGTCTCGGAGCGTGTGTCGATAGCGATAGGCAAGGAGTTGCGGATTCTCACACAGCCTTCTCGGTTGAGCATTACACAAACAAGGGGTCCGAGTCGGGAACTCGAGTCGAGTTGACGGGCTCCGATGGTACATAGACTCAACAACATTTGGATATCAACACCAACATATGCTCGATAAGCTAAGATGCATAGTGGCTGTTAGCCTCAAATTCGAGATGAGCAGACAGAAACGAGATGAGAGACAAGGGTTCAGCCCCAGACATAGAGAAGGATTCGATTTGATTCAGTTCCATCAACTCAGACCCTCCACAATGGACCCTGTGGCATTACTGTGCAGTGTGGATGCAGTAGCAACCTAGCGACCCCAGGTCCCCCAACCCTCCTCGATTGGATAAGCTGACCAACCATGAGCCCGATTTCGGGGGGAAGTCTCCACTTGGTAGCCACTACGTCACTCGGCCCCCGGACGCAATCTGCCTTTCCCCTCCATCTGGGAAGGAAGGAAGGTCTCACCCGCCCGTTCTCAGAATCAGAATCAAACAATCTCAAAGCTAGCCGCGCTTGCATGTACCGGCGTCAGCTTGAGGGGAGGAAGACCCATTTTGAATGCTCCCCCAACTTTGAACTTATTTGCTGCGAACAAGACAAGCTGTACTGTAGATTCCAACCCTGGTCAATTCCTTGCTGTAGAGGTTCCTGTGTTCGGTTGCAAGCCTTCTATTCTCAATCTCATCCATTTCATTTCATTTTACTGCCTATTATCCCGCCGGTCTCGCTCATCTTTCATGTCGCCGCCCCCTCTAACGTTGACCTAGAAGAACGCCTCTTACCTAAACCGGCAACGGCGATCTCTCATCACCACCTGGCCTCCACTGTTAGCCTGTCTCTGCTTCTACCGTACAGTACTCCCCTTGTTTTAGAGTTGATCAACCCCCAATTCGTCTTCGTTCATCGCTCACAGACTGCACTGTTCGTTCGTCTTTATCAACCCCTCGATCCCCCCGTTTCCACCTGGCCTTTCTAAACCCTTTCTTCTTTTCTTCTCCTTTCTTCCTCTTTACTCATTCCCTCAACTCTTCTTTGTTTTCAACTTTACAAGGCATTAGCAGTCCACAAATTCTCTAAAACACCATCATCCCACTACCGGATTTACGTGTAACGCTGTTTGTGCCATCGTCGAACCACTCTGGCGCCACTGCTACGCATATCTCCCCATTCTTCACCGTTACCAAAACTATAACTACCAACGACGAAAGTCGTTAATTAGTTGCCCATCATGTCCGCAGACACTGCTCCCGCTCCTCCCAGCGGTAACAACAACGGCGAAATGTATACACGCAACAGACGGGGATCCATCACTCAGGCCGCTCTGACCAATCTTTTCCAGAGAGGCAACTCGATTCCCAACGGCAATGGCTTCCCTGGTCAGTCTTCTGGTCCGGTCGACACTGGTCGCCGACGCCTTTCTGTGACCACTCTTGGTCTCTCGGGCACTTCGCCCACAAACACATCTTCCTTTATTCGTCGAGGAAGCATGTCCACCAACTCCAACAATTCCGACTCCATTGACGAGAATGCTATCGAAGATGACGACATGTACTCCAAGACTGCACCTACTACACCATTTGTCCGACGAATGAGCTTTGGTACTGCCAATATGCGCAACATTCGTCCCAACGGCAGCCCTGGAAATGGTAATAGCCCATCCTCTCCTCCCACTTCTCAGAATGGGCGCCCCGTCCCAGGTGGGCGGAAGGCGTCGCTCGTGGGCTCCCCTGGTCAAGGGTCAAGCCTCGCGGCAGCTTTGTCTGCTGGACGTCGCCCAAGCCTCGCTTCTTCTGTTTCACAGGCAAGCAACACCAAACATGCAAGAGCCCCATCTGACAATTATGTTCTGCGCCCAGACCAGCAAGGTTTCAACTGGTCCGAGCAGCTTAGGTCTCGTGCCGAGAGCTCCGTCGTAGGTGCTCCTCGCGCTTCCTTCTCGCTCGCCTCCTCCTCTCCGCCACGAGGTTCTATTCACGATCGGGCAAAGTCCGTTTCCGAGATGCCTCAGCCCCCAGTTCAAGCTTCTTCCGTCAAGCAGCAGCAGCCCAAGCAGCCTGAGCGGCCCAAGCCTGATGCTTTCCAGGAGAGGATTCTCAAGGGTGATTTCTACATGGACTGAGTGCATTCTTGCCTCATGCCATTCCACCCAGATATGATGACGATGATAATGATGATACCAACAATGACGACCCGCCCACCTTACCACAACTGTCCGACGATCTTAATAGCCGTCTGATCCCTTTTACCCGTCGGATGCACTACGCAATGTTGTTCCTGATATGGTTACCATTTCCAGCCAATTTCCCTTGAAGGAGATCTCTCGCTAAACACATGGCTGGAATTTTATGCTTTTTATGTGTTTTGCAAGCAAGTCTTTTTTGAGCTGTTGTACTAGGCAAATGCGAAACCGAACACAAAACATGCACGCTGCATCGAATTCACTCAAGGCGCAAAGGGAGTGGTTAAGGTTGATATGATACAAGACATTGAAAGTTCGATGGAAGAGGATACTTCGAATTAAGATAAATCACAACAATAGCGAGCATGGGGAGTTTTTGGACTTTGTGAAGTTGATGGCGTTTTGGGTTCCGTGTATGAGCACAATGATGCCATGCATGTGTAACAACTGGCAAACAGGCGGAGATGTTGTACAGAGTGGCAAGATGGCCAAAGTTGTTTCAGAGGCTAGGGAAAGTAGGGTATTGGGACACTATGACGGTGATAGCCACAAGCGTTTGGGCCCAAACCCAGACATGGGATGATAGGGTCGGAAGAGGGCGCAGAGCCACGGGGGTATTCAGTGCCGAATGATGAAGTAGGCCGCAACTAGAATGAATGGGAACTGGTCTTTGCTACCATGGAAGTTTGTTTTGGTTGGTCAGTGTTGTGAAGGAGATGCCAAATTGCCTGTTCAGAGATGCTGTATAAGTTACAGGATAAGTAGTATACCCAAAATAAAGCAACACTTTGAAGGGGTTACATTACTTCAACCCCTCAAGAAACATGGCGCGTTGATCGTACGTTCCTGAAATTCTGTCTTGTTTTCCCGCACTCGGCGCGTAACAACGCATATGAATATCGTCTCATTTTGTTGTATTCTTTCACGAGTCCACGACTCATGTCTTCGCCAGTATGCAAGGCTTGCAGTCGTGCAATGCGTATCGGCGGGTACTTTTAGCCATGCAGCTGTGAGTGACTTGCATGCCGCAGGACGGAGGGTGTATTCCGGGAGATGATTTCCAGATGTAGATGAAGCCTTTTACTTTTTACAGTAACATTCCCCCTTGTCCATGCATGTGGACCATGGCTTATATGTAGATTCGGGATAATGAGTAGATTCAACGGCACTTGATCCGACCAATCATTGGGGATGAGAATACCTAGGCTTGACAGGACATAGGACACAGGCTGAGCAGAATAGTGGTCTGATCAGCATCCATTTGAAGAGTTAGCCACTAAGAGCCTATGAGACGAAATGATTTAGGCGCTTTATGCGAGCTTAGGCAGGTCCTTAGGATAATTATCTCTAGTATCATAAACCTTAGAGCATAATTCTTCTGCTACCCGGTGGCCCAGGTCCCGTAATCAATGCGATATAATGGAAATTGGCCTAAATTCTACTAAAAGAAACCCTCTTTCTCTGTTTGATGTATACAATAATTTGAATCGTCATCATATCTCACGTGTCGTATTATCTATATACTCGAAGAACGCTAGGCTTTCTCTACAACTTGGAATCGTCTACCTCCTTATCCTCGCCAAAGATGTTGAGGAATGAAGTGTGTACCTCGTCAGTCAAATCACTCGCCTGCAGACTGCGGCCCTTCTTGGAAAAGGCTAATCGGGAGCACTCCTATAAGCTCTGTTAGAATCGGTCCTTGAAATGATGAAGTGGTACTCACTCTTGTAATAGCAGAGCCACCGAAAGCTGCCAATCCAACCAGCTCATGCTCGTCAATGGGGTTCTTGCCAACGTCCCAAAGACGCTCCATGTAGGCGTTTCTCCATCCGAGGAATGTAGCGATGGATCCAGTCAGAGTATCTCCCTGTCCACCACTTCGCTTCTTACCACCCTCCAGGTCAACCGTCAACGTTGTCTCGCCGTTGGAGATGTAGTCCTTTGCACCCTTCTGAACGACTGTAACACCCTTGAGGGTCTTGGCCAGAGCCTCAACGCGAGCAGTCTCAGGGGCGTTATCGTCGACCTTGACCTTGAGAGCCTCACACAGCTTGCCGAACTCAACGACGTTGGGTGTTAACACGATACCGTTGTAACCGCTGACGAGTTCGGGTTGCTTGTGGATGATCGCCAGAGCATCGGCGTCCAGAACGATAGGAAGACCTTGGTTGCGAGCAGCCTTGATAACCAGAGCGACGGTTTGATGCATCAGTGGGTCACGGCCCAGACCAGGTCCGATAACGAGGACATGTAGTCGAGGAAGAAGGTCCTTGATCTGAGAAGCGATGTGCTCAGCGTTGGACTCGTGCTCCTTGGATGCGTTCCAAGCGGCAGGCTCATCTTCCTTCTTGGCGTTTTCACTCTGACGCATCAGAGGGTGAACCATGAGGTTTGGTGAGTATGACTTGATGACGGTTGCAGCGGCAGGCGTGCAGATGACATGGGACTGATAGTGTTAGACAGTATTCATAATTCAAATACAGAGATTCATACCAAATCAGCTCCCAGTCTGGCACTTGCCATAGCTGAGAAGTATGGCGCGCCTGTGTAGTTCTCGCTTCCACCGATGACGGCGACTCTACCAAGCTGGCCTGTTATCGCGTCAGTTTCATTGCTTGTCTACAATGATTGCTATTTGGTAGCAAACCCTTGTGAAACTTCTCCAGCATAGGAGGAATCATTCGCTGAACCTTTGAAATAACATCTTTTGTAGCAGCAGACATTTTGGGGCCTGAATCCTGAGCCGACATTGCAAGAATGATGTGATGTGAGGTTGAAGCTATGACGTTGCGGGGTTGTCGAATTGACTGGGGATTTTGAGTAGCAGAGTTGAAGAAACAATAAATTATGAGAAGAATGAAGCTCAAGACATTGATTGTATGAGAAGTTTTGAACTCGATAAAACTGGATTCAAATCAATCGATCGATGCAAATAAATCGATGAGGTATTGCCTCCGCGGCGTTACCAGTAATGATGTCACTTTTATGATGAGAGAGCTTTCAACCTCAACGTCTTTGACTATGAGCTTCTGATGCTGTACGACCAACACAATGGCAGCAACAGATAATCAAATCAAAACAGAAGGTGTTTAAGAACAAATGTTCAAGATTGCTAATTGTTGATGGGGCTTAGTTGCTAAGTAATTGGATCACCCATCTCAACAAGGAAGACAACAATAATGCAATTAAACATCGTCACTGACAATTATATACCGAATAACACTTCAGAACACAAATGGCTCACTCGGCTATGTAGGTCTAGGAAGTCATATGACTATCAAATACTGAGACTGAGAATTGGAATACTGTTTACTGTACCACTTCTGAGCTCATATCGTCCAAACTAGATGTTGACTTATTGGGGGTCCTCTTCAGCTTCAGTCGAATATCCAGTCTTGACAAGGCCTATCCCCTGATTTTAAAGTAATAAGATAACCTAGGTAGTTTACTAATTAGTATATTTCCAGTAGCTGGGTAGCTTCTCAATAGATAGTGATAAATGTTAGCCGTAGTGTAGAGCAATTCGATTGTTATTGTAGCCTCTCCTGCGATAGTATATTAGTAACGTCATAAGGATTTTATTTTACCTATCCTTCAACTGCCAACGTAATCAATCACTGCCTGTTCTTTGATAAGTGGGGCACTCCCGCTCATCAGTATGTTTACTCTCATCTTTTTATTCTTAAGCCTTTCTTCCTACATCTTCCTCACTCTATCACCAAGGTTGATCTTTTTGTATTAACCTTGCGTGCGTTAATTTTAACTTTGCGCACGCAGTCTAAACGCCGGATGTTGATACCAACCTTGCGCACGTTGCTTTTCACTTTGCTGACGCACTCTGAATGCCTGTTTCTTCTGTCCTGACTCTGCGTACGTCGGTTTTAACTTTGCGCTTGCTGTATATTACCTCTAACAATAACTAGCCTTCTCTCTCAGCGTCCAACTCGGTCTATTTACAGCCACTATTAGCTAATAACAAGACGCATTATATGGGAGCCCCGACTTGGAGTCTTCCGTCAGGCTTGCAACACAATGGCTAATCCAAAGTCATCAAGTCCCAACATGGACATTGTCAAATCGGCGAGAACTTCTGCAGACGCTCGGCGCTAGAACCGCCAAAATCAAGATGCAATCAATGCTTATGCAGAATCCGACCAATCCAGCCAATCCGAATACAATGAAACTGACGATGGATCTACTGAATCTGAGGATGATCTCATCGAGGAGTACTCTGTGTCTCTTGATAATGCATCCGACTTCGGCGTCTCAGACGTTGAAAAGTATATTCGGGAGAACCCAGATGGATGGAAGAACACCCCTGACCCAACTGATTGGACTACTATCCGCAACACGGGTACTGCTAAAAAGGAATGGCCCAAGGACATGGCTATTGAAGCGGCATTTCGCGCATTCAAGCGTGCAAATGCACCGATTGATGTGGAAACCCGCAAAATCCTCGAAGATACGCCACTTACCCAACTGCTTAGGGGTACTATTGTCTTTATTACTGAACATTATAATGACCTGAAGAAGAAGGAGACACTTGCTAAGAAAAAGGGTAGCAAAAGGAGCGGCAAAAAGGCAAGACCTGACACATATACTGGCGACTCTAGCCTCATCCGTACTACCAAGCATGCATGCAAGAAAGCGTGTAATGCGTACTGGGCACCTACGGGAATAGGGGGTACGAATACTCCATGGCATCAACACTTACCGCTCCCTGCGCGGATTCTTGCCTGTGGATTTGTCGCCAAGGATGGGAAAGCCAACGCAACAATTGCTGGTTGTTTAGCCCAGGTCGAACGGGGTTATCTTCTTCACGTCGTCAGGGGCAGCGAAGCCCCTCAGCCTGTAGCTACATCCAGCACTGCTACAGACGGACAAGCATGCAATATGGCTATCACTGCTACTGACTCGGCTGTGGCTGGGCGGCAATTAGCAGTACAGGCGCTGGAATTGGCTAAAGAAAATGCTGAGAAGATTGAAAAGCCTACACATGGGGAGAAGCTGATAGTAAGAAAGATGAAGTCTATGGAGGATGATTTCAACCAGTTCAAGGAGAACATCAATGCACAGCATAAGGAACTCAACAAGACAATTGATGATCACACCAGCCAACTCCAGAACTATCAAGCCAAACCAGAGGCCATTAACTTCAATCACTTCTCTCGAGCAACTATCAGCGCAATACAAGGTCTAATCGACGACGCCGTTCAAGCTAACAACGCCAAACTTCAACCTAATACTACGGTTGAGCCTCCTGGACTGCGAATCTCTGAGCCTGGATCGCGGGTCCCTGAGCCTAAAGAGCAAGTTTCTGAGCTTGGGGCACGAATCTTTGCTTCGAATTCTAGAGCTACAGTTCCTCTCAAGCGAGGTGCGGCCTCTGATGCTATGAAGTCAGCGTCAAAGAAGAGCAAGGTCACGGAGCAATCTGGATTTGATTCATATTTTGGTAGTCCATAGGCGTTGAAGCCTAAGAGACAAAATCATTAGGTTGTCTTATGCTCGTTATGACCAGCATTTAGCCTACTGTATTTGGGTATCCTAAGCCATAGGGGATAACTTCTCTATTGTCTACATGTAAGGCTATCGCAAGGCCAGGAGAACAGAGAGAAAACTGCGAATTGAAAATGGCGTAAAGAAGGATGACAGAAGTGTGCGACAGAGAGAAAAAGAGAGTTAGAGTCAACGGCATTGAAGCCGAAACCGCAGTAGGATCAATAAAGGTAGCCATTACGGCAAGAAGACATCTTCAAAGTCTCATTCTTATCCTCTAAAGCTTAGAGTAATAAAATAAAGTCGCCTAAGTACTGCTCTGAGCTTTCATAAGATGACCGAATTGTTTCGTCCCATCCTCTTGGCAGTCAATTCCTGACACTGTGAAGATGATCTAGGTTCTGCTGAAAGCACCTCTTTTCATCCTTGATCTATACAATAATTTGACTTGTCTACAAGACAGAGTATGTTGGGGGGTCTATCAATACGTCACGAGCTCAAAGGTGACCAAAGCCTCGGACGATGTACACAAGAGACATAGGATGGCCTGATACACCTTGAATACATCGTTTATTCATGGGATTCGACAATATACCATCAAGATCATCTAATATAAGGAAATACAATCTTCCCTAACTCCTCAAATAGCACTCTTTCTCATACCCTAGATTCAGGCGTGAAGTGAAATCAAGTCATTAATCATAATACAAATTCATCAATCCGTTTCCGCTTATTCAAGTCACTCTTTATCATCGGTAGTACTCGCGCTCATGGTCCGTGATTCGGAGTCGCATATGCTCATCCTCGATCATCCGTCTAGGTGGCGATGGAGGTGAGTACTGCTGACGTCGAGTTCCTTCGACATAACGGAAAGTCTCGTAGCGAGGCTCAACTTGAACGGGCACCGGAACTGGCACAAATCTCTCGCGCTCAATTACACGCTCCCTGTCGTGATCGTACGAAGAGCGGTGGCTGTGGCTGCTTCGAGAGCGAGACTTGGGCTTCTTCTTTTTCTTGTGATGCGGCTCAACGTCGACAGCAATAACCTCGATAGGCTCCTCGGGAGGCGGAGAGCAAGGTCTTGGTGGCTCAACAACGGGCGGAGGTGGTGGTGGCTTGGGCTTGGGCTTCTCGACCGGAGGTGGAGGAGGAGGACAAGGTGTTGGCGGCGGTGGCTCGAAAACGGGCGGAGGCGGAGGCGGGCAGAACTGTGGAGGAGGTGGTGGTGGCAGCGGAGGCCTGATAACAACAGGCGGCGGAGGAGGTGGTGAAGGTGTTCTTCGCGGAGGTGGAACAATGCGCGTTGTGCGATGACTGACAACAGCATAATCCTCCTCTGGATGCTGAATGTAGAGTCGCTTCTTCTCGTAGGGTTTGGTGACTATTGCGATGACGTCAGTGACGGTTGACTTTGCGACACGGGATACACGGCAAGGTGCAGCGCAAGAGAAATAACATACCCATTTTGGCGGTTGAAAGAGCGATGGATTAGATGGAATGAGATGCAGTTACCCGCAACGTGAATGCGACGGACAAAGAAACCTAGCAGCGATTGATGGGGAACAACCCAATGATGATCAGAGTGGGGGTGATTGCTCAGAGCAGATCACGATGGGTAAAGTTAAGTGGGATTCACTTTTGAGGATGGATGGATGGATGGTAGGATGACAGTTAACGGGCGGTTTGAACGGGAACGGCGATCTTATGTATAAAGTGAAATGAGAGTGATTAGGCTGCAACAGGTGATTGATAGAGGAAAGACAAAGAGAGAGAGGAAGAGGTATTAAGCTTCCATGGTTTGTTCTAACCCAACTCGACCCAACCAATAACCACCAATAAGCCCAAAAGTCTAAGCCATCAGCCAAGTTCAAAGCCACTAACAATTTATTTCCACCTTGGAAAGAGAGACTGGTAACTTCAACTTTAGCAGTTACGGCCTGGTCACAGGATCATGACGTCGCACATGCGCAACCCTCATGCACGTCAGCCCCCGCCTTCCAACAACCAGAACCAGTAACCACAAGAAACCAGCTTTTTAGGCAGGGGCTTAGAGGATACACTAACAGTGTTCTAGACCCCTGGACCCTGGGAAAGAAAAAGAAAGAAAGAAGTTCAAAAACACAACCGATGCAGGGCTGAGCTTGTCTTGTTAGGCTGGATTGACCGTTGGGAGAAAACGCTGTAGAACCTTGGTTGAAGAAGATTGTAACGTTGTGTCATTCTTGTCTTGAGAAACGAATAAAATTTTGTTCAAGGCTGTGGACTGGCTTAAGCGAGGTGGTATTGGAATTTGATCATGAATATGTTATCGAGAGCATAACCTTGAAAATACAATACGACATTCAACTAATGATGCCCCAGTGGAATATTCCAAGGCCAAAGGTTCCGGGAGCGGCCGAAGCCGTTCATTCGATCGGAGCCCCGAGACTCGGGTTTAGTGGGTCCCTCTTCCGCCCCGACGCCGGTTCTCACTCTCAACGATCCCGTTTTCACGGCCCGGAGGGACTTTTCGGTTCAAGGGTTCAGTCCAGGCCTCGGCTTCCTAGTCATGAATTATCATAATCTTACTTAGCAGCTTGTCATGGCGATCACCACCTCCACCGTCTCCTGAAACCGGCTTTAGCACTATAGACCCCTGAACACCAGCGAGTGTTCAGGGGTGATAAGACCCTCCGTCCATCGGGGATTGCAAATCCGATGGAATACGATGTTGAAGGTGGTTAAGATTGAGTTTAACTTGGAGGACGAATAGAATCTGGAGGCGAAGTTGTGAAGCGTGTAGTGAGGTCACTGGCAGATTCAGATTCGTAGAAGCTATGGCATCTGGTGGTCAACTCGGGTTTCATGGAGCTTGCTTCAGGTTGTTCTATATCAATCATAGTTGCGGTGAATGTCCTAAAACACCATATAGTATCCGTATCGCGAGTTGGTTAGGCTTCTCGCCGAAAATAGTGTCAAATGTTGACCAACGGTGATGTTGAGTGAGTCGCAAGTTGAACGATGATCGTACACCGGATGGACCATCGTCGCGTGTTTCAGTGACAGTCAGACGACCAACTTCTCAAAATAACCGCATCAACATCCGTGATCCATCCGACTTAGATTGATGGTTTGGCTGTCGTAGATCGGGTGAATGCATTGTGAAGGCAAACTATCTGACTATAACAACATCATAGGCAATGATTTCCCAACAGTAGGGAAGGTGAGAAAGCCGGTTGTATCAAAAGAATAGTTGATACCCATCCCAAACCGAAGACCAGAATTATCGTACGATTATTGTAGAATCCCCTAAATCGATAGTGGGATAAGTATGGATGTCATCAAGTAGACCAGCCTTCGGATTAGTGGGAGATTCAGATACCTGAGATAGTGAAACACTTGACAAGAGAATGTATCGATCTAGTCGCGCAGAGATCGTCAACAACACAGTGATCCAGAGAATTCTCACATCAGACAGAACAAGCATCTTTTGCCCACATTCCGATGCTATCCAGGCACTACGGAGTTTGTACCGCGATACGGTTACCGTCCGTCCACAGCCGCGACCTTACCCTGTAACGGGTAGGCCCGCCGCGCTGGGAGGGGAAAAATTAAGGGTTCTTCACAACAGCCCGAATCAAGGGACCGAACGAAGAGCACGTTTGTTCACTTAATTACGCGAATCATTAAAATTTAATGACTGCTACCGCGCTAGAAAAGAAAAAAAAACGTGGAGAATATTTCTTGCATTTTTGCGGGCGGAGTCGCGATGATCGAAATCAACCGCGTGTAACAGCGCAAGGTTGCAGTGGATATCATGACACAGTCTTGAGTCTTGAGTCTTCATGATGGCGGAGGAATATGCATAATTACAGGAGTCTTTTCGGCACGCGTTGATTGACATGGGTGCTTGGTTTAATCCATGAACAAACACGGCTTTGAATGGCTGTTGTTACTGTCACATATGAGCACCACACCGCTTTACGAGTATGATATGAGAGTTGGCCTATCTGAAGATTAAGAGGTTTGATTTAATTGATCGATATTCGAACCTTGGCTTGTAGCCGATATTTGGCCATTGTGTTCTTTTCCTCTGACAATAATAGAAATTGGGTCTTGTCTGACTACTACGTACAACTCACCCTTTGGACTCAGACTATAGATCAATACAATGAAGCCACTATACAAAAACCATTCAAGCTATCAGCTATGTATCCACGTGGGTCTCGGGAATTCAAAGCCAGAGCTGAAAAAAAGGCTGCAATTCCCATACTCGGGATCCCTTTATCGTGACGAAAAGCCCATCTGGAACATTGTCTTGGCACATCTCGCAACGCAGCCCTTGAGACCAAGATCGTACATGTACCAATGACGAGATCCAGGAACACAGATCCCCGTTCCCGTTCCCAAGCCTCAATATGGAGCCGTCCTACCGTGGCAGTTCACAATCCAACCCTACGGAAGAATTTGTGAACAATCTGCGAGACATGCTCTGAGCGGCCGCTGACGGATGTGTCTCAGTGTTGAGCTGCAAGGAACAGGAGAACGGCATGCGTTGAAGATGTTGCTATGGCCCCTATTATCCGTGTCTGTCTGTCTGTTCTGTATTTGGTAAATGCTGCTGTAGTTCACGGATAGACAGGGACGGAAGGGAGTCAGGACGGTTTTGTGTGAACAATTACCCTTTCTCTTGCATATGCAGCTTGGCATTTGGCACGGATGTGACGCTTCCAGCGTGGCTTGCATTTGATAGATCAAATGACTGCAGTGTTTGTGTACAGTATACAGGGCTCCTACTACGTACCTTGCTTGTCATACCACAAGGAAATGTCTTTGCTAAGAATATCTCTGCTGCTATAACGTTACAAACCATCTTAGCCCGAAGCGCCTTGTGTTTCTCGTTTAAACCCCCAAAACAGAGCCGATATAATACAAGGAGTCTTGTCATCTGAAGCTCCTTCTGTGTCATGTCATGTCATCCATCTCTCGAATAAACTGGGTCTGGGCGGTTAAAAGCTGATTTGATTGATGACGACTGACAAGGATAGAGAAATGGATCTTCGGAGTCCGGGCCACTCGAGATGGCCAGATTGTACCTGCATAATGCTCGATACGCCATTGATATAGGACACACGTGCATGTTAAGCCTATATCGAAAGTTGACCTTCTGTTTTCGGGGACCTCAAAATGTAAGCGAGATGTATACGGATAGTAAAGGATTGCTTATGTACTGAAACGTGGAAGACCATGATTGATAATGACAGACTACAGCTCGTTTGCGGATACAAGTGGATATTCCATCTTTTTGCATTCTGATTCCGTCCAACAAATCTGAATCTCCCTCCATCTTTTCTTTTCTTTTTCTAGCTTTATCCAGGTTTCGTGTGTCTTTGTCCAAGCCCCAAGGGCCCCAACACATCGTAGAAATACTCCGGACCATCTGACCTTCTCGGCTGCTACATGACAGTCTATAGCGGTTAGACTTACTAACCCTTGTCCCTTGATCCCTACAGTGGATTGTTTGACCGTGCTGGATTAAGCCCATTGCGGCTCTGATTGGGAGGGTGATCCTCGACTCTTTCAAGGGTGGCATCCCATCCCTGCCCTTGTGTAAAAGGAGTCCACATGAGGCTTGGCCAGTTGCAAACTGACAATGCCTTTTCAATCGAACAAGACAATTAGACAATTAATTAAAAGATTTTGGACAAAGGTTGAATGTTGACAATGGAGTGGACGATAATAGTCAGGAACGTTTGAAACATAATCGAGGTAATTAGAGTCGTCTCATCTCAATTTGATCCAACTTAATGGTAACTCATGGTAACAGCACTGTAACATTGCGCTTTGGTCGAACAGGACGATCTTTCAAGATAGTGCCCTCCGATCTCAATCCCTTAGGTAGAGGCTTGAGCAAAGACCAGAAATCACCTCTTTTTACCCCTGACTAAAAGCCCACGCGTGAACCCAAGCTTCAGCACTAAAATAAAACGTTAAAAAAAAGTCTTTGTCCACAGGCAAAAGTCAGGGACAAACAAAGTTAACTCTCGCAACGTCCCGTAGGTCCCGTGGCATTTTGCGTTCCAGTCGCGTTGCAGAGTGAACCCATGACCACTTACAGAGTAGTGAAGCGTCTTAGAATGGAGAAATCATCCGTTAAAATTCTAGACCTTTGAAGCCCGTTTCTGTTTGAAACGACGATTCTCTGGAGTTGTAGTTTCGTTTGACATCGTCTTCAATAATTATTAGAGAACCCTTTTTCAATGTCACGATATGACGATCATGACGATGAATCGATAGCAAAATTAAAATTCAATTCCCCGCAGCAGCCGCCCGCCTTCAACCTTGCATGGAAGGCAGGCTCGGCCCTGAGTCAAGTCGAGTTAAGTTACTGTAGGAACTTGCATCGTAAAGTGGACGCTTGAGTGGCGTCTTCTAGTCGAGAGCGATTGACGATTTTCCAGTGGGCAGGCTAAGCAGGGCGGAAGCCTCGTTTGCTAATTAGTAGGCGTTAGTGCGGGAAGCTGACCTGGATGCTGGGATTATTGTTACCTTGAGATAGGCTAATGGCTGAATATAGTAAGTCAAGTCAAGTCAGAGTTCAAGTCAGACTACCCCTTATTTCTTCAGTGGTCATTTATTCGGATGGGACAGTCATCTGAATGTGCCATGTGGTTGATGGCAATACTATCGCTCACATGTATCACCAGTATAGGCGCCTTGCACTGCACTCTTGTATGCTGTGCTTGTGCTGTAGGTACAACAGTGATGGGTGGGCATTTGCAAGGGCATCCTTCTGCTGTCCACTGTCAAGGGAAAAAGGGTCCCTTGATCCTTGCCCTGTACTGTACAGACTACAGAGTCTGCTAGCAAGTATCATTCGGCGGAGACACCTCCGTTCGGTACTTTTCTTTCTCTCTTTGTCGACATCAAAGATGACCTGGCTCCATCTCGTCAGTTTCAATGTGAATGAACAAACGTTTGTTTGAACCAATTTTTTCTTTTTTTGCTTGAAACAGGGTCATAACGTGAGTATCCGTATTTGTAGAGATTGGTCATGGACTTGTACCTATGAGTGGGAATTAATAAAACCCATTGATGGTGAATGATTCAAGCAACCTGATCATCCATCAGGTAGGACCATAGTGGCCGTTTCCTGCCGTTTTTTCTCGCCCCCCTTTCCAGAATAGGTACTGGATTTTACGAGGGCGGCACCTACTCTGGTTTGGTTCCATCGATAAACCATCAAATCAGCAAATCTCCCCCTCAAAAAGTCTGTCCATTTACTGTACTAAGGTACCACTCCTTTTCCTCTAGACTAACGTTACCCGTAGTCTCCCATCATACATTCTTTTCTTCTTTTCTTTTTGTTCCATTCAAACCCTTACAGTACATACCTGCTCGTCCGTCCTACCGATCCGAAGCCGAACACCCCCCCCCCCACGCCCGGCGCATATACTGCCTACAGTACGTACCTACCGACTGTCGATATTCGCTTCAACCTGTACCTGGTTCCTCCGCAAACGACATTCCCTGTCCTGTCCGCAGCCCGTTGTCTTTGCTCCATTCATTCCCATTCCCAAGCCAAGCAAGGAAGTCAGCAAGGTGTCAGGTATCCTGTCTTGTCGTCCAGGGCAGCCTACCTTACCTAGCCTGGTGTCGCATACGGAGTAGCATAGTTATACTGGGCCAATCTTTTGCGATAGCCCAGTCGCTTCCCAGTCGTCGCTCGCTTCAAAACCTTTTCCAACGGCACTGCATTACAACTCCACACCAAAAGTTGCTCTATTATACCCGTAATCCTTACCTTACTTTTTCCCAGTTCGTTCGTTTCCCGGTCCTGTTTCGCGCGCTACACTGTCTCACACAGGCTTGTACATACTACACTGCACTGCTCTCTGCACAGTACTGTCTGTACTCTACTGCCGTAACGCGGTTACAGCTGCATGTAACGTTGGAGCTCGGACTAATTCCCACCGCAGTAACCGGCATCTCGAAACGCCTCACCTCGCCAGGCTCACCTCACCTCACATCAGCGTTCCGTGCCCTGTACGGTACTGCACCGCGACCCATTGGCCGATGTCCTATGGTGCATAACAACGCAAGGTAGCCCGGCGCACCATGCCACAACTTGCGCTCCAGAGCCAGAGCGTTGAAGCTTCTGTTGCTTCTGCTATTAACTCCGTCACTACTCCTGTCGAATCCAACTTCCTTGATCGTGCTCGTTCACCTGTCGAAGTCCCCGTCGGCGACAGTCCTACCGTTGGTCGTGTCATTCGCGCAAGCCCAAGTCTTCCATCATTCTCACTCGGTTCCTTGTCGCCAGGTTCTAGGTAAGCATTAGTCTACATGCTTTCAGCGTATTCATCCCAACTCCAAGCCCTCGCAAGCAACTGCATGCTTGACTGCTTGAATTATCTCCACCCACACCCCCCCGGCCAGCGCTGGCCCCAGGCTTCTTCCTGGCCCCTTCATCACTTGTCTCTCACAATCTCTCCCCTCCACCACACATCTTTGCTTCTTGGCTTCTCGACCAGCAATTATCTTTCCTTCCTACCCCAGGTCGAGTGCTGTACGAGGTTACCATTGTACTTCGAGCCTTCACCATACCTCCAACTTCGATCCCAGGAATACCTTGCGCTCTGCCGTGGAACCTTTTGCGCCACTTCTCTAACGCACTGCGACCACTAGATCTCCTCGACCAGCGATTTCGAGCCCACTTAAGACAGCTTCCAACTTTCCTTACGAACAAGCAAGTCCCAGTCCGCGAAGCACCACCTTTCCAAGTCGATCTACACCAACACCAACATACCGAACCAATACGGAGCCCGAAACTTCATCGAGCCTCGTTAAAGAGACCTCGTTTCTTAGCGACTCCTCTGACGAAGGATCACCGGAACCACCTCTAAGCCCCAGGTTTGTTTTCCGACGGACGGCCACCAAAGCAGCTGCCACCAATATTCGAGCTTCACTCGTAAACTGACTTCCACCAGACAGGGCTATACAGGCAGTCCGAATGGGTTGCGAACCGTCTCCGAGCCTCTAAATTCGAAGCCTGCTCCAGGCTCAGACTCGACCTTGTCTCCGACCATGGCTGGTCCGGTAGCTGCGGCCCAGGCCGAATCTTCCAGACTTACTCGGAATTCTTCTATTGACTCGGCCATCTCAGCAATCTCAACCAAGTCTGGTTCAAACACCAACACCGACGGCCAACATGGACCTTCAGAAATCGCCCACCTTGTTAAAACGGCGGGCAGTCCCGAAACTCTAATCCAATATTTGCTAAAGGAGAAGCATTCTCAGTCACAGCAAAATAGCCAGTTATGGCGCCTGGTGGACAAGCAACGAGCCATGATTCTAGGCCTTAACAAAGACCTGGAAAGAGCTCTAAAAGACAAGGAGAAGTACAGAAAGAAGCTAAAAGAGGTCATGTCGCTTCCATCAGCTCCGTTGTCATCAAACGATGACGCAAAAGAACCCACGAAAGCACCGGCTCCCTCAGCCCCCGGAGCTGACTTACAACGGGCCAAGGAGCAGACCATAACTCCAGAATCGCCTATTCTCGAAGCCGAAAGCCCAAGAAATTCGCCGATCGACATCTCCATGGCGCCTTATCCCATCACTCCACCAGCAGACCAGCTCAGTGCTCCACATTCAGCCGTTGGCGAGCTGTTGAACCCTGCGCATGCGATGCCTAAGCCCCAAGACCACGCTCTGGACAAATATGACCACGAGGCCGAGGAGCGCGCTGCGGACTTCGCACGGAAGGAGAAGTCGGGCAAGCTGGAGGAACCACCAAAGGAGATCCCCTACAACGTCTCTATCCCACCATCGCGCAGCCTCCCAAGTGAACCGCCCAAGATGCCACCACCTAATCCTCCAGTGACACATCTCCCAACGGTCGCTATTCTCGAGGCCACTCCTCAGCCTGATGAAGGCCTTTCCAAGTTTCCAGTGCCTCCACCAAGGAAACCACCACCTGCACCCTTGAAACTAAACAAGGAATTGAGGACACATCTAAGCCCCTCCCCCGAAGAAGAGGAAGAAACAGAATCCGATTATGACGACATCTTGGAAGTTGATGAGATTGTTAACGATCGCCGTGGACGCCGGAGAACCCGAGAAGAGGACGATCGAGATCGTGAAATTATTGCTATAAAGGAAGCTGCTGCACGTAGTGCGTCCAAGAAGAGCAAGTCGAGCAAATCTAGCCAGCCTGGATCCCCACGAGACACAGCCCAGGCCCCTGCAGCAGAGGTCGGGACAGCCTCACTGGGAGAGATGCTAAATACAATCAAGACCAGGGAAATCCCTGCGCCTTTGTTGAGCCCGGGCCTACCCGCAAGCCCCCGGCCTTCTAACTTCACTTCGCCGCCTTTGTCTCCAAGATCGATACAGTTTCAAGCAGCACCTCTTTCTCCAAGACCACCTCGCCAACCTATTCCATTACCGCCAAATACCCCGTTAGCAACACCTGCTACACATCCAGCGCGAGCATCCGGAAACAGTGTTGTTTCTGAAGGATCTTCTTCGTCCCAAAGACCAGGCGCTGCGCAGCAGGAAGTCGTCGGCCACGCGGACCAACCCGCTCCCAGAATGTCAAGCCCTAACGAACGCACCGAGGTTTACAGGGGCTTGGTGACGGACGAGTACCCGGACCTCTTGCTGCCACCAAATGCGTTACCATCTATTAAGATTATGGTAGCGTCTTCTCGCATGAAGCCGTCTCGCGCAAGTATGATGTCCCTGACTCAACTCGAGGAAGACCCTGTTTTCACTCTTGCCATTATCTCGCGCTCTGACAATGGTGAGCTGTGGCGGATTGAGAAGGACTTGGCTTCGTTGACAAGACTTGATCAACGACTGAAGCAGTGTACGTCTTACACAGTCAGGGCGCCTGAGCGTTCTCTTTTCAGCGGTCATGCGCCAGCCAAGCTCGATGCTCGTAGGACGATCCTGGAGCAGTTTATGGACGACATTCTAGATATTCCTTTTGATACGAAAACCGCCATCGAACTCTGCAAGTATTTGTCATCTCACGTTCTACCACCCAACCTGGACGATGCGGCATCGTTGGGCGATTCGGGATCTGAAATTACTGGTAACAAGATTGGACCCGATGGACGACCTCGTCGTAGCGGTTACTTAACCAAGAAGGGCAAGAACTTCGGTGGTTGGAAAGCTAGGTACTTTGTCTTGAACGGACCGCTGTTGAAGTACTTTGAGGTGCCTGGTGGTGCGCATTTGGGAACCATTAAGCTCCAGGGCGCACAGATTGGAAAGCAAAATCAGAACAACGATAACCAGTCGCCAGCGCACGCCGCGAATGGCGACGAACTGGATAACCAGTTCCGTCACGCTTTCCTCATCCTGGAACCTAAGAAGAAGGATACCAGCAGCCATTTTAGACACGTTCTTTGTGCAGAAAGCGACAAAGAGCGAGATCTTTGGGTTGACGCTCTTATGCAATGGGTCGATTATCGCGATCCCGAGGACACTGAACCACCACTGACATCAAGAAGCGGCCACGCTCACGATCGTCAAACACCAGGTCATGACCACCGTACTGAGCATCGTACTGACCACCGTCTCGAGCCTCCTCATTCCGGTAAGGTTCGCAAGGTGCCCAGAAAATCTTACCATCACCCGTCAGACTCTGATACGTTGGTTGGTGTTCGATATGATTCCACTCAAGCGGGAGACGCCCCTCAACTCACTGGTCCCGCACGACCCAAGACTTCGGGTGGTCTCCCTGAAACACCCCATGCCCATGGATTCGACACCTTCTCTTCATCGCAGAACAAGCTCATCTCAGGTCCTAGGGATCCTCAGCCTATCTCAGACCTGGGTGCTTGGGGAAACAAGACAAACCTCCCAACTGCCGACGAGAAGAAAGTAAGGAAGCGAAGCTTCTTCGGGTTTGGACCAAAGACTCGGTCGTCATCTGAAGGCCAAGACTCATTGTTTGGTGGCAGTGAGGGCGGCGCAAATGCGACACCTCCCCAGAACTCTTACCAAGGCCCCGTGCGACAAGCTTTCGGAGCACCCTTGGGAGAAGCTGTTCGATATTGTTCACCTACGGATGTGAACGTGCCTCTTCCGGCCGTTGTCTACCGATGTATCCAATATCTGGACTCCAAGAACGCCATTCTTGAAGAAGGAATCTTCCGTTTGAGTGGCTCTAACATCGTCATCAAGCAGCTCCGAGAACGATTCAACACTGAAGGAGACATCAACCTGACCACTGATCGCCAATACTACGACATCCATGCTGTGGCTTCGCTGTTGAAGCTCTATCTGCGGGAGCTACCAACCACAATTCTTACTCGAGATCTACACATGGAGTTCTTGACAACAATGGAGATTACAGACCATGCGGAGAAGATGTCAGCATTGGGCGAGCTGGTCCAGCGACTTCCTCAGGCCAATGCGACGCTGCTCAAGTATCTGATTGGCTTCTTGATCAAGATTATCAACAACGCGGATATGAATAAGATGACGGTTCGCAATGTTGGCATTGTCTTTTCACCGACCCTCAACATCCCAGCACCAGTTTTCGCAATGTTCCTGCAGAATTATGAGGGCATCTTCGGCATCGACCCCGAGGTTTATGAGCTCCCCTCGCCCGTCTCCGAACCGGAACTACAGCGATTTGAGGCACCGCCTCGATTTGACGTCCCTCCTCGTCCATCTACCGCTGGTAGTTCATCTCCCCATGGCCAGATGCGACCAAACGCGCAACGATCAACCCCTACGCCTCCCCTTCTTGTCAACAATGCCCCCATGCGATATTCACCTCCTTCAAGCGCATCCAGGCCCGGCTACGATCCCTCGGCCGGTGCTTTCGATGGTGGCTACCGGCCACCTTCGGCAAACGACAGACGCATGCTGCAAGCCTCATATGAGGACCTCGGCAGTGCTTCCGCATCATATGATTCCATGCCAAGCAGCAGACGTCGCGAGAGTTCAATATTCATGGGTGGCATGATGGGACCTCATCACCAGGGATCAAAGAGCCGCCTGAGAGAGGAAACGCGGTTCTAATTGTATATGTGCATGGCTTTTTACGTTTTTTTGTTATTGCCACATACCCACTCGTTTCGACATGCGATGATACCATACATACTATACCGTTACTGTTACCACACTATTTCATGACGATTTATACTTTAATACCTTGCATATCGGAGTTTTTACTTAATGGCTTTTTGTGTTGGATCTACTCTTTTCTTGATATATCGCTAACCACCATGAAATTGGACTCTTGGTTCCCAAGGCTTGGAGACAACTGCAGAATGGGAGAGAAATCGAGAGCGAGCCAGTTCATTCATATGAGAGACGGTTTGTGAAGGAACTTGAAGAATTGCAGGTGGAATGAGTATCGTCGATCTAGGCTCGAACATCATGGTTCTTCTTATTTTCTTCTACTTAGCATGGCGTTTTGGATAGGTCATTTTATATAGGATATTCTGAAATAACCCATTATCTCAAGTCTTGTTTTTTGTCAACGAACCTATCTTCAAACATGCTTCTACGTAATAATTCTTCGAGAAGCAGCTTCGCTCGGACATGGAATGCCGAGACTATTAATTCTCCGAACAGAAACGCCTTGTGGATCACGGAGCCTACACTAGTCCTGTAAATCCGTGCCTACCTAAGCTCAGCTCGATTAATAAATAGACTGTAAAAAACAAATGATCTGGAAACGTGCTTGACGTTGGCACAAGCTGGCTTCTTTATTTTGTCTATTATGCTTCTAGCGGTCGGAATTCCCAACATCCCGAAAACCGTGTTGTGGTTTCAAGCATCCTTGAAGCAACTACCATCCGCCCAATGACATAGGCATTGAGACATTTTCGTATTTATAGTAGGGCTGATTCTTATATCCCTTGAATTTGCTGATTAGCCAACTGTCTTGTAACCATTTTACTCAATACAACCTTACTTTCTTGACACCATATCTCACATTCAGACCATATATCCATCATGGCCTTCTCACTCTACGACGCAACCATTGTTGAGGCCAAACTGGCCCTAGACTCCCTATCACATATTCTCAAAGAAGCCCAAAAGCATCCCAACGCCGCCAAGTTCCCCGAAGCTCGTCTCTATGAAGACATGAACCCCCTGAGCTTCCAGGTCCACGCAGCTACTCGCTTCGCTGAGAAGCTTGTAGCAAGACTCTCAGGCCGTGAATCTGTCGAATTTGAGGATGAGGTTGTCACGTACGACGACATGCACTCGCGCATCGCCAAAGCACAAGAGCTGCTTGCAAGCGCTGACAAAGAGACCGTCAACCGTTGTGGAGAGAAGGTTGCGCCTACGGCGTTGCCATCAGCTGGAACAATGGATTTGACAGGCAAGGCTTTTGCTATGGGAGCGGCTGTGCCTAATATCAACTTTCACTTGTCGATGGCGTATGCTATCTTGAGAAAGGAGGGTGTTCCTCTTGGAAAGAGGGATTATATCACTGCATTTGTTGGAGAGTATATTCTCAAGCAGTAGGTGTACTTAGGAAGCTGTCTCGGGTGCAGTATGTATGAGTGTCGATAGGGAAGGGAATCACCCTACTATACTAGATGTTAGATGTCCCGACTATGAGAACTTGAAATATAGCTGCATCTTACAATTACAATCAAAAATAACTGGAAATAAAGTGATATATGACTATGAATCCCGAATGTGCTCTAAGAAGTGTGAAAAGACAATATCCGAACGCCCTTACTCGCCGTATTTACAAACACAATATTAAAAGTTCAGATTGGGATTAGTAGCAGCAGGGTTGCCTTGGAACATGGTATTAAACCAGGGCTCCTCGAGAAAGATACGCATTCCGTCTTCCCACATTCCCTGGGAACCTAAGCCCATACCCATGCCTTCCAAGTCCCAGCCTGGGATTAGGTTGGGGAAGTCGAATATGTCCCCGTTATTGTTGTTGCCCATGCCCTCAGCTGCAGACGGTAGGGATGGCATCACGGGCGCCATTGCAGCAGCCAGGTCTGCTGAGAATGGCTCGTTGTAGTATGGCATGGAACCGGTTGAGTTGGAAGCGTTATCAGAGTTATCATGGAAGAAGGGCTGTGGAGCTTGTGGCATATTCGAGCCCCATCCTACTACCGATGGCCGGCTGGCTGAGGATTCACGGTTGCGAGAGCCAGCGCCAGTAGCGACCTCAGAAAGAAGCTGGAGGGGAGTGTTGGCCGTTGAAGCGCGGTCCGACGGTTTGGATGATGGATTATTGACAGGGGTCGCCTGTTGCTGCTGCGAGGGTGATTGTCTAACTGAAGGTGGCGGAGGAGCTGGTTGGGATTCCTTGGCTTCAGACTTTGCTTGTTTGTAGAACCAGCTACGAAGCATAACAAGAACAACGAGGAACTTGGCGGCGGGTCGACAGCGGTCGTCTGCAGCTGTGGCACGGAACTTATCAAGAAGGCCATCAAGGTACTTGCCAACTTGCAAGTCTTCTTTGTTGATTACGCGACCAAGATCTGAACCTGTCGCCGATACTGTGAAGTAGAGCTTGATAAGCATAACGACAGCATAGGCAATGCGGACGAAGTTGAATACGGGTAGGCATCGCACACTGAAGACATCCATGGCGAGAAAGGTGCTGAGCATGTCCCTTATAGAGGCCAAACAAGTTGATACGGCACTGATGTATGCAGCAGACAGCTTGTCCCCGCCGACCAAACCGTTTTGTAGGTTGGCCGTTGAAAACGGCGGACGTAAACTCTCGGCACGAGACTGTAGCGCCACCTCGTGCATATATAGATTTAGTACGCCAAAACTGATCAAAAGCGTTGCTAAATAAGGTCAGTGGTAAGAACGGCAGTTGGGAGGCTTATCTTTAACCTACGTTGCAGCAGGTCCTGTGGAACCTTTTCTTTGTATTGTTTCAGCTCTTGCTCAAGGCCCCTGAGAATGTATTGTGTCCTTGGATCGCTCATGTTGATATCTGTAGTCGGGTCATCGAGGGAAAACTGTACGCCAACTTCTTCAGATAGATGATGTGCCCAAACAATATGGCAGAAATAAGCATCAGTCGGGGCAGCATCTGGCGATGATTGCAACAGTTGGAGACTCTCGTCCATGAAGGGAGTCCAGCGAATGAGATTGGGCCGATGTAATGCCATGGAAGTGTTGGTTGCTAGGAAATAGCACGTCAGCCAAGTGCGTCGACTCTCTAGACTTGTCGAATCAGGAGGTGTCCATCGACGGTTCTGAGGCATAGGAGGTCCAGGGAGTGAGGCGCCTGGTGCAGGACGCCATGTATCGGGCATGACTAATCCACGGCGCTGCTTGAATTTCTGACCGAGCCCAATATCAATGGCCATGACAGCTGACATGTGAACAAGCTGGTAGAACTTGAGCTCCTCGAAGTGTTCTGGCGGCCAATACCAAATCACACCGACATTGATTGCCTGGACTAGTTCGAGACTCTTTTCACCCGAGAGTATCACCTTCTCGGCAAAGGTAAGCATCATCTCCTTTTGAAGAGTCTTTTGGAGAGCAGGCGACTCTGCGGACGCAACTGCCATGATGGCTAGAAACAATATTGGTTTGGTCTTTCGCAGCTCAGACGCTGTAAAGCCGGGCTGGAAGATGACAGCCGGAAGATGCGAGATCATATGGTCATTGTATCGGGCAAAAAGCTCGGTGGCCTTGTCCATAGTGATAATGCCACGTTCGACGATATCACCACCTTTTGCCCTAGTCAGATAAGCCGCCAGAGCCTCAGCCGGAGTTTCTTCAGAGCGTGGTTGCTCGACTGAGCCCTCGCGACCGTCTGAGAACTTCCTCTTCTGTCCGATTGCTGGGGTATGATTCATCGTCGCAGTTGATCGAGCTGGAGATGCGCGCTCTGAGTTCTGTTCAGCTGCAGACGCCTGTGGCATGAGAGGTTGAGTCGATGCAAAGGAACCCCATGCAGGCGGATGAGTGGGTGGTCTCCAACTAGAATTATTGTGTGAAGCTCCCGGTAGGCTGGAGTCATTGGACGGCTTGGGAGTGACATTTCTGGGAGAGTCCGCAGCGCCGTGAGCTTGAGCTTGCGTATATGTCTGACCACCTACAGGTGCCGCCCTGGCCTGTAAACTTGCTGTCAAAGCATCAATCTTCTTTTCCAGCTCGGCGACTCTGCTATCCGTCTTCTTTTGACGTTTGCGCGTCGGCATGGTCACGACGCAGTTCCTTCCGGCCTTCCGGCATCTTTTGCATGGTCCTTCATCATTAGGATCAGGCTCGCAGCGCACTTTCAATCCGCGACAAGCTTCACACGCCCGCGGTCGCTTAGGATCGTTTGCATCTCCATCATGTTCATCATGAAATTGCGACTGTTGATGCTGTGGCGTATCTCGGTTTTCAGCTGATGCGCTGGGGGTGTTATCGGCGCTGTTGTGGTCATCATGCGCGTCGTGAGAATGAGAGAAGGGCATCAATGAGCCACTACCAGAAGACACATTATGACTCGGCGACGGTCTTGACGTTCCGTCTGACCCAAAATTGGTTAGTGATGAGGCTCTATCGCCAGTTGCGCCAAGGCGAGGGTCAAGCTCCATCGGAGCTTGTTGCTTTAAGATGCCGGTCTTTTGATGATGCTATGGTGGAGGACGGCGATGTTTGTCGCCGACCCCGATACTTCCGGACGCTTGTGGTGGATTAGTCAGCAAGTATCGGGGCATGACGTCCGCACCTCCGTATATATCGTCCTCGACCCAACATGATCACCAGGAAATAGAGAATTTGTGTAATTAAAGATCGATTCCGTATAAGCTAGAGTTTCTGAAGCCATTGTCTACTAGAAATTTCACCATCCAGTTCTTCTGTGATGTGTCGTGACCCAAACAAACGTAAACCCATCCCTGATGTGCTTGTTCTGAGATGTCTTCTTTCCCTTAATATCCCCTCGATGCCGTAGAAAGCTCAACGTCAAAGCCAGCCAAAAACTAGCCCAGAGTACTAACCAGTTCACCTCCAATACTTGAGCCTGCTGTCTTGGCACCTCAATAGTCCTGAGGCCTGATAGGCGCAACCTCGACAGCGCGGATGTCCATTGAATTAGAAAGTTCCGAACACGATTGTAAAATCACCTGCGTCTCTTTCTTCAAAGCTTTCCAGGAATACTCCAGGAAGTCCAAGTACATAGTTTCTCCGCAGGTATCCCCGATGTTGAAAAAGGTTACGTCGGTTTGGGGTAGAGATTTGTCTTTCACCACGAAGGTGAGATTCTTTATCTCTAAATTCAGATAGGAATAGGGAGAGCTGTAGTGATTCAGTTCTGTGAACACCTTTCTGATCCATTGGAAGTTCTGCGGTAAATTCAGCGCAATATTCTTGAATCCGTAGTTTGAACTGAAGGGCAAGCCCTGCCTCATATCCATGTCCCAATAAAGAATGTCATAGTAAGGCGACACTCGAACACTCTTGCGAATTCCACTGCCGATGCCAAAAGCGCAACGCGTCTCTCGCAGATACAGTAAACGAGAGCGACGGCATGCTTGACCAGAACTCACAGGTTTGTGAGAAACCACGACAGGTTGTGCGCGTTGAGCCTTTGCAAGATCGCATACACGAAAGATTCTTGGTTGTTGGAAAGAGAGTTTCCAAATCATGTCTTGTGCCTCATTGGGTAGCTTTTTGAAGCCATGAAAGGTGGTGGCAGGACGAAGTATTGGTGGCACAACTGCTTGTGCTCTTGCGTTGTCAAGTTGAGCTTTGAGAGCCAAAACCTGACGGCCCGTTCGATTTGGTTAGCAGATGATCCTCTCCAGAGGTAGCCAGGCGAAGTGGTGAAGTAGATATCCAGCAGGAAGCGCAGACCGAAAGCTTAGCACTGGGCCTGTAGAGTTCCCTTCATCTTTGTAGCGGCCGACAGACTGCAGCCTTGAATCGGTGCCCCCAAAGATGGTACCAGTTTCAAGATCAAGATAGGTACTGACCGTCAGGTGTAGTGAAACTCATCTCCAGTTTTCCAGCTGGGAGCTGTGACTTGAGCTTCTGAAAGGCAGAGATCATCGCCTCAGAGATCAACGAGGTCTCTGGTGGTGATGACGACTCCATCTTGAGTGACAGCGATGGAGGTGATTTAGCAGTGCTGAGAAGTAGGTGTAGGAGGAAGAGGGAAGAGAAGGGAGGGGGAGTTTAGGCTGCTAATTATTTCTGGCGCCCTAAAGCTTAAATTATAATTTCGTAAGTCTTAGAGGATAATTTGGATCATTTGATGCAGCTTGAACTCAAAGGGATGTGCTTCCAGCTGCCATGTACTGCCTGGGAGAATGGTTTTTGATGGAGCTAACAGCCCGTTCGGAATGTTAGATACCCATACTCTCCAGGACGGAATATGTGTAGCTTTCTGCAAACAGGAGCTCACCTGGCTATGCTGGTTGATTCTACATAGAGGTGCAACTATGAACTTGACAATAAAACTACAATAGATATAAAGACGTATTATTACGAATTATAATACATAACTACCTAGGCAAGCCAGGTTGTGATTCACTATATCAGTCTACGGATCTAGAATACCTATGCACTGAATGCATAACCTCAATATCGAATACTTTGCTTCCGCCTGACACAAACACTCGACAACCTCGCAAACCAGGCAACAAAGTGAACGAAAATGGCAAGGAGAATAACAAGATCAAGCACCAAATTACTACGTAGAATTTTCTGTGGAATTTTGCAAACCTTTGTTGCCAAACAGTGCGGCAGTGCAGGTATCCGTTTTGAGCGCGAATCACGAAGAAACGGGCCCTCGAGTCGACGAACGGCTGACAGCTGTTGACAGTCCTCGAGGATTCACTCTCAATAGCCCCAGTGTGAACAAGGTATCGCACAGAAATTGTTATTGTGCATAGGTGGTGCTCTCCTTGCACAGTCGTGCGCCCTTAACACGCGCTCGCCTGCCTGTAAACTGCTCACTGCCAAATCTCTGCATACCTTTATTCAAGATCTTTGGTATTTCTTTTCTTGATTTTCTTTCAGTATTCATCGTCATGGATAAAGCACCCATCGACGGGCGGCGCAAAAACAAAAACGCTGCTCTGCCGCCCGTCAAACTCTTGCGCAAATCCGAGGCAGAAACACCACCCAGCTTGCGACCGGCGTCGCCTCCTAAGAGTAATCCATGGAGTTCAACCAAGAAGACTCCGGCGGCCTCTCTCAAGGGCATGTTCCCGCCCCTGCCAAAACCTCAATCACCATGGTCACCAGTCAAGACACCTACTGCCGAAGCATCTAGGGAGTCTTCCATATCGTTGAATGAGTCCCGCCTTGGAAACGACATCGCTCAACCTACGCCTTCAATCAGGTCAGTTTCTCCTGTGTCCAATACTTCTTCCACGACTCGCCAGCTGTTTGAAGCTGCAGCACCTCGAGCAACCGAGAAGTCAGCCACCCTCCAAGAACTGTCGGAAACCCGAAAGCTAACAATTCACAGCCTTTGGAGAACCCCTTTTGGTGCCGATGTGCTGGTACGTACTGGTAACATACTCATCAAAGTGCATCGCAATATTGTGGTACCTCAATCAGGGTGGTTCCGCGACAACCTGCCACCGCCAAACTTGGTAAGTGTTCACCCCTTCAGACATATCATGAACGGACTGACAGTGTCAGGATGGAACACCGGTCATGGTGGACCTACGATATGCCCCTGAAGCCGTCGCACACTGTTTGCGATATATCTACACTGGTAGTATGTCTTGCCCTTCGTCGGGGTGTCAGAAGAATCGGCCGCCGAGAGCATAAGAGACGAAATTATGTCAACTTAGGTAGACGTTTAGGCTACTTTATTTCTGTACCCTAAGCGTTAGAGGACGATTCTTCTGACATCCACCTGCCCTTGTGCCGCGCGAAGACATGAAATGACTGACAAGAGCGACAGGAATCGAGATCTGCGAGTTCGATACAATAAATCCTTGGCAGTCTTCACATATCCCACGCTGCGTCTTGGCGTACACTGCAGCTATATATCTTCGCATGGCCAGAATGGCAAACCATCTTCTCCGAGTGGTCGAAAACACTTCAATCGAGATTGCGACAATCATCCAAAGATACTACCTCCATCGAGACATAGACTGTTCCTCGTGGGTCCAGTTCTCATGGCACTACCAGACAGCATTGGAAGTTGTCTTCAGAGGACAGCCTCAGAAACTAATGATGCCCATGAGGCTCGCGATGGCGAGCATTCTCGATGCCATGCTCTTTTGGCTCGCACGACAGCCACTCTTCGTCAGCGAATTGAAGTCAGCCTGGTGGAAGATTTTGCAGATGAGCATGGCCGACATTGCTGAATATAAGCGTCTCTGCAGAAGTTCTGGCAGTTATAACAGTCCTTTGCCAACCGAGATGGCGCTGAGGGAGATGTTTGAGGAGACGAAGTCGGTGGAGGAGAGAATAGCGATCAAGTCAGTCGCGACACAAACCGGAGATATCCCAGAGAGCACGGGTGGCCAAGGTGATCCTCGGTACTGTTTTCCTGTTCTTCACCGTACGAGGCGCGTTTCTCTATGAATTTCAGTCTATTGCTTGCTAGCGGAATCCATGGATACTGGCTTTCCAAGGATCATTATGAGATCAGACGCGATTAAGGGGTTGGTATGTTGTTAGAGGTCTGGCTATACTGAGGCTTTTGTGTAGACGTCTGCCGTAGAATCTTTACCACTTGGGACAAACATTAGAAATTCAATTGCTTTGCACAATACCTAGGTACTATAGGTAAGCAGAGGAAGAAGTGGAGTTGAATGATGATAGATCCAAGTTGAAGATCATTGGCTCATAGTCTTATAGCGGGTTGGTCCGCTAGCAGGTGGGTAACAGAAGAAATAAATATCCTCCAAGGCTTGGGCTACTAAAATAAAGTAGCCTAAAAACTTGTGTAAATTCACATAAAATGACTAAACTATTTCGTCTCTTAGGCTTATGACGGTTAATTCTGACACTCTGCGGGCTAGGTAAGCGCTAACGTTGTGCCCCTACCCAAGCTTACCTTTACGGCCAATAATGGAAGGAGGTACGAACAAAGGCGATCTCATCCACAAACTACAATTGACTATCTAGGTACCTAACTAAATCTCTTCATTAACAGGACGACAATGTCGTAAATAACTGTAACGAATTCTAGTCTCTGTTGTGTGATTCATAATGACTCCTTCACCTCCAGGCGATGGCCGTAGTCGCGTCCGATGGGGAGATGTAGAGGAATATCCGGTCTGTTTACATTCACTAATAAACACTCTCTGGCACTCAACTCACATCTTGACAGCTTCCTCGGCCTGTAAGAGCTGCACCACGTCCAAGGCCCAGCTCCCGTTATGAATCAGCATCCAGACCATATCCGCGAAGGTCCATGGATGATTATGTCCAAACGCGACGGGTGGCTGTGGAGACAGTCCCTGTGCCAACTTACACAGAACGGGAGATACCTGCCACTAGACCACCACCCAGAGCATACACTGAGTCTCCACGCCCAATTGAGGACGATAGCGACGATGAGAGGGAAAGGTCCAGGCCAGGACAATCTGGTCCTGGCATGAGAAAAAACAACAATGTTTGTTATGTTGAAGCGAGTCTATCAACGTCACCTGATCCCCAGTACAGAAGGCCTCACTATAGTCCTATACACGACACATATCGCTTTCGCGAGACTTCCTCTTACCTTCACTCCCGTACGGCTGACAGCGACTGGTACTCGAGACCAAGAGCAGACAGCTTCTCGAGTGACGACTTCGATCCATACGACAAATTCGATTTCTCTAGCCAGACTCAATCTATCGCCATTGAGTCGTCAAAGGGCGATGATTCTGACGCTGAAACCCCCGAGTCTGAAGAGCGTGTTACTCTTGCTAAGGATGGAAATGGAGGCAAAACAAGCTCTCAGCTGGCTTTTGTTGATTCTTCGGTCTATACTGGTAATGCTGAGATGGGAAGCTCTCATACTGCGACCTTGAACGTGGTTCATGACTTGGCCGTACAGAAACAGCCCCTATTCAAATGGCTGTGAGTCTCTTCAAATCTCGGCGTCGTTTCTATGCTAATATCGGCCAGGCATGTCCCTCAGGATGTCATGAACTTTGAAGACTTCTGGGTAAATTGACGTCTAACAAAGACACGAACAATGCACTGACTCATCACAAGGTCGAGATTAGTCGCATCTCTGGGCTTACTGAACTAGAGAAAAAGGCCATCTCACGGCTTCGCGCAAACGTAAAAAAGAACTGCGTGAAAACAAGGACTAATCCCAAAGGTGCAAAAGTTGGTTACTTGGAGCCCAAATGCATTGAAGTATCCTTAAACTCGCTCAAGCAGGAAGCACCAACTACAGAGACAATCACTGGATCCGCGAGATGGATTTGTATACCCTACTTCTCACTTCAACAGTATTCAGGTCTACTCGCAGCTTCCAGTGCATCTGTATTTCCAGCTCAGACTTTGCTACAGGCTCAGTACTCAAGAAACACTGTGGCAAGGGATATGGAGCAGGCTGTCGTTCGACTAGGGAACGCAGGACGTGAAAAGTGCTTTCATATATCCCAATTATGGTGTGTTACAATTGATAACAGTAGGTCATCTACTCTCTTCTACCTGGAGAGGCAACTACTGACGATATTTGTCTGGGTAGGCTTGATAGTAACGTGTGGCACAATGACTCGAGAGGATCTGTTTGGCCAGAGTCTTGAGATCAAAGAGCACCCTGCCCGTGCTATGGCAACTGAACAACAAGGGAAGATTTTAGTTGCGTATGGCGACTCAGTTATTTGGTCTTTTGAAATTGAAGAGTGTCAGACGTGGTTTGTAAGTCAGAACCAACCCAATTACACCTCATTCAGTGTCATATATCGCGTTGTCGGAGATGGTTTACATGATAGTGAGGACTAAATCTTCTCACGATATCTTCGAAACTATCCAAAGATAGTCAAAGGAGCGTTTAGGTTACTCTAGATACAGGCTGGTGCTTCGGCATGACAGTTCCGCGGTCTTGAATCTATTCTCAACAGTATCTCTGCTAACCAGGGGTTTGGCCTAGGCATTTCTGTCCAAGTTCCGGACCTTTTGGCCTGAAATACCTGAATTCTGGCACAAAAGTCAAGCCGTCACCGCCGACTTATGGCCAAAGGTTCTTAGGTTGGCTTCTAGCAAGCGATCGACGTTGATCAAGCTTACCATGAAGCTTGGAACAATGCCTGATCCTCCTCCGCGTGCTATTCTCCGCCCAGAACCCCATGTATTGCCCACAACGCATGGAGGAAAGGGCAAGGCTAAGATCAATGATTTCGTCCACCTACTAGCATTGCCAACAGGAGGTTCCAAGGGTATCAATGCCCAGAACAGCGCACTCGAATTCTTAGAAGCCCAATTGAGTGCGGCTGAGTCTTTCTTGATAGGTGAGACGACTCTGTCGGAGCGCAAGGCATACAAAGCCTGTAAGGCAGGGAACAGGGCCGAGTGCTATGCCTATTTAAGCGGGCTGTCTGGTCTAGTTGAGGAAACTGGAAGTGATACTATAAGACGGGCATACCAGGAGAAGGTTGACATATTCAATGCTGCCGACATCACTTACAGCTTCTTTATACCCCTGGATTTTGATGGTCCTATGATCGGCAAGTTCTGGGGGGCTCTCAGAACGCTCATCGAGGTCGGTTAGCTCACGACATTTGGAGAGGAATTGCTGACAATGAAAGCTTCCCTCGACTGATGGTGATTTCCACCGCCCATCGTTTGACAACATCGCCGGAAATATTCGAACATCACTCAGATACTTGACCCGAGATCTTTTTGCTCTCCAGAACATCCTCGCCCACTCTTCCAAAGAAGAGCGCGCAGAGGTTGAACTGCCAACCGAGTTTTCCAAAGCCTGGCTTTATATCGTTATGGCTATGGTCTATAGCTCTAAAGAGGATCTCAAATGGAATAGTAGAATGAAAAGAGCGGAAACGCTCATAGATAAAGGGTCAAAGAAGCTTCTCCAAGGGCTTGGCGGGAAAAGTCTGTTGGATAAAGCTGCCGTGCTGCCACTTGAGGTTCTTTCGCTTATCACGATGGGCTTGCTGCGGGATCAGGTTGGCAGGTCCGACGACATCTGTGACACTTACTCGCAGTACCTTAACTCTCTGGTGAGTTAGAGTGTCAGTTTTGTGATAAGTTGCTGACATGAACAGGAAAATGACATCACATCGAAGCCTTCTGACAGATCATTCCAACACCGAATCGATCTAGTACAACAAGAGTTGCTATCAGTAAACCGGACACTCAGCAAACAAAGATTACTCCTCTCACGACTACGAAAGTCTCTGACCGCAATTGACACTCACGATATTGTCATGAGTCAATTCGAACACGAGGCAGCGCTAAAAGATGCTGAGAGGCAACACAGCAGCAAACGACACTATGCTGAGAGTGTCCCGCCACCCCCAACTTATGTCTCTCACCGAGCAGATGATGATTACTCACGAATTGCCCCTATTAGCTATGCTCAGGAAATACCGGCGTACGACTACACGGGCGTCGATGATGACTTCCTCTTTGATATGACGTCGACTTCCAAGCTCTCGCCCACAGATGCAGGCGGTTTGCGCGGTCTTTTCTTTCTCGAGTGTACACGACTCATCGAGCAACGAGAGTTTGAGTTTCGACGGTTTACTGACTTTTCCAAAGATCTGGAGCGTGCTATAGCTTATAAGGTGGACTTTACGCGCGATCGACAGGAGCGAGCTATCTACGCTTTCACTCTTGTCACTATCATCTTCTTGCCCATCAGTGCTGTTTCGAGTATATTCGGTATGAATACGACTGATGTGAGAGATATGCCTCACTCCCAGTGGCTATATTGGGCTGTGGCCATACCATTGACGATTGTTGTCATTCTAATCGGGTTGTGGTTTATGGGAGAGTTAGGTAACCTATCTCGATGGTTACTCGGGCGACCTGGAAAGGGGGCATACGCTGAACCAGTAACCATGTCCCAGCCGCTCGGAACAGAAGACTGGACTTCAGTTCCTGCACAATCTTCGAATCGAATTGCAGAGTACTCGTCGCCGTATGAAACGGGGGGCATGCGCAGAAGGGCGACACAAGATTATCGTCCCCCAGGTCCGGGACGGTCTTATCCGATAAGGATTTCTGACGCTAGAGTCTATACTACGCGGAGATAAATGTAGTTGAGGTCCATGAATCTATTAATACAGTACCCCAGTGTTCTAATATCAGGGTCATGAAGAAGAAATTACCCTACCTAAGAGCTGGACTAGATATTTCGTCTCTTGGGTATACTGTCAAAGTCTTGCTACCCCGAAGTCGCTCCTCAACAGATACGGTAGAGAATAATAGCGTTGGACCGTTAATAAAATTGTTTATATAAGGCTCGTACTTGACTAATGTTATGCCTATGTTGGTCTTTGAGATGTTGAATATCGTGATTAAGCTTCTCATTGGCTGTATGACGCCAACCCCGGTATAACAATGACCCCTCCAGATCGATTTCTATTGGAGGGGCTCAACGTTTGGTCTAGAGAGGCAGGTAAGGTACAGTACAGTGCCTATTCCTGGCTGATAGGTTGTCTCTGCCACACCGTCATACCCCGTCAAACTCAACTGTCGCAAGATACCCATCATGTCGCAAAACGTCGTCTCGATAGCCTCAAAGGCCCAGTTCGACTCTCTTCTCAAGTCCTCGCGCATTGTCGTCGCTGACTGTGAGTTTCTTCCCTCCCACGAAACAGTCAACAGACCGATACCCCGCCATCCCGCTTGCCCAGCTTGTCCTACCATGCGATCTACCGCTGGCCCTTTCGGATGACAGCACATGAACTCTCATGATAGACGCTAACGGCTTCTCTAGTCTGGGCCGAGTGGTGCGGTCCTTGCCAGCAGATCGCTCCTGTCTACGAGAGCCTCGCTGAAGCGCTTTCGCGCCCCAACGTCGTCACCTTCGTCAAGGTCAACAGCGATAACCAAGCCGACCTCTCCCGAGAATACAGCATCTCCTCTCTGCCTACATTTCTCGTCTTCCGAGATGGAAAGCAAATCGACAAGGTCCAGGGTGCTGACCCTCAGAAGCTGAAGGGTATTGTCCAGAAGCTAGCATCTGAGGTGGAATCCCTTGGCGAGAGCTCCGGCTCCGGCTCAGGCAGCGGTGGTCCCAACTGGAAGGGTGCCGAAATTCCTCGAGGCTACAGCGACATCACCGACCAAATAGAGCTGCGAGATCTCGAGGTTCTTAACGCCGATGAGGCTGCTGGCGGGGTCCGCGACCTTTTCGACGGCAAAAAGCCAAGTGGGCTTAGTAACGGCAAAGGAACAGCTAAGGATTACGTTCAGAGCGGTGCCGATGATCAGCTACTTGTCTTCATCCCTTTCCAGGCCATCGTCAAGCTTCACACCCTTCAGGCAAGTGTATCAGTTCTCTGTCGTGTACGCACTCTACTAACATGCATGTTACAGCTCACCTCTCTCCCTCCCAAGGACGACGAAGATGTGATGCGACCCGGCAACGTTCACCTGTATATCAACCGCACCCATAACCTCGACTTTAGCGAAGCCGACGATACCGAGCCTACACAGGCCATCGAGATTGGTCCCGAGGACTGGAACGACGATGGAACAGTCAACCTGAGCCTCCGATACGTCAAGTTCCAGAAGACGTCAAGTCTTGTCATTTACGTCCAGCAGGGTGAAGGTGATGGAGAAACCGTCCGTCTTGACCGAGTGCGACTCATTGGCGAGGCCGGAGCCAAGCGCGACATGGGCAAGCTCCAGAAGGTTGGGGACGAAGAATAAAGGAATAGCTGATAGAACGGGACATTATGCTTTACAATGAAACTACGCGCCGATTGGGTGCGCAATGATTCATGTATACATGTCGAAATGGGCAATAGGAGTTAAGGAAAAGGCGATCCATGTTATCATCATAACTCGGGTTAGATAATACACCACGGTCACATTTAACCCGTGACTGCACCATGTCCAATTCTACGCGCATCGTGTCTCAAACAATTTCAGACTAGTCAAGTCGCATATACATATCACGAGGTGAAGGTTTTGGTATGTCCTGCCTCCCAAACCACGGCTTCAGTGTGGTAGAACACCGAAGCCAGCATTGGTAGGGCGGGCCTGCAATTTTGATTGATCTGGGGCATAACTGACGCTTCGATGACATCCACGGAAACAGGGATTCGAGCAACCAGGTATAAAAATTTCATGTTATGCCAGCCGCACGAAGAGGAAAAGAAAAGAAAAAGCGAAGCTTCAACAACGCGTTCGAGATTTTATGCTCCGTCGCTGCGGATCTTGGTCCGTGCGTCTTAGTGGTTCTGCGGCTAAAAATGCTTCCGGCTTCCGGGATTATATGGGGTCTAGGGTAGACTGCTTCGAAAGGCTCAATCATTATCAAGAAGTGAAAATTGTTTTATGGTCACCTACGAGCTGAAGAATAAGTTTCTTCCGTGAAACTCTACAGTGATATAATGGGAGGGGAAAAGCGAAAGAAATATCCCACGAGGAACATGGGTAGTAGACAGCTTACCAACTCTGTAAGGCTGTATCCTGCAAGACATAGACGAGTCATCCTAGCGGGTATTGGGGCCGATCAGACTGTCCCCGAGAGTCATACAAGCAAGCTAAGTTGGCGATCACGACCCGTCGAGCTAAAGACGGTACCGATATCCCCGAGATCATATTACACGAAGCATCAAATAGTAGTCCGAAAAGGGCAATTCAAACTAGCATTGCTTGCATCTAGTAAATTACACTATATATTGCGGCTTAAGATAGCTTCTATCCAGCCTACAGTAGCAATTACACTCTTCGTATTCAGATGATGGTTATCAAAAAGCGGGAGATACGTTGTGGCATAGACTAACGTCTCGCTATACGTCAGTCCTGAGTTAAGACCATAGGGTTGACAAGTTTCTTCTCACACCAGCAAAAGGAACGGGCACCCTATCACCTTCGTAAATAAATCTTCAAACAACTCAATGTACACACCGAAGAGCCGAGGAGCGCTATACGCCATATCTAAACTAAGTTTTGGCCTGCAGATGAAATGAACACTACCCGAAGAACTAGTCTAAAATGGCGTGCACCGTCCTACTGGTTCTCTCATCATCTTCGGCAGTTGAGAGTTCAACAACAAAATGCTAGAGAGTAGTACGGCTCTAATGGTGGCAGCTTCTAAGTCTGAGTTAGCAGATCAGCCACAATTAGGCCCCCTCGTCAGGGTGTCAGAAGAATTAGCCGCTGAGAGCATAAGAGATGAAATATTTTGGTCATCTTAGGCTGACTTAGGCTAATGCTTAGGCTACCTTATTTCTGTACCCTAGGCCTTAGAGGATAATTCTTCTAACACCCACCTGCCCCTTTTGAAACCTTTATCTGCGGTGAGGGCGTACAGCCAGCAGAGTTAGTTCCTAACCAATCGCTGTGTTTCCGCCGTCGTATAGCATAGGCGACCGGTGCGGAATCTGTAGAATTAAGACGACATTCGGGCTACTCTTGATGGTCTAGGGGGAATAAGCTTTATTATAAACCGACGGCCTGATAGACAGTGATGTGTTAGTCGAACTAACAAGCTGAAACGTGCACTGCTATCTGCAGTGCACCGTTTGGTCTCCCATCGCATTCGATCGCGGAGCTACGTTGCCCACATAGACCGCTTGATCGACGAAGGTTGCAGAGTCTCTACGTTGGCCGAGTCTCTTCAGAGCCGTGTGCTCTTCTTCCTCTGAGTTAAGTCAACGGGCGGGGAAGGTTTCGACTGCATTTCTGCCTACTCTTGCGTTGGATATGATTTCCCACTGGTGGATAGAGAGCTCGAGTTCTCCAGACTTCCGCTATACGTCTAGCGGTGACAATGCGATCAATAGCTTCATCGAAATCGATCGTGCATGCTGCCTGACCGTCGCCAATGGTTGTATTGGGGTCTTTCGGTCTCGAAGAACTCGATATAGCTCCTGGATCGTTCGCGTCAACAAATAGATCATGTATCGTGTGAAACACTAGAACAATGTTAGCATGTTGGGTACGGGCTGAAGTTTGGATGGTGGAGGCGTAACCCCGTAATAGAGTTTTGCTATCTCGTAAACGTTATAGATATGTGGCTTTGCGTTGTCTTTCGTCTGTATAGTCAACAAGTTAACAGTCGATGAAGATAGTCGGAGTTTCCTCCCCACACCGTGTTGCCAACAAGACTTTTGTGCAGGTCGACAATTATTTCTTGTCGTACATCTCCCACAGTAGCCAAAGAGTAGGTTATCGAAACACTCTCCTACCGTTCCAGATGATACCCGCCCGAGCGTCTTCAAATCACTGGATAGTATCAAACCCCTTTGACAGACTTAGCATTTATTAGTCGCCGAGAGGAAATGGCCCGTGGAGTGCCCGTCGTGTCGGTAATACAGCTTGGTGGCTACAGACTAGAGACGCAGGACACGAATGTCCAAATCTGTCATAGTGTAAGGGTTATTCGCGTCTGTAGTCCTCTGACCTTCCTTAGGCTGCGTCGTATCCACCTGCTATCGAGTTCATGGGGATGTTCGATATCGTCCGCGTGTCGTGTATAGAGTATTCGTCGCCCCTGGAAGCTTTGGCTAGAGAGCTGGTGATAGGCTTAGGAGAATCTAACGCTAAATTATCATCGAGTTCGGCTTTGTTGACATGGATACGTTGACGGGGTCACCTGTAAGACGGTCAGTCAACAGAGTGCGAGGTCTTGGTCGAATCGATGCTAACTTGGTAGAGTGAGGGGAGATTTTGAGATTTTGTCAGTATTCTGCCGGCGCCTGCCTGAACGTACCTCCCAGATGGATAAAGGGAAGGTACTAGGTAGCAAGGGACGGATGAGCAATGAAGTGGGAACCCGTGCTCTGGGCGGCAAATTGGAGGAAACACCTGTTTCAAGACATTTGTTTGGCAAGACAGGCATAGTACTGTGATGGGCTGTCCCGGCATTTAATGGTAATGGATAGCAAAAATTGCGATATCATCCCCCTTTGACGGCAATTGGACCTAAGTGAAGACCAAGAGTCCGATTCTCATGTCGACGTAGAAGGATGAAGCCGACAAGGCAGTATTCGAATCTTGTTTATCTTTTTAGTGACACAGGCATATCAGGAGGAGAGAAACATGAAGTGAAGACACTCTCACAAAAGAATATTTAATTGTCGTAATCAGGACCAACGTGCCCGGCGATCCGAAGACCAAGATTCACAGATAGGGGCAATGTGAACGTAACAATACCAAACCACGATAGTAACTGAATCTAAATAGATTTACGCAATTGAGAAGGTAATCGTGTCATTGAAGACAGTTGGCCAGATCAAGGCCGTTTGACTGAACAGATCGAAGAGTACAAAACCGGGCGACTACCGTTTCGTTAACTTCCATCGCATGAGCAGCGATCAACCAACACTTTTGAACTCCAGGCAGTAACAGATTCAAGGCAGGCATTATCAACCCGTTGGGTAGGTACCTGTTCCTGCCTGTTATTAAGGTTAGTAGTCATTTGAAGAAATCTAACCTGTCAGTGCCAGATTTAGAAGGCACTTGCACTGCGCACGGATGACCAGCAGGCAAAAGACAATGAGGAGTTAGATCTTCCATAACGATCATCTCATCACTTAAAGTACTGAGCCTACGGTACAAACTTGCTATTTTGATTGAGACCCATATCAGAATGGAACTCATTAGGTAAGGCAACAGTACCTCGATGCTGCCTGCTTGCTTTGCCTCCTTCCCATCGTTCGAGGTGCATGCGTAAACAGAAAGAACAAACATTCTGCAAACTCTGACTCATTGACCACGCCTTTGTCTACCACCTAGCTATTCTCTCACTTGGAAGACCTTAACAGTAACCGCAGGGTGTTAGAAGAATTAACAGTTAAAAGTATAAGAGATAAAATAACTTAGTTACTTTATACTAACTTAGACTATTATTTAAGCTACTTTATTTCTATAGCCTAAGTCTTAGAGGATATTTCTTCTGTTATCTACCTAGGGCGGCAGGGAAGAAAGAAGTTGCTTATTTTGTATATCCCAATGCATCCAAGTGTACTGTCGACTATTCACCGGTATGGGTCCATCACCAACAATTCGTGCGCGACAAGAGGAAACAACACACGCTTAAGCTTTGTGCCCTCTGGCTCCTTTGAATGTTTCGCGTTCTAGTTCTACGGTCTGGGAGACTTGGATCGCGGGAAGCTCTTTTGGGTATTGCGTATAAGTTGAACTCGTGGGGGTAAAAGGGGCGAATACATAGTAAAGCCTGCCAAGGATCGTGGGATCCTTCATTTATCGCCCGGGGGCGTTTAGGGTGAGAAAACTGCAACATTGATCCATAACAGTGACTCTCTTCTTCCTTATCAGGCCGCCTCCCGAGTTGTGGAATACATGATGTGGGAATACGGCCTACCCTGCCCTGCCCTGCCCTGTCCGAGTCCCGATTGTGAGGTATGAGGTACTCGACGTGCCGCACTCACTGTGAGAGATGTTGGGATCCACAGACTTCATGCTCTCAACCATTTCAAAATCATGCTTCTCTGATTCTCCTACGCTACCAGGAGTGTTGAGGGTGTATCGTGTACCTGTGCCCGGATGTTGCAGTCCCCTGGACCTCCTCGAGATGAGTGAGTGCATCAATGCTGCTCAAGACATTGTGATATTGGAGGCTGCAGTCCCCTTTCCTCATTAAACGGTTGCTGAGGGTACTTCGTACCCATGCCGAGGTGGATTTAATGACGGAGGATTCGCGCCAAGTGGCCTTGCGGACGTCGTAGGGTTTAGCGCAGGGATCATTCGCCCAACTCTCGTGTGGAGGTGTCAAGAAGCAACCCGAGTCTGTTTTTGAGGGACGTTGCGAACGTTCAGCAATTCAAGAGCGCAATCGTGGTCCACAGGAACCACGCCGAATCAGTCCCGGTCCCGTATAGCTCGAAGCCCATGAGAGATGCCATTCAATGACTACACCGATATGGAACCCGGTGCTGAAACTGCCTCACGTACCACACGTCATTACTACCGCAGCTAGATTCGTGGCTACCCCTCAGCGGTTGAGAACTTCGACATGAGGGGACTTTGATGGATTCGTCTGTATCAGGAGACAATGAGAGTGACGACGTGGAGCTCAATCGTACGCCCGCCGATGTTGAATAGAGGCGATCCAAACAGCGATTCTCGAAATATGTTTACTCAACATCGTCGAGGCGTATACGAGACATGTTGCCAAGACTTTTCTCACTTGCAGGTCAAACGGGCGAGCAAATTATGAAGAAACGAGCCTACTAGGGGATCAAACTGAACGGGAGTTTCCAGCGCCACAAGACGCAAGTGCAAGTTACGATTCAAGCCAATTTAATCGGCGCACATCTAAGAAGGGGCAGACGACTGCAATGTCAGGAGATCATTGGGTTCTCAAGACATAAGAGATAATCACGATTGACGCTATCGCAAGCCCTGCCAAGTTAGGCCTTCCATGTGTATATGTGCGGAACAGTTGAACTAGTGATCGGGATGTGGCCGTGATGCGTGGTGACGGCCGTCGTCTCGGCCGATCCGGGCTAAATACAGGCGGTTCTAACCTCGTCTGGGCCAAGGATGCGAGCTGCACCCTGTGATGAACCGCCCTGGCCGCCTTCGCCTACATAAGCCTGTGAGACTTGACACCGGCCTGCGGGTATGTAGGGAGAGATGAAGGCTAAAGTCTAGAGTCTAGAGCCTAAACTAACGGTGGGTTAGGGGGAGGCTTGCAGGTCTTGTGGGTTCGGTTAGACAACTGGCAGTTTCCGAAATGAAAAAGCTTGGTATTCGGTAGTGTTGGTGGGTGGCGTTCGGCATGCAGATGCATGTGAACGGGAGGCGGATGGCGTTTTCGAGAAGATGGTGAACCTATCATGGAAGTTTCAAGCGGCTGCAGCACAGAAACAAGTTGTCTCCCCGGTAGATGATCATGGCTAGGGCCGAATGCAACTGTCCATCCTATTTGGGATTTGGGAGTGTAAGCCATTGGTCGCGCTACGAATGCACTAGCTAGTGCCACGGAATGCTTGATGAATTGCCCATATGAGTTAAGGCTTGGCGTTGATGTTGAGGTCAACTGCGTACATACGGGGAAGACTTAGAGTTGGGAAACAAACCACTGTATGAAGATTGACAGCGACAGACTCGAGTGTTGCGATACGGTGAGAATCATGGTGCTATAGTACTGACATTACTACTAGACCTGAAGGGTGTATAGTGACCCTAACCACCTAGCTGGGGATCAGTAGATCATTTTGACTTGACCTGCCCTAGGAAGCAAGTTAGTTTGTTGGTGCACAGTACCCTTGAACGTTGTAAAGTGAAAAGCCCCGACAACCCTCCATGTTGATGGCATGTTAGTGGCCAGCAAGCCCACCAAGCTGAACTGCAGAGTTGAACTGGTGAGGATCCATGTTGAAACGCTCAGTTCCAATTGGTCATATGACGGCGGAGGTTGGCCGTCAAAGTGGATTTAAGCTCATGAAAAAGAAAAAAACGTGCAGTACTGTACATAGGTACATAACCGGTTTGGTATATCACGCGACGGGTATAGCAGGTACTGTACGTAGTCATAGACGGGATGAATGAAGTGTCTTGCGAGATGCAGATGCAAATGCAGAAATCAAGATCACGATACCTTGACAATGGAACTTCGCCTAAAACGCCACCAGTCTTTTTTGCTGTTACGTACGTTGAGTTGTACAACCATGGCACACATGGTAGAGAGAAACAAGACCCTGTTTGACCCTTGGAACTTGATGTCATAGACTGTGGCTTGAAGCTTGGATGAAAATTCCAGCAACGATGATTCGTGAAATGACTGAAGAAGGAAAAAAACGAGATGAAAATATCAAGGCGGTCCGACAATGATCGGGGTGGGTGTCTATTAGTGAGGTCATCACCAGAATCTGTCTTGTCTTGTCTTGTCTTGTCTCGTCTCTCCCACAACACAAACAACAAACAGTTTAGTTACCAAGTTGTGGAGATTTCACAAGCTGTTGAAGATTAACCAGAAACTGCCCCCCATCCTGTCCTGTGGGTCATCACATCGAGTGTCAGACCGTTATGACCTAGACTAACTAGTAGTGATCTTCCATATCTTAAATTCTCCTCAACTGGAATTGGGTAATCCGTATAACGTACTGTACCAGGGATCAAACAAGGGATACCGCATGTGCATGGCATCCAAGCATGAATACAGTAGGGATGTTCTCAAGTACCAAAGTACCTTCCTTAGTGGCCTCACTCTACCGATGAGGAGGCTGTCAACTTTTGACACCAAAGCTTCTGCCGCTCACACCAGGAACAAGTAAAAGATCGAACGGATTCGAGACCAAAAAGCATGCGAAATTGACTTCCGAACCTACCCGGAACAAGCCTAGAGCATACCCAGTATGCAGGGAACTCGATCGTCCAATCAGATGAAACTAGCCCCGAGTATTGTAAACGGCTTCCATCTGCCGGGGACTTGAAGACTAAAAGAAACACACGAGGCGTACTTGACAAGTTAAGTTCCTGTTCGCCATGCACATCAAACAAACGGTCCGGCATGCCGATGCCGATATCGACACAGATCAGCTACAGCTACAGCTACAGGTCCAGCTACAGCTCCAACAGCTACAGCTATCCTTACACTTACAGCTACAACCAGGTCAATATCTGACCTCGGGCTGAGGCTCTTGGTGGAGGAAGGGTTTATACGCATATCCCAATTCCCATCATTATCACCGTTGCAGTACATGTCCTATTATATCGCTGGACTGTCACTGATCTAACCACCAACCCCTGCAACTCTCCCGCTGGGCTGGGTTGAGGTTCGATCCCGAATCTACAACTACATCCAATCCTATCCCACTTCGCTTCATGATAGAATATCATGTCGTCCAGTTTGCCAGTCCTGGCTCCCCGGCTTCCGGGCTGTCCGCCACCGGTGGATGACAGGACTTACACGAAAGAGCACTCTGAGGACGAGTGGGAGTCTATGCGCGAAATCATCAGGAAGTTATACATCAAAGACAATAGGAAGCTCAATGAGACTATGGCCATATTGCAAGCTCGATATGGTTTCGCAGCAACGTGAGTGGGATACAACGCCCTCCCCATCGACGACCCCTTAACAAAACAAAAAGACCCTAGAGGTGGAAAGGAAAGCTGATTTGTGGTTCAAAGAGAACAGATGTTTAAGAAGCGTTTAAAGAAATGGAACTTGAGAAAACGAACATATCGAAAGGGTCAAACAAATTCCACAGCTCCCACTCCTGTAACAGAGGTAGACGCTGAGGGGGACGCAGACGCAGACGCAGACGCAGACGCGGACGCGGATGTGGAGATGGGAACGGAAACAAGAGCAGTAACAGAGGAAACAGAGACTCCCATCGACTACTCTGGTGCAAGCACCGTCGACGATCAAGGTTCATCCTCATCTTCGACATCACCAGAAGAACTCCCAGACCAGGATGACACAAGCATGGCCATGACCCTGGCTCAACCATCAAATACAGGGCCCTATGCCAACCTCGAGCAAGTCCTCGGCAGCGTCTTCAACTGGAGCCAGTCCAAGCTGGAATTCCTCCCCAGCATTTCAGACCCCATGTCTGCCTATTTAGCGAATCCAAAATCACCCCCTATTCAGGACAGCCGCACAATGTACCGGATTTTCGAGCTTGTTTTCGATCTTTGGTATCACGGCAAGGGCGACCTGGCCGGGATGGCTGCACGACGAGGGTTCTACGTGCTTGAGTTCGTTCTAAGCGAGGATCATCCCGACCTAATCTGGCACGTACTAGACACGATCTTCGATATGGTAGACAGGGGGCATCTGCAGCTCTTGGGCCTATTCCTGGATCACGCTACGGTACTTGCAAAACGACAACTCCCCGCCCAACATCCCCTCCTTCTCATTCTCCAGCAATTACGGGATTGCGATTACCATTCAGATGAGGGGCGAAGTTACTTGTGCCACTTACTACGCCAAGCTTGGCTACGGAACGTCGATCTCCTGGGCCAACACATCGAAACCTCAGATGCACATCGGCTTTGGCTTTACGAACAACTAATATGGGATGGGAGGACACGCCTACGCAAGGGAAGTGATCTGAGGAAACGGCAGGAAGCTATGTACCAAGCCCTGGAGAGACTGTCACAAGCGCAAACCCAGACGTCAAATGCAATCGATGCGGATAGACTACGAGTCGAAGCACTGCGACTAGAATTCACACAAATGGACGTCGGCGACAAAGTCAAGGCTGAAGAGCTCGCCACCAACTTACTCGACATCACCAGATCCGACACGGGACCCAGGTCCAACGATCGATTCCACGCATATGCATGCAAGATGCTGGCTCGAGTGCAGGAAGAGAAGAGAGATTGGGTTATGGCCGAACGAAACCTACAACATGCCATCTCTAAGAGAGAGTCAGCGCATGGCGGCGACAATAACTTGCGCGTCATTCGCGACATGTGGGTTCTGGCGGCACATTACCAGAAAGCTGGGCGGTTGGATGATGCAAACGCCATTACGGCTGATGCATTGTCGAGAGCGCAGAGGTTTTTGAGTCAAGGAATGGAATGAAGCATTTGTCATACACGAAGCCACCAAAGGAATTTACACCAATGTAACACAATACACGATCTGGGGGTGTTTGTTGATTGATATGGCGCGGCACGGATATAACCGGAAACAATTAAGTCTTGGTTTAACCTTTTACAACTTAAGACGTTAAACTTCTTTCTCTTTCTTTCTTTCTTTCTTCTTTACTTCTTAAAGAGGGAAAAGCATAGCGGTGCTGGGGATAGGGGATCTTTACCATCTTCCTTTGAGAAGATAATTGGTTGGAGTTCTAGTTTGAGATACCCAACGTTTAGACATGGAATGCAGTTACTTGATTGGTTCGCCACACTTCCGGTCATGCACCGCCACAATGACGTTGACACTCCCGCTTCTGGGTGAGGGACACCTTCGAGGACCTTGATTCAGCTACGTCTCTTTACTCTGCACCAAGAAACAAACCTACCTACTTTACTGTACCTACCTACCAACTTGCAACTTGGCATCTCCATCCTTAAAGAAAATCCCAGAACTTTCGTTCGCTACAAGCCCCTCAGATCTTCTTGTCGTTGCAACCTATTCCCCATCATACTAAGCCATCATGACTGCTGGAGCTCCCCCAAACTACTGTAAGTTTCCATGATGACCCCACTACATGTGAATGCGACAGCTAATCAAGCTTTCCATCAGATGCTATTCTCGAGGTCCCTGAGACTGCGAGCACCCAGCAGATTCGAGATGCTTACAAGCGGTATGTCACTGCTCACCTATCACTTACACCGACGACATAACTAACATATATCTCCAGTGCCGCTTTAAAGACGCACCCGGACCGTGTCGCAAATGACTCCCCAGAGCGAGCTGAGAGGACTCGCAAGTTCCAGCTCGTAAACGACGCTTACTTCACCCTCTCCGAGCCCACGCGCCGTCGCGAGTACGACGCCCAGCGCAAGCTCTTCAACACCAGCACTCCCTCAGATCCCTTCGAAGACATCCCCGAGACTGAAACCGAGGGCGGCGCTGCACCACGCCAGAGCCCGTACTCATGGGCATGGAACTTCTTCACCAACCAGGCCACAGGAGGCCAAGCCCCTCCTCAGGACCGTGAGCAGACCGAGAATGCGCAGTTCAGCGATGTCTTCGAGGAGATGATGCGCGAAGAAGGCATGGCCGAAGGAAGGGATAACCACCCTACTGGCAGATTCTGGAGCATGCTGGGCGGTGCTAGTGGCGGCGCTCTAGGCTTTATTGTTGCCAACGTGCCAGGTCTTGTAGCGGGTGCTGTTGCAGGAAACAGACTGGGCGCTGTGCGCGACGCCAAGGGAAAGAGTGTATACTCTGTATTCCAAGAGCTTCCTCAGGATGACAAGTCAAGACTTCTCAGCCAGTTGGCTGCCAAGGTGTTCAGCCATGCTGTCGGTATTTGAGCTTGAAAAAGAATGAAGGTATAGGTTAGGCTGGTTTCACGAGGCGCTTTGGGAGTTGGTTTGCTTTCGAACAAGATATGGAATGAATTGAATGGGATGAAATGCGAGCGGGACATACCCAGGTAGCTTCTCAGAATACACTTGCAGCTGCCGGTAATAAAGGCAGTGTACGTTTGGTCCGTCTTGTCGTCGTTAGGGTGCGCATTCTCGATAGACCTATGATGGTCGATGATGTTAATTGACGACAACTTGTAACCGAGACTTACATCAAGAGTGACGTCGAGTCAGTAGCCTTCTTGAATCTTGGGGTGACTCAATGACTTTAGAAACAACCTGTAATATCTAGTCAGATCATTCTTCCTCTCAATACCGATTCAACATGTCCCATGTAATATGACTGAATAGTCGCTCTACTAGATTATGATTGTCGCTAGTAGTTTTTAGACGTTGTATCACACTCACAGTATTTGAGTGTCCCGTCAGGACATCAAAGCGCTATAGTCGAGGACTGATTCCGTAATTTAGAAGTCCGACTCCATGAAAGATCAACTTGGAAGTGAGATCCCAATGATGATATGTATGCTCTTCGGTTTCAATATGAACTCTTGTACACTGCTGTGACAACATATTTATCATGATATTTCAACACCATCAATTCATAGCCTTGAAGCGGCTGATTACCCTATAAACGCAAACCACTTCTAGTCCAATGCACCATCATGCGCCTCAAGTGCTCCGTAATAAAGTTCTTGACAAGCTTGTTAACACTGATGGAGAATGGTAGAGCGCCATGAAGAAATTCACATACATTTTTGTATGACCCAAACTTAAAATCTCGATAATTGCTTCCAGTGTCCAAGGTCCTTGGGTTCGACCAACGTACAAGACATTCTCAGTCTTATAATCGATATTGTGGCCGCCCTCTGCACCAGTGGGATCAACTTGGTCGTCCAGCTACTATATAACCTATCTTCGGGGAGGAGGCTGGAATCCAGGAGGTGGGGGACCACCGGGGTTAAATCCGGGAGGAGGGAACTGAGCGCCTCCGGGGAAGCCAGCTGGGGGAGGGAAGTTTCCAGGGAAACCTGGGGGAGGAGCTTGGAAACGGTTAGAGACTCTGTGAGTGTATCGGGATCTGGTGAACTTACCACCACGACCACCAGGGCCAGGGAAGCCAGGAGCACCACCAGGGAAACCGGGGAATCCAGGAGGGGGAGCACCACCAACACCAGCAGCAGGACCCTAGCAACTGTTAGCATCTGTTTAAAACTGTGAAGAGAATAGGGGTCGCATACAGCTAGAGAAGGAGGGGCAGCTCCACGGCCAGCAGGACGGGCAACACCGGGACCGGCAGCCAGAGCAGAGGAGATTCCACCAGGCGCGCTCTTTCCAAGTCGGGCACTGGGGTCGGCAGGAGGAGGCGACTCGACGGAGAGGGAGATGATATGAGCGCCTCGAACGATTGTGAGGCCAAGAGTTCGCTTCTCCTCAGATTCGATTGTTGCAGAAGCTGAACCACTTGCGCCAGGAGCAGCGGGCTTGTTCTGCTTGCGCTTAACGCGTCGGAACTCTTCTGTATCGGCGAGCACAAGGTTCATGTGCTAGAGTCCAGTCAGCTTGGTGTTAATGATGATGATAGAGGAAGATATTGTACCTTGTCGAAAGCAAGCATCTGACCGGTCATTGCTCGTCCATCGTTGAGAGTGACTCGCATGCGCCAGTTGATCTGTGTCGTCCAAGTCAGCTTTATTGATCCATCAAGAAGATACGACATCGGGGTCGCATGCGCGTTCGGGTATACGTACGTAACCGGCCTAGAAGAAATAAGTGGTTAGCTATGGACAACAAGCAGTTTTTGAGACGCGTGAGAATTGGGAGAATGATCATACCATCTTTCCTTGTTTGTTCGACATATTGGCGGTGTTTTGCGAGAACTTGCTAGTGCAGTTGCTCAACGTTTCAAAAATTGGTGTTGTATCGCGGTGAGTTTACGCGCGATCGCAACAACCTTCAATGCCTGGAGCTCTGAAGGTGAGTTATGATGTCCAAAATTTGCGGAGCCTGATGCGGAAGGCTGAAAGGTACACCGACAATGTACCAATCTGGCGCTAGTCCAATAGTGGAGTAGTTCTCAACGAGACCCACTTCTCTCGCTTAAGGGCAGCCAAACCCTCCTCAAATATTTGAACACACCAAAATTCGAAACTCATCTTGCAACCTTTGCGGACTTTGACAACTTCATCACCAGGTCGACTAATAACAGCAGCCATGGCTTCCGAGAAGGCAAACAACCCCATGCGGGAGCTTAAGATTCAGAAGCTCGTTCTGAACATCTCCGTCGGAGAGTCTGGTGACAGACTTACTCGAGCCGCCAAGGTTCTTGAGCAGCTTTCTGGTCAAACCCCCGTCTACAGTAAGTTTTGCCCGGTTCTGAATATGACGATTCCATCTGACCCCTTCAAGGCAAGGCCCGTTACACCGTCCGAACTTTCGGTATCCGACGTAACGAAAAGATCTCTGTCCACGTCACCGTCCGAGGCCCCAAGGTAAATTCACACAATATCGACAATTCGAAAGGCACGAGACTAACAAATCCAAGGCTGAGGAGATTCTCGAGCGTGGCCTCAAGGTCAAGGAGTACGAGCTCCGCAAGCGCAACTTCTCCGAGACCGGCAACTTCGGCTTCGGTATCAGCGAGCACATCGATCTCGGCATCAAGTATGATCCCTCCATTGGTATCTACGGCATGGACTTCTACTGCTGCATGACCCGACCTGGTGAGCGTGTCACCCGCCGTCGCCGAACAAAGACCAAGATCGGTGCCTCTCACCGCATCAAGCGTGAGGAGAGCGTCAAGTGGTTCAAGTCTCGCTTCGATGGTATCGTCCGATAAACGGTTGAAAACAAAATGGGTATTTGAATTTGCGGATTGGGTCACGGCGAAAATAAGGGGAAAACTCACATGGGGCATGTATTTTCTGTTGCCATTGCTGCATCAGCTCGACTCTTTTAGTCGAGCCACGGCCTGAGAGACCGACCGGCACCTTGCCGGCTTTCCGATATTCACTCTGAATGTGACAGTTGCCATCAATCGTCAGATCATTGGTACTTTGTCTACTTGGCCTCTCGTCTGTTTACGTCTACGTGAGACGTTATAAACATGTCCATTGGGACTTTGATGCATCACTCTTTGCATGTCTGGTGTTGCTCAATCGAGCAGCGTCACGACTTCCCACCTATGCGTGAAACTTGTGAATGTTGTAGTAGGTTTCATAACTGTAGATGTTCTTCTGACTCAGGGTTTTCACACAACCTTGACCAGACCTTGTCTTGGATACTAGATTTGTCGCTGGTTTCTGGCATGCATATCATGTAACAGAAGCTGGCCGAGAAGAGTATTACCAGAGATGAGTACCGATTATAAGACATCTTTTATCTGTTTGACTTGATTCATGCATCGCCGGCAGAGTATGAGACTTGTGTTGATAAGTTTGGGGTCGGGTTAAAAATTATCATCAAATGACCACGACCTGGGTCTATGGTTGTCGTATAGACTTCTCGTGAAGACAAGGTAACCCAACTTTTGTCGTTCCTTTTTCTGACCTCGTATCTCGTTGTCACAATATTTTCAAGCTTGTCTTGTCTTGAAAGAGAATGCATTGGACTCTCTTAAAGCGTGTGAAACATACAGACTCAAATACGCACATCTCATTTGAATGTAAGAAAGAGGACTGAGGTGTCGTCTGGGTACCAGAAGAATTGGCCGTCAAAAGCATAAGGGATGAAATAATTTAGTCACCTTATGACAGCTTAAAGCAGCTTTTAGACTATTACTTTATTTTAATTGCCTAAGCTTTAGAGTGTTTCTTTTGTCACCTACCTGGGGTTAACAAACCAGAGCAAACACAACCAGATCATTTGAACGTTATATTTTGTGGAGGGTCGACCGTACTGGCTTATAAGTAGCATCCGCACCAAATTCTGTACAGCTTCTAGTTTCGCGTAAATGCTGGTCGTCATGCTCAGTATCACACTAGGTATAGACGATATATATCAACATGAACCACCATCAACTGATTAGAGGTCAGTCAAAGATGGATATCATGACGGAACCGATTGCGCCAGTGGAGAAACACCCCGGATTAATGGCATCTGATATCTCGGGGGACACGGAAGTCCGTCACCGGAAAGGAGTTTAAGACGGCAAGGCTACCAGGACGAAATTCAACAACTCAGTGGGATACAATTGAGCCGGGATATCCACGGAGCAAGGCTGGAGGGGAGGAAAGCCCTCGATCTTCAGCCACGGAAGCTTGCTATTGATCAATCGATGGGCGTAATAAAGTTGGCCTTGGTTAGCTTGTCTCTCCAGCGTTGGATTGCTGTGCTGTAACCTGTAAGCCTGTAACCAACCTGTTCTCTGCTCCGTAGCCGGTCACCAGGCCAGCGTAAACCCCACCACGAAAATGAGAGCTTGCTGGATCAAAGCTGTTCTGGTATTGGCCCGCAGCTCCATTAGAATGTGCAACCACAATTCTCAGGCACGAACTAATGACCTGTACCCGGGTAATACCGATCATTCGGCGGTACGGGAGTTAGATGAGATGCAAGAAGTCGGCTAGTGACCACGAAAGAGGTTATTTGAGATCCAGGGTTTCAAGATCGGATCAATTGATACGCAAAGATGGCTGCGATACACAGATATCATGTTTTAAAGCTTCAAGATTCCTCTCGATCTGGCATCATTGTCGGACGTCAGCTCGGTGGATGAACTGAAAGCTCCGAAATATAGGCGGGAAGAGAGGCTAAGAAATTGTTAAGGCTACGTCGGAATATCCAGGCAAAAAGACGCAGTAAAGCCTTATTGGGCAGTCGGAGCAGCTAGCCCCACTTCATCCCTCAGACAGACTCTGCTCTCCATCACCATCCTCCTCAAAAATCTCCATTTGCTCTCCTGTAAAGGCAGCACCGCACTCCCCAATCTCCCCTCCTCCCAATTGCACCCGGCTGCAATTGCTCTCCTTTCATCTCCAAACCTCCCGTATACCTCTAATATGTTCCGGAACGCCCTTCGACAGTCGACGCGCGCCGTCGGCGCTGTCTCTGCTGCTGGCAGGGTCGCCGCGGTAAGTCAAAACGTGCTCTTCCGAGCCCCGAATCGACAATTCCATCGACCAGCGCCCCCCAACATCGTGCATCCATCGACAATTTACCCCACGAGCTCAATTGATTAGTTGGATTGCCTTTTCGACTTTGGATTCAGCTTTTTTGAGCTGTTTGGGGCCGCTGTCGCTGTCGACCTGTCGAGGACTTTTTCGGACTTCGGCTAACTTGTTTTTCACCACCAGCTCCGAAATGCCGCACCCGCCTCCATCAACGCCGCCCGATTCTACGCCTCCGATGCCAAGGCTACTCCCACCGAGGTCTCTTCCATCCTCGAGCAGCGAATTCGTGGTGTCCAGGAGGAGACCAACCTCGCTGAGACTGGCCGTGTTCTTTCCGTCGGGTATGTGGATCTCCACTGGGAGCAACCGGAGCAAGGCGAAGCTGGTGCACGATGACTTCAACCAACACCGCCCCGCCTAACAGCCCGGATGTCCAGGATGAACTCAATTGGGAACTATTCAGTGCTGACTTTGAATTTACAGTGATGGTATCGCCCGTGTTCACGGCATGGCCAACGTCCAGGCTGAGGAGCTTGTCGAGTACGTACTCAGCAAATATGGAGCGACTTCGTCATGCATCCATAGCTAACAAATCTCAGGTTCGCCTCTGGTGTCAAGGGAATGTGCATGAACCTCGAGGCCGGCCAGGTCGGTGTTGTGTTGTTCGGTTCCGATCGTCTCGTCAAGGAGGGTGAGACCGTCAAGCGTACCGGTGAGATTGTAAGTTATCATCAAGCACGACAATTCACTACAGCTCAAGCTAATACACTTCCAAGGTTGACGTCCCTGTCGGCCCTGAGATGCTCGGCCGTGTCGTCGACGCTCTCGGTAACCCCATTGACGGCAAGGGTCCCATCAAGACCACCGAGAAGCGCCGTGCTCAGCTCAAGGCTCCCGGTATTCTGCCCCGAAAGTCCGTCAACGAGCCCGTCCAGACTGGTCTTAAGTCCATCGACGCCATGGTTCCCATCGGCCGTGGTCAGCGTGAGTTGATCATTGGTGATCGTCAGACTGGTAAGACTGCCGTTGGTCTTGACACCATCCTTAACCAGAAGCGATGGAACGATGGCAACGACGAGAAGAAGAAGCTCTACTGTATCTACGTCGCCGTCGGTCAGAAGCGATCTACCGTCGCTCAGTTCGTCAAGACCCTCGAGGAGAACGACGCCATGAAGTACTCCATCGTTGTCGCCGCCACCGCCTCTGAGGCCGCTCCTCTCCAGTACCTCGCTCCTTTCACCGGTGCCTCCATCGGTAAGTTCCTGATACAATTTCACGATTAAAACCTGCTAACCTAGGCCTAGGTGAGTGGTTCCGCGATAATGGAAAGCACTCTCTCGTCATCTTTGATGATCTTTCCAAGCAGGCCGTCGCTTACCGACAAATGTCTCTGCTTCTCCGACGTCCCCCTGGACGTGAGGCTTACCCCGGTGACGTTTTCTACCTCCACTCTCGTCTGCTCGAGCGTGCTGCCAAGATGAACGACAAGCTCGGTGGTGGTTCCATGACTGCCCTTCCCATCATTGAGACCCAGGGTGGTGATGTCTCTGCCTACATTCCCACCAACGTCATTTCCATCACTGATGGTCAGATCTTCCTCGAGGCTGAGCTGTTCTACAAGGGTATCCGACCTGCCATCAACGTCGGTCTTTCCGTCTCTCGTGTCGGTTCCGCTGCCCAGCTCAAGGCCATGAAGCAGGTCGCCGGTTCTCTGAAGCTTTTCTTGGCTCAGTACCGTGAGGTCGCTGCTTTCGCCCAGTTCGGTTCCGATTTGGATGCTGCTACCAAGCAGACCCTCAACCGTGGTGAGCGTCTTACCGAGCTCCTCAAGCAGAAGCAGTACAACCCCATGGCCGTTACCGACATGGTTCCCCTTATCTTCGCCGGTGTTAACGGTTTGATCGACACCATTCCTGTTGCCAAGATTCTCCAGTGGGAGTCTGACTTCCTTGCTCACCTCAAGACCAACGAGTCTGAGCTCCTTTCCACCATTGACAAGGAGGGTGCTATCTCTAAGGAGACAGAGGCTAAGCTCAAGGACGTCACCCAGTCTTTCGTCAAGAGCTTCCTCGGTTAAATATAATCAAAAGCAACTTGTGCGGAGAATAGCGGGGGCCTTTGGGGATGTCGCTGTCTATATCGAATATCTATTGTCGTTTTTCTCTCTTGAGGCGGAGGGAACATGTCGAGGGGTCGCGCCTGGATGGAGCGACGGGAATGAGTTGAGGGAGATTCGCCCGTCGTATTGCCACTTGTAAAATAGAGCACAAAACTCAATGAATGCCCTCGATTCCTTTTGTTCTTGAACTACCTAATGAATATCGCGATTTCACAATTTGCTCTGTGATTGTGACGTGACGTAAAGTCTAATCTAAGTATTTATCATTGATGAGAAATTATCATCTAAGGCTTAGGATGTCCAAATAAAGTACCTGGTCTAAACTCGCATAAAGTGACGGACTAAATCATCTTGTCTCTTATGCTCTCTGACTTGGTAGTATTGCATCTCATCGGCATAGGCAGTTTATTTGTTGAGATTCAGAATCAATTTGCTATTTATTAGCTGTACCATAGCTCTCCCTTAAACTCTTCAATATCTCCTGTCAGAGTCTGCAGTGTTTGAAGACCCTTCATCTCAGTACATTAGACTTCTGTCCCATTCGCGCGTCTGGGTCCTTTTTAACGAACGTACACTCCGCTGCCTCGATGATGGGGAGTTGGTTCTCAGTGAGTTTGCATCTGTTGAGAAAGTTCTTTTCGCGCCAGGTTCTGTTGATAAGAGTCTTCAGATCACCCCAATTCTCATCGCTTCTACAAAGGGAGCTTTCAATGGGCTCGTCGTCGTGAATAGGGTAAAACCTGACGTCTCCGTATGGGTCCATTATCACACCACTCCATACGAAGATGATCTTTTGACATTTGGGATATGTTTTCAGGAGCTCTTTGAATCTTTGAGGCTTTTCAAGTTCACGAGCATCGTAGTGCCATAGCGCTACATTGCGAACATAATCTGTGAGCCCAGGCTCTTCCAGTACGAGGGGCTCTTTGTCGAAAAGGGTGTCACTGTGAAAGTCGAACCAGAGTGACGTCAAACGCGAACCGGACGCCCCAAATGAGAATCTGCCTCTTCTATCGGATATCTTTCGAGCTTCCCGGCATACTTGACGCACTGAAGGTGGCTTGTGGGCGAAGTTCACACCTTGCAGTTTCTCCGCATCCCCTGTATCAAGATTTGGCCAGAAGATTCTAGGATGATCTAGAGAAAAGTTCCAGATCTTGAATCGAATCTCAGGAGGAAGCTGATAAAACTTTGGGAAAGTGGTAGCCGGTATGGCGTTTTGGTCTGGAAAGGGATGGGTGCCGCTGATGTTGAGAGTGATTTGCGATGGGTGCTCAACCGCTTGATGAAAGATCGTGGTGCCTGGGATATATCATCAGCAGGGAAGATACGCAAATACTGAGAAATACTATACCATCTGCGGCAGTTATAGTGACCTTGTAGCTGCCTTTGGGAATACTGTTGAGCTGCAGCGACGTCGACATGCTTGGAGGAGGCTCCGCCATAGCGAAGATGGAGCCGCGATGAGCAAAGAAAGTAATAAGGGTTCAGGAAAAAGGCTGCGTGGCTCTGGTATGAACTCTTTGTCTGATGCGCAGTGTTCACCCCGTTCATCAACTTGATGCAAGTGGCAGAGTGTTGGCAGCTGCACGCAACTGGCGAGCGAGAGACAGAAGCCTAGGAGACCACATAAATTTTACCTCTTGGGATATTCTTAGGCGGGCATTTATTCTAAGGTTGACCATGCCTTAAGTATGCTCTACTCCTAAAACCTTTCTCAGTTTGCACCTACGGCATTCACTTTACTGCCGAGTGTGCAAACAGGGGTTTGTCACCGGCCACTGCCAGCTCAACTTAACACTTCTGCTTTCGATTGAATTTTATCCTAAGACCTAGTCTAAGCTGTCATAAGGCGACCAAATTATTCCGTCTCTTGTGCTTTTAGGGGCTAATTCCCCTAGGACTACTAAGGGTACATACGACTTTGGCAGTGATTCAGAACAGAAAGGTAACTCGCCATTCCGCATCTCCCTACCTAGTGTACCACTCTACTGCTTCTTATCAACAGTCTAGATCTCTTTTTTGAAATCCTCATGTAGTTCATGCTATATCGTTTCTTTGCTGACAAGCTCATAGATCTCTTTCTGCCGATGGGTGTTTCATAGTTAAACTTTTCGCGACTCTACAGGGCGGTTTCGTCGTACTTGGAAACACTCACGGCGGTGTTGATCAACTTCTCCATATCGATGCTCTCCATAACTGCTTCCGCTGCCGATTCAGCATGGCCAATCGTTTTACAGTCCCCAGGGGTTTATTTTGTCGATCTCCGCTATTCCGCACGCATATTCCGCTGTACTGAGACCTTTCTATTAGCCTTTATCTCACTTAGTAGTAAGTCTAGAGACAAGTGGCAAATACTCACACATAGTTAAGCGTCAGGGTGCTAGAAGAATTAACCTCAAGATCATAAGAGATGAAATAAGTAGATCATCTTAGGCAAGCTTAGAGTAGAACTTAGACTACTTTATTTTGATAGCCTAAGCCTTGGAGGACATTTCTTCTCTTACCCATCTATTAAGCTAAAGTACTCCAAGTGATAAATTACACCCCTGGGGACTGTAGCAAAGTTAATCAGAGTGCGAATGCTATTAATTATATCGTGCATGGTCTGGATTACTAAGTTGAGTTTAGTCCAATACACCTTAAAGTGACCACAGGTCAATTCCCACCTATCAGTGTTGAAATACATCGCGAGAACACCCATGATGAAGAACGCAGGCGAACTCAGGTTGCTACACCACGATAGGGAAGCAACAACATCAGTATTTATGATAAGACTGAGTAGACCAGTGAACACCAGGATTGTACGCCCTAAGACTTAGGACGTCAGTAATAACTGGCCTTAGAACACATATAATAACTACATTGTCTTGTATGTCATGACATCGGCCTCGGAGAACTTTGTCCGTGGTTGTTGGGTTCTGATAAGAGGTGCAAGTCAAGTAGAGATAGTCTCGTTGATCTGCCTGGTAACTGTGTATTCACTCGTTTGTTTGTGACAGTCTATCGAGCATATATGACTGATACACAATCTGTTAGTACAGCAGTCCAAGGATGATTTGTACAACTCATTACTGCACGGCGGTTAGAAATTGTCGACGTAGTGGATATCTTTACTTGCTAGGCCTAGAATCGCCAACTCCTCCGTTCACGTACAAACATGAGAAGAAAGCTACGAATATCACAATAGGTCTTTTTTTCTAATATATAGTAGAAACTGAGATTTACCAAAAAGAAAATCAGAAAATGGAACAGAGGTGTTTTTGATCATTTGTATTATTATGGTTGAACATGTTGGTTTTGACATTAGGCTCATTAACGTTCTTTGACCATGATGCATCAAGCATCAACCGCGTCGCATAATTTTCATCCACACATTGTCCACTGATGGACAGAAAAATGACAAACTATCGTCTCTCCTCGTGCGAGGTCTAACAACGTGTCTGTCCTCGAGTTCCATCATCGCATTCTCCGAATCTGAGCCGATATACATGCATGACCTGCCTGCCAAAAGCAACCCTGGCGCCTGTTCATGATCGTAACGTGCAATGAAAACAATCGTGACCGCCCATTGAGGTATCTCGAGTGCAAAGAAAAAAATAAGATTCCGTGTCGTATCATCGCAAAACTCGGCTTGCTCGCAGAAATAACAAAAGAAATGATGTCATGAAAACATGTCTCATTGTAGCAAGACTTGCTAAGAATGTTCGCTGTGGTTGACTTCGCAGATACCGAACCTTCGTGTTGGCATGGGGCCGGTTTCTTCTGATTGATGAGAAGGGGATCGGGGCTCGCGCAGCTGATTTGTTTCGTTGATGTCGACTAGCATCTCAACAAGTGCCTCTGCATCCTTGTGTAGGTTGGAGAGATCAGACTTGGTACACGCCACGGTGCCGTCGGATCGTGGCACACGGTACGCGGCGAAGACAATTCCGCGGTCAGGATTCGTGAGCTGCACTGAAGCTGATGAAGAGGCAGAATTTCTCGACGTGCCATGGCCGGTGTAAAAGGCATGGGCATAACCCCGCGCAAACTCGTCATCCCTGAAGTGTTGGGGTCGATACTCAATCCATCCTGAGGTCTTCAGCATCTTTCGATGGCTTGCAGTTGATATCTGCATTGGCGCGTGAAGGTTCTCCATTCCATAGGAAGCAAGAAGACGACCAGCCAAGGGTTTGAACTTCTTTCCTGGAGATTGTACACCGGTCTGCGCCTGAGAATGATCCGTCCATAAGTTGACGACGTAAACGAAATCAAAGTCGTAGCGGGCAGCAATCCTAGCAGCCTCGAAAGCGCCAATGACAGCAGGTTTGCTAGCATGAGGAGGAGGAGTCAATACCAGTACAGAAGAGCGAGTGGATCCAGTAGGAGAGTAAGGGGCGGATGGAATGGGTGCCTCTGGTACATCTGCTGCCTCTTCTAAAGCCGACTCAGCAATGTCATCATCACTTAGCTCAAAGAACTCATTGAAGTCTGGTTCTCGGAGAGTAGAGCTACTGATAGAGAGTCTGTTCGTGTAAGATTCCTGGTAGGTAAAATTGGCAGCTTTCTGTACTTGTTGCTGTTCCAAATTCTTGGTAAATTGGCGTCGGATATCTCTGTAGACAGCTTTGTTGAGAAAGTCGATCGATTTCGATGCTGTTAGTTGTGCGATATGAAGGGGACGAAGTTCTGGAGAAGATTCTGGGGTTGGAAGCTTCTGCTGGGGTAGTGCTGGAAGTTTCTTATTACGGAAGTAGAGAGGACTGGAGGTACCCTCGTCTTCCAAATCTGATGAGGGCGGTGTTTCAAGCCGCGAACTGCATGACGCTTTCTTTCTTGGACGTCGAAGCGGAAGGCTGCGCTCACTAGGCGCTTCCATCGATGATTTCGGATCGCGAGTAGAAGACGAGGCCGAAGTTCCCTCCTGGCTGGTTGGGGGCCGAGGGAATTGGTAAACGTTAAAGTCGCCTAGAAAGGACTTTTCAGGCATGGAGGTATTGAGAGGAGAGTATTGTGAATGTTGAGGATCCGATAGACATGTAGGACTTTGGGCATCTGAGAAGTCCATTCGATGAGGAGAAACAGGACCGGGAAAGGAAGGGTGTCGGCTCGCAGGCTGCTTTCTGAACTCCTCTCGTGCAGCCATCCGGCTAGTCTTTGGGCGGATAAATGAAGGCGAAGGGAATTGAGGTATAGTAGGAGGGGCAGAAGCTGGCTGGATAGGAATTGGCTGTACATGGTTGTTTGTGGCAGCTGAAGTCTTCTTCTCCTTCTTCGCGAAGAAGCGCTCGAGGCTCCCAAAGCCATTGGCCATATTGAACCTTGGTCGGTGAGTAAGTGAAGTCGATGTTGTGCAGGATGCCTGGACCAAATGGTGTTAGCGAATTGGGATAGAACCTAAGGGCTGCCTCGTGCTTGGAGGTGCACGAGAAGAGAAGTATTGGCTGTTACATACCGGGTTTGATTTGATGAAAAGCTCTGAATGGAGGAAAGGACGCGTGAAGAAGTGCGCCAGGGTGACGCTTGGGGTGAATCAGAGCCACTTGTGGTGGAAATTGGTGTTTGTGAGATCAAGGCAAAACAGTTCAGACTGGAATTAAAGCTGAATGGCGCGATATATTCGATGCTTATTCAGGTGTAACTGTATCAAACAGTGACGAGGAGGGAGGGATGCGGAGCGGAATAGTTCATGGCCACAAGGGCAAGTGCAACGACTCGAAATCCTATGATGAATTCGTTGTGTGAAAAGTGTCTTGTTGGTGAAAGGTCGTCAAAGATAAATCGAATGTGATTCGAGAGTTGTCAGAGTCGAGGTTGACACCGTGATATCATGCGCTTGCCTCCTTTGCTCTACTTAGTGCCGTGTATTGTAATGTTGTTCGCCGTGTAAGCTCCACCACAAGGAAGCTGTGCTTCCGGCGTTGTAGCAGACGATATCGATGCTGATACTGGAAGCTGCAAGTAATAGATAGAAAGGGAGTATACTAATTGTGTGCGAGGTGTAGGAGTAAAGTAATGCAAGTCGGTAAGATGCAAGAAAGGTTGCACAGCAGGTGCAACGGAGCGAGAGTAGTTCGAAGGAAGGAACCTCAGTCTGGTGTTTGGGTTGTACAAGGAAGGAACCACCGAGGACAAACGGTGCCTAGATCTTTGCTACTGCCGTTGCGGTTGCTGTTGCGATGCGACTTCCTATGTGGAGATATGGAAAGACAACAAGAAAACAAACAAATTTGAAGCCGTTGGAATGCAGTAATCTTAAAGGTTTCAAACAGAAAGAATCTCGTTCTCCTCTATTAGCATCATCATGAGAGACAGTCTGGGACAAAGGGCGACTTTAAACTAAAATAAACATCCAACGCCCACCAAGGAATTCCCACTTCAACGTTGGTACCGCAAAACGTCTGTGGCTGCTCTGCTCTGCCCTGCTCTGCCTGCGGGATCAGGGGCAGGGATCATTTAGCAGCGCCCTAGGCTCCCCCTAGTTGGTCCCCCGCCCACTTAGGCAGGCTTGGCTAGGCCCTAATGAAAGGGACGGGAGTGAAGGGAGTGTGGGGCGCTAGCTATGGGTGTGCTGGGGCCTCTCCCTGCTTGAACACCTACTAGGTACACGAACTGGCTCCAGGTCCAGCTCCCTTCAATAGGTACCTAGCCAAGCCAAGCCAGACACTCGACTAGCCTCTCATCTGTTACAATTCAGTGCATACAAATCAGCGAAATACCACCAGCCGATGTCCGGATGCTACTGTTCTTGCTTTTCATCACAGAAGAGAACCAGTGACGCCACGGGCATTTGATAGAAACGGGAATGATCACTCAAATTCCCAAGGATAGCCACACTCCATTGTCTGGACCCGATCTCTCAAACCGGGCTTCCGACAGTAATTCAAGAAAGGACTCGATTCAAGTGACAACCCTCAGAAAATAAAGGACCATACCTCGAGTCTCTTACTCGTCTGCCTCCTTTGCACATACCACTACTTTGCTCACTTTGTCTTTATATACAACGAATCATGAGCGCTGCTACTGATGCCACCACCCTCTTCAAATACCCTTTGTTCGAAAGGAGGCCGAATCCAATTGATGATGCTGGGGACAGTTACGAAACAACGATACCACGGGTCAGACAGTGCCGACTAAGGGTACCACCCAAGTCACTGCAGGGAGCGCGGATTCTTGATCTCTCCCCGAGAGGTCAGACGTTGGACTTGTTTTCTCCCCGGATATCCCACGACACCATGCCCTAGTCCCTAGTCCTGACTAACGGTGGATGGCTCCTTCTTATAGTGAGCCATCTTTGGCTTAGCGCTGTCAACTCCTTCTACCCATGACCCTGGATATCCAGATTCTCTCAAATCTTCAGGCGAGGAAAGCAATATGCATGGCATTCCGCGGTCACGGACAACATTTTTCTTCAGTTGAAGTTGACGCGGTTTGAACTGGGATCCTGCTTGCCCTTCAAATACGCTTATACACAAATTACTCACTACTATCACCACAACAGACAAAAGCTGCAAACTCTCTATCAGGATCAGCCTTTGTCAACCGTTGATGACCGGCCATATCCTACAGTAGCTTCGCTCTCGGGATTGCCTTTTCACCTTACACAACGCTGGACTGGTTGTCCGTTGTCTAGGGCGTCGCACGTCATCTCGGGACCCCTAGACCTGGACCCTTTACTCCCTGGACAACTGCGGATAGTCTATCGTCAAATTGGCAGAGTAGTTCTCTAGCAGGGTGGCGCTGTGACCGAAACAGTTTCTGGCCATGAACGCGCAGACCCTTGGCAGCTTTTGACCTCGGACCTTCTATGATTACTACGGGGCATGCACGGCTGGATCGCCATCAGAAAGTCCTGAGCACAAGGAAACGTAAATTGCTGGATTTAATGGTGGATTCTTACGAGCTTGCGCAAAGTCGACTGTAAGTCCGAGCAAGGGAGATACATCAGTAAGTCCAGCTATCCAAATTCTTTTCAGGATTGTTGGATTATTCAACATTCTGCCCGATCTAGGGATCTCCTACCATGAATGGATCCTCCATTTCCTATCACACTCGCCCTACTGTTCAGTACCCTAGTTGGAATTGCCCTGAATATTCTCCTGCTGTCTACGGATAGTTTCTCACTTACTAGAGGGCAGATCTTCGACTAGGACTCTGCCGAAACCATGAAAATGCACGGACATATCTTCGGTCTGTGCCCCAAGCGAACTTGACCAAGTACCGGATGACAAAACAACGGACGAGACTTCACAAAAGTCTGTTACAATACTACAGCACAAGGGTTACAAAATGAAACTTCCGCAGCAGCGCGCGTACCTTCCGCTATCACCCTCACCAAATAATTAGTAAGAGATACTCATAGCAAACTGACAAGTAGCTCAAGGCTGACAATGTATACCAATCAACATTTGAGATCCTTTGGGCCCTGTTGCAAGTAGCCAGAACCGAATCTTCTCACTTTGGGGACGACTTTATGTTCAGCATACTCAATACTAAAACCAGAACTTGATCGAGGTTGATAGTGTGATGCTATACACGAAGAAAACATAACAAGGCTTAGCCAAGGTCACTGGTGGACTAGCAGAGCCTCGCCTCATCATTCGGCTTTTATAAAGTCTCTCGCCGCCTACCCAAACGGGCTCGCAATTTATTACTCTCTACGGAAAAAATTTACGTTTCGTTGCGGGAATCTTTCAAGTTGCTCAGGCTTGCTGAGCCGGATCGCGAATGTGACCTTCCAGCATGCCCCTGTCCTTATCATTCAGGGCCCTGGGAGGTGAGGATCATATTGCTTCTTTTGTCTCTTACATGTTTGTTCATTGGCTGTTGCTGATGGGTAGAACGCATGGGCTCCCCGCCTGCTATGGCCGTGCGACTGTTCATCCTCGGATTGGAGGCCCCTGCTGACCTCCCCTTGGTAGAGTGCTGCATCTAGCTTCGCATACCCTTGTTCCGTTACGCTTGGTGCCGAGGCTTGCGGCATCGACGTAATGGCCTAGCAAGAGATGAACCGGCTGTCAACCAGAACTGCCGTCTTCCAACTACCACGTAGTATATTGCCCCCAGTGCAGCTCTGAACAGTCATGGGACCAGATATGAAAGACCTGGAGACTAATAACTCTGCTTTTCCCCACCGCAGTAGCGACTGCACGAGCATTCTCAGGCAACATGGTATGCATTTTAACCTGGGAAATGGTTCTGCCTTGTAACCACATCCGCGAAAGAATTCTCATCAATTCTCACATAACTCGCCTTGAACAATGTCTCTACTAAGCTTTTTCAGGACTCAATCCCGTCAATCAGAAGACCTCGATGATCGGGTCCGAGTCGTATCAACCCCGCTAATGACATTTGGGTTCACTGTTCAGAGTCTCCCTTGCTTTTTGGGTCATACGAGCCTGAATTGCTCACACAGCCTCACAGAGCCAGACCAATTCTAAAGCAGCTGCCAGCTTCTCAATGTCTCATCTGATTTGAGTCAATTCATAAAATGACTAGATGGCCAGACCATGAGTGGCAAGAAGGGAGAATCCTTGTGCACCACATTTCTCATCTGAGCGCCCTTCATAATCCCTTATGCCAACCCTTCTTTCTTATACTGGGTCTGGCCTACTGATAGTGGCAGGCTCAATGATCCCTCGTCGCCTGGCAATCTGTCCGCATTGCTGCCAGACACGTTGTCATTATGCTATCTTCGAAACTGGTATTTTCCTGTGATGCTGAAATGCTATCTTGGTTGTGGGCCGCTTGTCAAACACTTCGGAGGCTCGCCGCTGCCTGTTGTGAGACTTGAGAGCGAGAGGCTCACACTCTTTATGTACAAACAATCTTGTTCTCATACGTGTATGAAACCGCCTAAGCCACCACCGAAAGAAGTACAAGCAGGTGGTTGAACCTGAAGCTCCTAGACCGTTTTGCGCGACGAGCCAAGCTGAAATGATTGAAACTCATCGCTCTTACTGAGGACTGCAAACTGATATTCCGGGCTTTCGGTCAATCTCTGGTCGATATATCAGAAATTTTGGTCCGGATAAGCGATCTTGGTTCAGCTTGACGTACTTCTCCCACAGTCCTCACTTGAGTGTGGGATCCGATTATGACTGATATTTCACTTAACGTTGTGCTGTGTCAGGTCTGTGGTCATGCTGAGGAAACCATTTCACCAGCGACCTACGGCAGGCCGCAGCAGTGACCCCGGCATTGTGAAGCCAGTTTGGTGCAACCTAGCTCTGGCCTTTGTCTCGATCCCCTCGTCTTGTTCACAGCGCCTTGGAGATTCTATTGGTGGTCCAATGAGTTGACTGGTCAATGTATGCATGCAATCCAGAGCATAAGCACTTTGTGCTGGATCTTGGGAACGGATGGTGCCCCTCCTACAGTAGCAGCGGTACCGACGGTAAGGAAATGCCAGATTCATGGCAACCCAGAATCTGACCGACATTGTAGTGATGGGGTCATCCCTGTGCCGGCAGCTGCACAGGTACCTACGTACTGTACCTTACATACATATCTTTGCGGATGCAGAGAGATACCAAAAGAGGCAGTTCATTGCAACTGAAATTTATATGACAAATATCCCTCGAATGAGCAGGCAGGCAGGATACAAGATTTGAATTTCGCTAATCTTACTAATAGATCCACGGAACCCTCGAGATTCAACAGAATTTTCATCGCTTAAATCTCTGTTACTCCCTTGCTTGATGCTTACGATTCGAGCGTGGCCGAGTCAACAACATCATTCTTCATCCCTCACGTCAACCCCACTGGACAGGCCCCATTCTATCTGCAAGCCACTCACCACGGTGCCCTGTCCCTGTCTCTGTGCCTAGCCCTTTTTCTTCTTCTTCCCTCTTGTTTTTCGCTGTTAGACTATGCGGATCTGGCCCGGGCCACGCGAGCGGGAACGGCGAACAACCCCGAGAAACATAAAAAGCACATCACAGACGTTTCGCAGCGCTACTGTAAGAGCTTCCTTCCTGTCTGCCAACAATAAGATAGAAATGCGCAGTTTCTTGCAGGATGCATCCTTGGTGTCTCTTGTTGTTGTCGTAAGTACGACGAACTTGACTCTAGTCCTGCGGCAACCTCGCTGCCGCAGGAACCCGGAGCGCCACTATTTCAGTCGTTTTTTCCAGGGTATGTTACTCTTGTGAAGCTGTCATATCTGACATTTGAGATGCACTTTTTTGGCTGGAGTTACATTGTCTGGAGAGTGAGCCTTTTTACCCTGTCTTGGTTCCTTGGCCAGTCCTGGAGATCTTATGGGTCCTGAGCCCAACCCGGAAATACTGGGATCTGCCCAGCCTTTTTGACAGCTAAACTGGCAATGTTACAAGGTGGATCATGATTGATATGCATCCAATGCTACCTTGACTACGTACTGTAGATACGTCGTACGCATACCTAAGCTCGATTTCAGGTGAGGGACAGAACGGCAGAGCAAAGAAAACATGGACCAGGGCTTGACGGCAGTAGAAAAGTTCGGATGAATCATCGCGGATTCAATATGCGGCAAGTCAGTGTCAGTACTGAGAGAACTCGAGGCTGTAACAACAGCGATAATTGGTAATGTAATTTCGTATTACATTTCGTATTAGCAACTATTCCTCACCGCTAACCCATCAACGGTGTCAACATATCAAGTATTACCCATTCAGATACTACGCAATATGCATGCTTGACTCTATTCATCCTTCGATCTCAGTTCTCAAGTAATGTGGTTCAGGGTAGTTGGCATGCAAGATCTATCAAGGCAGTTCAACTCCCACAAAAAGATGAAAGACAAAATAAGTTAATTACATTGGATAATCTTGGATCAAATCTTAGGATTTGCTTTTTGTCACCTGAAGCTTAAATTAGAGGGTAGTGTTCCTGTCATCTTTTCGTCTTCATGCTTCACCTATTTGAAGCAAATATTCTTTCCTTTTTCCCCCCATCATCAATGATTTCCACGTACTTGGGATGTTTTTCAATAAATATGATGGATATGGATATGGGTATGGGGATACGTAACTTGATTTTGATACAACCTTACACGTCATATTGGCTGCAAGTTCGGTGGATTGCACGATCAGCAGAGTCGGAGATCAAGGAGAGATGAAGACTATTCTGAAACACGAGACTATACGAAATATGGCATGTGATTAAATGAATGCCGAAAAGCAAGGTCAAGTTCCCATAGTAGGAATTATAGAAGAGATGTCATATCCGTGTTCGATTCCCTTGTCATCTGTCACCTTTTAGTTGTGCCATAACTGCTACTTAGATATATAAAAGGCCAAGTCCTTTAGATCCTTGTGATGTGACCCACTGTCATCAAGCGATTCAATTAAAGTCAAGAATAACTACCAAAAGCAATGAGCTTAATTAAAGGGGATATCTCTCGAGCTGGTGACGAGGAAACTCGACTGTCGTATTCCAATACCTTTGCTACTATCAGATCCTATATCTGAATATCGTAAGCTAGGGAAAGCTTTCTCTAGTTCAGTTTAAGGACTCGCCAATTTTAAGAGGTTATAACGGTTACTGTTGGCTTTCCCAACCTCAGGCAGACTACCTATTGGAAGATTTGGCCACAAAAGCATAAGAGACGAAATGCTTTGGTCACTCTATGCTAGCTTAGACCAGCACTTAGGCTACTTTATTTTGATGCCCTAAAACTGAGGATAACTGAACCCAGCGAGGTCTTTGTCCAATTCCCCCGTGAGCTCCCTTTTAAGCTCGTCTCTGAACTCATCTCTGATCTGCTTCGTCAGTTCCTCCTTTATACGAGCTTTTTCCTTCTTGAATCCCTCAGCAAGCTCTGCCTTGAGCTCTGCCTTCAACTGCTTCTTGAGCTCAGCTGGTTGGTTGTTGAGTTTCTCCTCGAGAGTATCGACCTTGGGATCCATAATAATAGATTCATTTCCCAAAACTGTCAAAGACTGGAAAGGCATCAAAATCCTCTCCTCCACGTCGCCTTAAACTTCTCCTCGTTTGCTTCAGCCGCTTTAAGTGCATTAGAAGCTGTATAGATAGCTGATACCGCTAGCTTATGGAATTCTCCATCTCCAGTGCTGTGTACGAAAGGAGCGGGTTCCGAACCTCGGTAATCTTCGTCCATAGCGACAGCTAATACTGTTAGATGATATACAGTAAACGCAAAGTTCCTATCGACGTACTGATCAAGACAACGAGGGGGGTTTGCGAGGAAGATGTATGAGAAGAAAAAAGAAGAGTTGATCTCTGACTTCCTTTGGAGGCTAGTTAGCAGTGGTCACAAAAAGGGGCCCCCTGATGAGTACCTCAAGGAGTAAGTGAAAAGATCGAGAACCTAGGACTCTCCGGAAGTGGGGACACCTATAGCTCTCAAGACAGAACGAGAGTTTAGTTAGTCCTTAGTGGATGAAGATGGAAGACGAAAGATGAAAGATGAAAGAGCGAGAAGTGAAGAAGGGGAAGGAGAATGAACGCGAGTGCGCTGCTTGCTGTGATGAAGGGGCTAGGAGAATGTCTTCTCACTACATCTTCCCGCTTCTGTTTTGCAAGGCATGGCACTGGCAGACCACCGCCATGTTCACTTGCCGGGCTGTTACTACGCGGACCATTTAGGCAGGATACCGCGACTGCCAGCTGACTGCCTCCTTCCCGTGATAAGCTAGCAGAGATAAAAACGAGTGAAGGGGCAATTGGAAGACTTCTTGTCACTTTCAGTCTCCCTTATGATTGAGTATCATTTCTTCTACTTTGGTCATCTTCACGCAACCAACCAACAGCATGAGAAGGTTGGCGCAACTAGACTAAGGGAGGCTCATGAGTATCTATTGACAAATTCATGACGAGACCCTAAGGGATGAAATAGTTTGGCAACTTTATGATAGCTTAGGTTAGCATTTAGGCTACTTTATTTTGACATCCTAAGCCTTAGAGAACAACTTTTGCGAAGCCCTGGCATCCATTATAAGGTGTTGCTGAGAAGCCTGAGCTATAGAGCTCTCTGCCTATAAATTCGCCCCTCTCCTTTCTTCTCCTCTTCTTTTTCTTTTCTTCCTCCTACATCTTCCTTGCACATCCCCCCCCTCGCTATTGCAATCAGTACGTTATTTTAAACTTTACACTTACTATATATTATCTAATGATTATCAGCTATCTTAACAGATAAAGAATATAAAGATTTAGATGCTACTCTAAATCGTTGGCTGGAGTTCGGATCATGAACTCGTGATAAGGCCCACGACCAATGGGCGATTCAAGAATGGCATCGCCAAGACTTCAGCGTAGAGCCGCTATTCCCACCAGACAAGAAGGTCAATGAGTATATCGCGGTACGGCTTGAAAAGCGCAAGATCTACCTCCTACGCCGCAGCTTCAGACGCCGTGATAACTACGCGAACGAAAAATACGGAGATCGGTTTGTCAACCCTGAGCGCATTAAGGACCTTTTTGTCACGCACAACAAACTAGCCTTTCAGTGGGCTGGAAAAAAAAACTACTCCCTTCTGGCAATCGGCAACGCTGACGTCCCTGCGACGTGGATTGGAAGCTACTCAATGAAGCCGAAATTGACCAAAGCCATCCGCGAGCGACACAGCGTTGTACTACTCTACAGTACCAACCCGCTATTCATCAGTCCTTCGGCCATCTGTTTCGCCTCTGAGTCCGCCTTTCAACGTGTATATCTATACCGAAATGCAAAGAAACTCAACAATTATAACCCTGAGCTTGACGATGACGACGAAGAGTACAAGGTATGGAGGCCACTCATCGATGATGAATTCGCCTACATTGAAACTGCATTAGAATACGGAATCCTAGTTATTCCTGCGGGCATAAGCAAATCTCTTGAGGAGAAATACAAGAATCAGATGCCGAAACGGGCGCAAATGTGCTGGGTCGGCGACCTGGGGTGCCTCTTGGCTAAGGAGTACTTGAAAGATTATCCGGTCGAACCCGGATTTCGCGGGCGTTTTAATAGTGGATGCGATATCGTCAACAACATCGTTCGCTCCTGGATCAAGGGTAACATTGTTGTCCCTGTCGTTTATGCGGAGGATAGGCCGTCTGCGGAAGAGTATGTCGGGGGAATTGAAAACCTCAACAACGCTGGAAACAGCAATTCTACCCCCCAGCACGCCTACAACACCAATTCAAACAACCAGAATGTCCAAGGCGACGATGAGAACGGCCAGAATGCCCAAGACGACAATGGGAACGGCCAGAATCTCGAAGGCAATGATGGGAATCAAGATAACGACACTACTAATGCTAAATCTGATCTTCATGTCTATCTTAAACAATACCTTGAGAAGAATAAGGGGGCATGGAATAATAGCCCTCTAGATGTGAATAGTTGGCCTCTCATCCGCTATACAGGCAACCCAAAGAAGAAGTGGCCTGAGAGAAAGGCCATTTCAGCTGCATTGCGCTGTTTTGAAGCCGCAAATGCATTACACATGGGCAAGCCATTGGATTACACAATCGGTGCCATTAAAGATCACTATATTTCGCAGAAGGATAACAAGAATGCTCGGAAGGAGAAGAAGATTTCTCAGAAGGGAAAGAAAGATTCTCGCTCTTATGAAAATGAATCCAGCCTACTAGATGATCCGAACCACTAAAGCTGCATGCGAGAAGGTATGATAGGCGTACTTAGGTAGATGACACAAGAATTGTCTTCTAAGGCTTAGGCTACAATAATAAAATAGCCTAAAGGCTAGTCTAAGCTACCATAAAGTAACCAAATCTTTTCGTCCCTTATACTCTTAACGGCCAGTTCTTCTGGCACCCGGAGGGCATGGCAGGCGTACTCTAGGACTAAAGAGCACCAAAAGCCATCCATGGGACAGATTATCCCAAAACATGCACAGATTCTGGCATGCCAATTCATGGCGAAAAGCGGGCAAATCAACAGTTCGATTGCCACTTACTTAACTGCCATGTCGCTGGCTCACCTTCAGAAGGTCAGCACTGTCAGCACTGTCAGCACTGGGGATGAAGATGAAGACGGAGACGGAGAAGCTCGTAATCTAGCAAGGAGAGACTTGGGAAGCCTTTGAATCCTTTGGCACAGGTTTGGGACGTGAGTTCATTGCTACGGACCAATTTCAATACTCTAGGAGCAACTCGGCAAACAACCAGCTGAGCTTAAGAAGGAATGGAACAAGCTCGTCTGAAGGAGCAACTTAAAAAGGAGCTTAAGGGCGAATTGTACAAAGACCTTGTTGAGTTCAAGAAGACGCAGCTGGGCCAAGGGCAAGTGACTGGGTAGGGTTCTGCGCCCCCTACTCCTACTTCTAGGCCTAACAAACGTGGTTCTACCTCAAATGAGTTAGGGCCAACAAAGAAGAGCAAGCTGGATTTGAGCCTCTTCGATTTCACCAAATAAGGTGTGAACTACGCGAAGGTTTTAGACAGGCTGGAATCATTGATCGCGGAAGGAAACGAAAGGAAAGAACAGTTGCTTCGAACACCGTCAGTGAGTTAGCAATGAGAAATAGTTGCTAATACGAAATGTGATATGAAATTATATTATCAATTGTAAATAGTAAATAAAGGGAGGCCTATATACGGCTTTGGGGGAGTTCTGTGCCTTGCGGTCAGTTATGTGACTTGGTTTCTACAACGCTACTAATAGCGGTATGAGGTTTGCTGTGGAAAGACTGGGTTTTTGACAAAGCATAGATCTCTCTATCATTCTCTATGATGGTAGATCTTCTGAAAGAGGCTGAGAGATAAGTATATGAGAGACTAGGGCTTTCAGCAATGTGCGGTCACTACGGGTATCAAACTACTTTGAACCTTCAGATAGAATGAATAATGTGATTACGTGCCCACAAGTTCAGGGAGACACTACTAACAACGATAAATCAAATACATCACCAGCTTTCAACTTTGGTGTTCCAGCTATTTTCAAGTATCGTCAGCAAATGTTCTGCACTAAGCATAGATGAAACTGAAACGGTCATCATCGTAATGTGTTGTCACAAGTAATAATCACAGGTAACAGTAAACATTCTGTAGTTGAGGTGGACAAGATAGCCCGAACCTCAGGGTATCAGGAGAATTAGCCCCCAAAAGCATAAGAGACGAAATAATTCAGTCACCTTATGCTAGCTTAGATAAGTATTTAGGCTATTTTATTATAGTAGCCTAAGCCTTAGGGGATGATTCTTCTGTTACCTACCCGCCTAGCTCATGAGTGGGATTTCGTATTCCAATGAAGAAGCCATTACGAGAATATTGGTGTAACAGCTTTCGACATGTACAATTGCTGAGCCTAGTGGAACTAGTTGGATAAGAAGTGTCTCGTCGTTATTCATTATGAACGTACAATAGTGCATGATATCTCGTCAAAGCTGTGACTAACATCAAAGCTTCTGCTCCTTATGATTTACATTAATCAAAAGGAATTCGTCGTAGGCCCTGGTTCATGCCTCTCTTCTTCATCTCCTGAGCAGCTGCGATACTGCTCGGGACCTTGATACCACAGCAGTCACCCCAACCCGTACCGTCGTGGGCTTTGCCAGTGTGGTCGTGACCCGCATGTGGATCATCTTCAGCAACTTCCTCATCACCGGCACCGGTGTCCTCACTCATACCGTCGTCAGCTGGTACTAGCGATCCGAAAAGGAAGTGCTGCATGACGGGAAGCTTGCCCAAGACTTCGGCAACAAACATGCGGCGCATACCTCCATCGATCTTTGTCCATGACCGCGCTGATGAAATGTCATCGAGCATGGGGCTGTGCCATCTTAAGCCCTTGACAGTTTTTGTGCTGTTTACAAAGCTCACCTGGCCAAGGTACATGTAGTCGTGGCCGAACTCTTCCAGTGTTAAGTCCTGATGAATAGCTCTTGGTGTGATATATGGGTGGTGCAACAGCTGTGTGGCACCAAAGAGGAAAGGCAGAAATTGGTAATCATCGAGACCCCAGACACCGTGAGATCCAGCAGGTTCGAGGTAGTATGTCATCTGAATAACTCGCATAACCTCCAGGTACCGTACAAAGACCTTAAGTATGATTGGCTTGAAGTCGGACTGTTTCAATAGGCCCAGCTGGTAAAGGCAGAGGAGCCAAATCATGAAGTTCAGCTCGTGTCCGGATCCGTAGTCAATACGGTTTCCATTGCCGAAAGACTGGCAGAAATATGTGGAAAGTTCGTTGATAGCATCTTCGTTCTGTACGCCGATCTCGCGATGCCACTCTGCACTGTTCTTTTGAGCAGGCTCGAGAAGACCGCGGAATGCCTTGTTTCCAAATCTCGAACCGCCCTGCTCATCTGGAGGAGATTTTGATACCAGTTGTTCTGTCTCGTCGAGGATGTGTAGGATGGTTTTGACAGGGGCGCTTAAGTCTGCGTCCTTGACCGCGGAGTTGGGAGTATCAACTACGGACTCTGCCAAGGCAAAGACCCAGGCTGTGATGAGCTTATATGTTGAGGACGAGAGGAAGATATCATGGTCCTTCTTCGATAGAATTCGTCGTGAAGGCGTCTTGAACGTCCAGTTGGAGGTATCAGGTGGCGTTGGTAGAGCGGGCGTCTCGGGGATGGGAGTAGGATTGGAGGGGCCGGAGCGTCGCTTTCGGGGTTCGAGCTTTGGGAGTCGCTCTTTGAGATTTGGTATCGGTGACGCCGCTGAGTCTGCTGCACCCTGTGGTGATGCTGACTGAGGAGGAGCCTGTGAAGTCATTTTGTGTACAAGTTGTGGCTATGTTGTTGGTAGGTTGAAGTTGGATTGCTAATACCGAGAGAGGCTGCATGTCATAAGTTATGGAGCTTTGATTGGCAGCCACCTGGTACCTTTACGGGTAGCTTCTAGACCGACCCCACTATCTTCATGTCACAGCGAGTAACAAACCAACTAACTCATAGAACATTTTTCTTTTCTCAGGTGAATTTTAATAGCTTCATTCTCATACCTTGATACTAATCTCATAATTTCTCACGCTCAATAATTCCCACTCACTTCAATTGACCAAGATAATCCGATATACCACCTGACGCAGCGCGGGGCCATAGCTCAAGGGACCTAGGAAAATTTCCCAGCCTTACAAGACGACCAAAACTTAGTCGTTTCAAACACCAAATCAAGACATCACAATGGCTCCCATCGAACCCACAGCCGAGCTTTCACATCTCACAAAGTCCGACGGCTCTGCGACATTCTCATACAGCGGATATGCCGTGATAGCCGCAGTCAACGGCCCTGTCGAGGCCCAGAGACGAGACGAGAACGCCTTTGAGGCTCTGGTGGACGTCATTGTTCGTCCCGCCGCTGGCGTAGGAGGTGCGTAACATGTTCTGTTACAGATAGTATCAGATCCTCATACTGACTCGTGTCGCAACTACAGGTACCCGTGAGAGACAGCTTGAGTCCATCATGCAGGCTGCGCTCAGGCAGCTCATCCCTGTGAGAGACTTTCCTCGATCTGTGATTCAGATCACTCTTCAGGTGGCCGAGACACCTGAGAATGCATACGTCAATGCAAAGATCAATCAAGCCCAATTGGTAGGTTGGGATGTCAAACAGATGAGATACCCTTGAGCTGACGTTTACCAAAGAACCTTCCAATCATTCCTGCACTTTTCCACACAGCTATCCTAGGACTTCTCAGCGCCGCAGTTCCTCTGAAGTCTATCGGTGCAGCAACTCTACTTGCCATTCCCGAGGAGGAGGGCAAGGACATCATCGTCGATCCAAGCGCCGTAGATATTGATCACGCGAAGTCAGTGCACGTTCTCGGATTCACTTCTCACGATGACTTGCTCTTGGCGGAGAGTGAGGGCGCTTTCACCCCCGAAGAGTGGATCAAGGTTCTCCAGACCGGACAGCGCATATGTTGCGAACATCAGCAGCCTGGCTTCGATACAGCCATGTCCGGAGACAATATTGAGTCCCCGGGTATGCGACAGTTCATCCGCTCTGCTATGGAAGCTCAAGTGGCGGAAGACCTTCACTGGAAATGATCCACCAGTCCAAACTGCATGGCAACAAGCTCGTTATCTCCAACATGTATCTACAGCCAAGATGAGCATCAAACCCTCGTTTACAGAACAGTAGGCGCCCAGCCACTAGCCGTTTACCAATCTGATCAAACACAGCGTAAGCCTCTTGCGTGGCGAGGATTATCTCGATGGAGCTTTGAGGCCAGCCTTGAAAATCTTGAGAAGAGGGTCAAACCCAGGATTATCAAATTGGCTTTTTTGTTTCCCGTTATTCAAACTGCCAAGCATAGTTTGTTCTTCCTAAGTCTGTCGGGACTTTGCTGATCCGGGCTGTTATCGGATAGGGTGTCAATATGTGTGTACATCAACTCCTCAGCCTCAGTAGACGAGACGAAACTGGCGGGCTGGGATGTTTCACCATAGCATCAGAAACTGTGTTGGCAGTCTCAGGCCGAGTTGGGGATTGGACGAGTTAGCGAAGGAGAATAAGATACCAATGAAATTTCACAGAATCTTGAGATAAAACATTTTTTTTTCTTGACCGTATTCCCAGACTGGAAGGTTGGTTGGTCTGTTTGTGATTTTAAACGCGGTGAGGATCTTGCTGGCTTTTTTCTTCTCTTACAAGGGGGCTTACAAAACTGGGGGTTGCATTGAGATACGAGCATGCAGAGTTACAGCAGAATGCAACACTCTTGTCAGCGTTTGTACGGAAGGGACATTTTGAGTGAATATTTCCGACTTTGTATCCAATGCTTAGTCTAGATCTCCACGTTGCCGTTGGTACCGAAACATGAGGTGAACAACCTAGGAGTGATTATTACTGAGACAGCTACAGCTTGCCACGCGGGTAAATATCCACATGGCATTGGCCAGTTTCTACTATCCACTATTTACTGGTAAACAGTCTGTGATAATACCTGATGCCAATGTTTTGGTGTCACAATGGCTAAGAGGATCGTCATAGCTGATGTTACAACCATTGTAGAGCTCGGAGGCCGAGGCTCATGTGTCAATTAGGCCAACAGACTGACAATGTTGTGCTGAACAAAAGATGAACTCAAATTGGTGGAATTCGAACAAGATGAAGTTGAATCTCAAACAAATGTTGACTTGCATGTAGGCATTGTATCACAGACTCCCATGCCCTACGTGTTGTGTTGATAGAGTTTATGAGCACTTACACTTACAGCCGCATGAAAAAGAAAAGAGCTCGAAACTAACAAACTGGGGAAATCTGCAACATCCCGGAGGCCGTTGGAAAGCTAATGTCCACTTGACAACTGTAGGATCCACTTGCTGGGCGTAAAATCCTCATAGAATGCCCTATCGCCTAGGTCTACTAGGTAAAGCACGGAGGATATCTAGAGTTATATTACATGGACTAGGATACTGTCTTTTATATCCTATAATACCACTAATCATATAAGTCACTGCATATTACTTGTCCTGTCCAAGAGCCACTAGTTGCGGTAAGCAATTAGCTACTATGTACCTACCTATGGAAATACAATTAGATTCAGCTGGCGAGGTGCCTATCAACCATGCAGTTGGGTCCCGTCCCCTATCAACTGCAACGTCGTTTTAATCGACGTCTCAGCCGGCGCTAGACGAGGGAAAAGATTTTGTCACAGGGAGTCTAGGCTCTCAAAGGGGGCGACCAGGGGGTTTCATCTGCTATCACCGATCACCGTAGGTCAAGGGGACCATGGGCACCTGAATTCTATGGGCTGCTAAGTTCCACGACGGGAGCTTTTCCCAAATGACCAAAACGAGCCCAGACCCTGGAGCTGGAGTAGATATGACAAGGGAGAGGACAAGGAGAAGTAGGAGGGGATGAAGTTTTAGAACTCGAGATAACTATGGAGAAGAGGTGTCGGATATAGGAAAACAAGGAAACACTCGAGGAAGAGTATTAAAGAGAGGAATAGTACGCATCAGTTCTTGTGTTCGGTAGCCGGTCTCAACTCAACACTCTCTTTCCTTCCTCCAAGGACAATCATCCTTTTCGTACTTACTCGAATACTGCATCCTTTTTGTTGTTGTTTTGTTCACTACATCGATTGTAATAATCACGCGAAAATTCAATTGTTCATCAAAGGCTCTGTGAGTCTCCTTGTCAAAAGAATTCGCCCACTTTATTTCTTCTTCTCTCCTTCTTCTATTCGCCCTTCGCTTATAAAGTGTTGCTCTTTCTCATTTCAGTTGTCACCGAATCCTTCGATTGGCCAAGTGATTAAAAAAAAAAAGCTGTTGGTCCTTTCTTGTTTCTTGTAAGCAAGAGCTGAACATCTTTTTCTTCTTCGCTGGTCGTGGAAGTCAAATCGAATCAACCCCTTCTCTTGCATCACATATTTTTGTGGCTTGCAGGAGACTTGCATTAGATTGGGATTGCATTGTGTTGCGTTGCATCTGCAGCCAGAAGAGAAAGATCCCCGAATCCTTGTCTTGTCTTTTCCTTGCTCTGGGGACCTTGTTCTTCCATTGCTTCTATTTTCTTCTCGCCTACGCCAGGTCTGCCCGACACTCCGATCACTCTGTGAGTGGAGATTCTGTTCGTTCATCGACGGTGAATAGAAGACACAATAACCATCGGCAACCGAATACCGCTTGTTGTTGTGTTTTGGTCTGGAATATCACCCACGTGAATCTTTTGCAGCTGCGACTACCATCAACTCATCACCTACCATCACCCAATAGCGCCTTGTCCCTCCCGCTCGGCTCGGCTCTTGCATCCATCTAAGAAGCTGTTCCCAGCATCGACAATCCAATCCCTGGAAGTGTCTCATTCCCCCACAACGAACTAGCGATTCGACGAGTCCTACTGTCACGGGTCGACCCTTCGGATATCACTTTTCTCGATTCTCGATATTCGATACTGCAGTCTTGTCACTTCCCTCATTGGGTCGTCTACATCCAGTCACCGTACATCCAACCGAGCTATTAATACCGCCGAATATTACACACACACTTCCGACGTCATCCACATCTTTGTCAACCAACCCCTGGAGGGCTTCTGAAGTGCTGGTGCAAGTCAGATCTTTGTATCTGTGTACCTGGATATTCTTACCTACGGATACAAGAACGGCATTTGTGCTTCAAAATCCGAGGCTTGTCTCCGCTTGCTCCGCGGCCTTTTCCGATTCATTCAATCAATCAGTCAACGGAATTTCCTGCCGGAATATACTTTTATCGCTTTTCCCTTTAAAAGTCACAGTCACAAACAGGAGTGTGTGTGATCAAAAGCACCAGATAAAGCAGCCAAGATAACGAGACATCGCGTGCTTTAACTTCAACCCCCTGTTTTCACTTTCCATTACGGCAATTCGGGGTCCCTATTTAGCTCCCCATCACTTCTGTTACAGCGGCCCCCCTCCACTAGCATCGGAAATATGACAGGCGTACTTTCACCCACGGCTCTCCACCCAGCTCTTGGCAGCCCCCGAGACCGAGACAATAACGGCTACAGCACCAGTACCTTATCTCCTGCTTCTATTCCTTTGCCTGCTCCTTCGCCTCTTAAGAACACCACCTTCGCTCCTTCAGAATCAGACTCTTGTCAATCTCAGAGTCAATTGTTCGAGCAGTCAGGCTCAGGTCCGTTCTCAGCACCTTTACTTCCTTCCTTATCTTTCTCTGACCATCCTCAAGTACTGGACCCTTTAAACCCTCAACCTTCCCTGGAAGACTCCACTTCTACTGCCGCTTCCACTTTGTCTTCCGCCCAAGCTCAAGACCAGCAAAAGGATACAACTCAGTTGAGCTCCTCTTCTTTACTTGCTTCTCCTTCATCATTGCCCCTTTCAGCCTCGGATCAGACCGCGTCGTGGGCTTCTTCTCAGTACCAAGCTCATCGGTCTAATTCTGGCCCGAGGGTTTCGGCTTCGGTCATCCGCCACAACAAACCCGACGCTCTATCTCTCGCACTCCCACCTTCTTCCCACAAGATGATTGCTTCAGCACACAACTCAGAAGCTCAAGAGTCAGACTCTCAGTCTCTCTCACAGCCAGCTTCCTCTTCGGCTGTACCTGGTCTTTCCAACGTCCTCAAGACCTCAGGCTCTGCTACTCCTTCGCAAAGCTTAACTGATGCGCTGAACGACCTCGCCAAATCTCGCTTGCCTACCGCTGGCGCAACGCCCACTACCGCTCGCACTTACACTTCTATGGCCAGCAACGACACAGCTACTTCTGACGCCGCAGCCACCATCCTTGCCTCAACTCTTCAGTCGCCATGCTTCTACCATCAACGTTTTGCGGATGCTGTCGATATCGGCAAGGTCCTGGAGGAGATCAAGAACGATGTTTCCATGTCTCACTCGCGCCTCGTTGCGACTGCAACTGGTGTCCGAGAAGTTTCCAAGCAGCTCCAGCGCCGTCCCATCAAGCGTGCTGTCCGTAACATCATGATTGTCACAAAGGCTCGTGACAACCAATTGGTCTATCTCACTCGTGAGCTTGCTGGCTGGCTCCTGCGAACCCCACGCTACGGCTCCGACCTCGGCGTTAACGTCTACGTCGATGCTAAGCTCCGTAACTCACGACGCTTCGATGCATCTGGTCTGCTTAGCGAGAACCCTCGCTTCCAGCACATGCTCAAGTACTGGACTCCCGATCTGTGCTGGAGCCAGCCTGAGAAGTTCGATCTCGTCCTCACCCTTGGTGGTGACGGTACAGTTCTCTTCACATCATGGCTCTTCCAGCGCATCGTCCCCCCTGTTCTCTCATTCAGTCTCGGCAGCCTCGGCTTCATGACGACATTTGAATTTGAGAAGTACAAGGAGCACCTCAACAGAGTTATGGGTGATGACGGTATGAAGATCAACCTTCGTATGCGCTTTACCTGTACCGTTCACCGCAACAACCGCGGTGCTGGAGCTCTTGACGCGCCCAAGCTCGAGGAGCCTGAGCAATTCGAGGTTCTCAATGAGCTCGTCATCGACCGAGGTCCTTCACCTTACGTCTCTAACCTCGAGCTGTATGGTGACGATGAGCTCCTCACTGTCGTACAGGCTGACGGTTGCATTTTTTCCACTCCCACTGGCTCTACTGCATACTCTCTGTCAGCCGGCGGTGCCCTCGTCCACCCTGATATCCCTGCCATTCTTCTCACTCCTATCTGCCCTCACACTCTCTCCTTCCGACCCATGGTCCTTTCCGATACCATGGCTCTCCGAGTCGTTGTTCCTCGCAACTCTCGAGCCACCGCCTACTGTGCCTTCGATGGCAAGGGCCGTCTCGAACTCCGACAAGGAGACTGTGTCACCATCACTGCCTCTCAGTACCCCTTCCCTACCGTCACACGCACCGACAATGAATGGTTCGACAGCGTCAGCCGCACTCTCCGCTGGAACGTCCGCGCTTCTGCCCAGAAGCCCTTTGACGCTGACGTTGCTGAGGACGGCAAGGACGATGATGAGATCGGCTGGGATATCGACACCGATAGTGCATGCTACGCCAGCGAGGATGGGAGTGTTAGTGCCAGTCCCATTCGCCGTCAAATGAGTCTTCTGGGGCTATGATCCGAAGCGTAGCATAGCATCTCATTCATCCATCTATACAGGAAAGAGCGAATGGTTTTCAGGCAAGGTGTTGGCGGCGTTTGACTTTTTGCATTACCAGTCGATCTGGGCAATAAATACATCAATAGATTAGGTCTCTTAGGTTAAAGGAGGACCGTCCAGGTATAATTTGGATATGATGGCGAGCAGGTACTTAGACATCTAGAATAGGAAGATTCATCGCCTTGTCGATGCAATACACAATGCATGACTATAAACTTTTAAAAACATTATAACGAGTGATATGCTGTCCAAGACCCGGCTTCTCAGGATATGACCGATTGACTCGTGTTATAACCGGACATTGTGGCATTAGCAAAAGATCCACGATATGTACAATAGAGCTTGGGATCATCAACACTAGAGATAACCTTGGGTCAACGATGGGCCGGTTATGAGCCGGATGAAGTCAAATCTACAAGAATATGTCTTTTCCCAAAATTTAGACCAGGAGCATAAGAGATGAAATAATTTAGTCACCTTATGCTAACTTAGGCTAGCATTAGGTTACTTTATTTCTATAGCCTAAGCCTTAGGATATTCCTTGTGTTGCTTGCCTGCTGGGGACCTTTCGACTTCTACAAACTCACGTTGTCGTCACGTTTACACCTCGCATGATTGCAATCAAATTTGTGCATTCCAATTTCTCGTGAGACAAGCCATTTCTTGATGATGTTTGCGAGACAGTGTCTCTTGTTCTTTTCCATTCATCCAAGAAGCCGAGCTACCAGCTTCACCTAAGCCAGCAATATTGGTTGAATGTCAAAGCATATTTACAAGCACCAGTTCCCAGGCGCCTAAAACCAAACCCATACCCAGCCACCCTTGAACAGGACATGAACAAACATCGTACACCTATGTACGTACATTGGGGAACAGACTCATACAATATTCATGCAAATGCACGACAGATTCTCTTCTCCGTTTCTGGAAAGAAAAGAACACACAAGATAAGCCGCATAGACCGTATAACTGTCATCCGGTTATTCCCCTTGCATTACATCCGAGAAACTGCAATGGCAGCTCTTGAAACTTTTTTTTCATCATTTGGTTCACCTCCAGGCTCCCTGGCTGAGGGAGAGAAGGCCAGCGACACAATCCATGTCGGGCTTCTTGCTAGGGCTGACCGAGCCTCGCATGAATTTCTCGACCTCGTTTTCTCGAGAAGGCATAGCAGATTTCATCGTGTCCTCGAAAATCTCCAATCCTTCTTTTATAATGGACCGGGGGCGTGCGGGGGCAGTGTTTGCTCGGTTGGCTAGTAGGTTTGGACTTTTCTGCTCCTGAAGAACTCGCCCGAGACGTCGGGCGTTCTCGCTAACGGGCTTAGGAGCAGGGGGCAGGACTCGACGGTGATAAGGATCAGGGGAGCTATGATCCTCGTCAGGGCTCAAGTTTTCCTTGTCTGAATCACCGCCCGTTGGTGAGACCAACATGGAAACCTTTACCTTGCCATACTCCCTGTCTGCGTTTTCAAGATCTTCCAATTCCGTCTCCAGTCGTGAGATACTCGATCCAGTGGGGTCCAGTCTAGCCTTCTTCGCCTGGTGAGGTCGCTGCTGGGGTTTCGTCATGGGAGCGTTGCGCTTAGCAGGGCTTGGCTGCTGAGCTCCCCCCAGGGATCGAAGGATGTTGATAGCCGCAATCGCCGATCCGTTCGACTCGTGTTCGGCCTGGGCTGTCAGCTCATCACGATTCTCTGCGTCCGCGCAGGACTCCCAGGCGTGCACGTTACGAGACCGACCTCGCATGAACCTAGGAGGAGGCAAGCTGTTGGTAAGTGCCGTGATAGGAGGTAGAGTGATCGATGGAACCGCGCTATGGCTACGCTGCAGACTTCGTTGTCGCACCTGGGGCAGACTTGGTGTGGTTGAAGATGGCCGAGGAGGCATTTCACGTGAGGGAGAGCCTTGGTTGGAGACAAGCTCAGCCTTGCCTTCTAGAGACATTGATAGGCGAACCTTGGACTGGCTCTGTGGATAAGAGGAACCTTCAGACGTGCACGAGGAAGGAGGGAAATGATCAAATCTGTACGGGTCAGCCAGAGATCACGGATGATTAGAGAAACCACGGCATACCTGAAGGAATCATCCCCGCTACGGCTCATAGCGGGTGGGGTGGAGAAAGAACCTGGAGCGGAGTTCCAACGGTTGGCGAGATAGCCAACGTTACTAGAGATGGAGCTGGACAAAGAATGGGAAGCACCGTGAGCACTATGAGAGAGAGCAGGATCGATACGGTTGGGAGTGACATCGGGGAAGCGGTAGTCACGGTCCCGAGGAATGGAGACCGGGGTGCTATTTAAGAGGTCTGAATGAGTTCGTGGCATAGAAGGAGTCTGATCGTAAGGTCGAGGCGCAGAGATATGATCCGCATATCGTGATCCAGTAGGGTCGGTTACTGGGAACGCCTTCTCAGGCCTACTAGGCGTGGTGGTGTTGACGATAGGGTCGGAAGGGATGACGTTCATGCCTCCAAATTGGAGAGCAGCGACCTCTTGTGGTGATAACGGGCGTGCCTTGCGGCGGTCGTTCTGTCTTCGGTTTTGAAACCAGATCTGGTGGAGGTCATGTCAATTTCGTGATTCTAGAAAATAAATTTGGCAGACGCGTTGAGAGCCAACTCTTGATAGGGTAGAGTTTCAAACGTCGACCATTGGGTTTACCATACCTGGACTTCTTTTTCGTTCAAGGACACGCGCTGGACAATGTCCAGGCGCGCTTGCTTATCGGGTTTGGGATTGCTGCTGTACGCCTCTTCGAGAATCATTTTGTCCTTGGCCCTGCACGACGCAATCGAAACAAAATTAGCTCAGCTCTTTAGATCCTATTCGTCCACCCTTGAAATCGAGTTGCCATTGATGTCAAAACATACACCGTGCGTTTTCTCTTCCCCTTGGGATGCTTCTCCGAATCGGGGGCGGACATGTTTGGGTTGCCAGTGGCATCTGCCAGAGGAGGGAGGCTCTGGGGCGTGACGGCGACATCGTGTTGGCCGGGGGCCGAGGCAGCGTGTCTGTCGGGTGTAGCGGCGACGAAGGAGGAGTTGTTGTGGGCGGCCATGATTGCGGATAGGAGGAGAGGGTGATGGAGATGGCCTTATTGTTGATGCAGACACATTACTGGACGGAGAATGGACGAGGAGGCGATTTGTCTGGGTGGTGATTTGTTTCGCGGGAGGACGAACAGAACAGTCACGATATTAACAAGGGAGTAAACAGATGTACAGAAGAAAGATGACAAGAAAGAAGATTTGGTTAGTAGTCCTAGTGGTCTTGATGATGACGAAAAAGATGAAGAAGTGAAAGAAGAGACGGGAAGGAGAACGAGGTTGTCGTTGTAGAGTCCAGTCAAGTCTAGGTCTAGAGTAGAGTAGAGTAGAGTAGAGGAGCGACGTGTAGTTAGGGCGTGCTTCTAAAACGAGGCGACCCAGCCTAGGAAGGTATCGTCCCTTCAGTTCCCTTCCAAGGCCCTTGCGCTGTACTTCCCCTCCTGGGTCCCCATTTGTCTTGGGCGCTTGCGCCTCCGCGTAAACCTTGTAAACGCGCCCCCCTGTCCGTGGCACTTGCTAGCACTGACAGGGAAAAAACCCAGTAAACAACAGAAAAAAACCTACGAACCCAAACCAACCTCCCCTACCGCACTTTCAGATCTCCATCTTTAAGTGCTATTTACCTCCTTGGAGATTAGATTAGTTATTCGTTAGCTTTCCCGCCTTGTTCTTTTTTAATAGATGGCGTATGTGCTTTCCCCGAAAACGCGGTATTGATTGATCGGATCCCTTAGGTAGGCAGTTAAAGCGCGTTGTCTCAGTCTCACCGTGACTTGAGTTTGGTTCCATGATCATTTAAGCTTTCATATAAAATGTCTTGCTCGAGAGACCCAACTCCCTAATCTACAAGATACGATACGAGGGAAGCTGACTTGTCCCCTTACGTTAGTACCTAGGATAAGAACTATGGAACTGCTTTTTTTCTTCCTACCCCTTCCATCGTTTTGCATCCCCGCAATAGTATTGGATAAAAAGAGAAAAGACGCGCTACATTAAGTTGTGGAGTAGTTCATCAACAGGAACCCGAACAAACCATCACAAACGCGTGAGGTCCAATACTAGACATAACTTTATTTTTATCTGTTGAAGAGCACGGTCAGTTAGGTGTCTATCCTGACGTGCTTTGCGTCACAGGGGGGAATACAAAGTTGAGACTCTAGAAAAAGAGTTTTTTTGCAGAAACTTGCTCCTCGATTTTACTGGACTCAAGCTGTATATGCGGCTAGAGGACAAGGTGCATAAACTATGCATGCAGAAGAATTCGGGCATGATCTAGCTTGAGGCAAGCTTTTCATTCCAGTTTCTTACCCAGGGCCTAACTCGACTGAGGAGCATAGTTTGCTTAAAAATCTTGGTTCATTCCCTGGACTAGCTCTATGCCCCACGCTCTTTATGTATGTACTCTGTATCTGTATCTAATCAATTAACAAACGGTGTTAGTTAAAGGTAAGTAGCGATCCTGGGGGGACCAGACCATATCGTGGTCAATTGACACCCCTGTTTCATTAAGTGGCTGCATGCGCCAGTACAGATACGCAGGGGTGTCATGCCCGCCATCCATGATCCATCCATCTCAACTGTTTTAATAGCCACTTTATTTTGTCTAAACAAATAAATAAACCGCCAAGCCTAATCTCTCAATCTCTCTGTCTGTCTACGTAACATTGGATGACAACACAGATCCCGGTCACCAGTCCTTTAAATATCATTCCCCTACAGCAAGTCCGCGTGCCATATTCGATTATCGAGATTAGAGATCTCCTACTTCATTTACTTGATTCTATTTTTCTTCTCTTCCATTAAACATTATCTCAAATCCTATTCGTCTGCACGTCCAGTCTCGTATAAGTTATGGATCCATCCTCCATCCATGTTTGTATCTTGTTTTGATGGGTCCCCTCCAAAAAGCGCGTCTCACGTATTTATGGGCTGCTGCACCAACAAGAAACACAACAGCTCGACATGTCTTTCTTTTTCCTCATTCACTGACAACCAAACGCGCTTTGTTTGCTTCTGGATGCATGCACATACATACATATGCACAAAGTGGAGGGATGCCATATCCATGTAGATTGTCAAACCACTAAGGCATGATCGTCAACGTCTAGCCTCCCACTTTGCCGTCTCGACTTTAAACCCGATTACTAACTCTGACTATACGAGGACAATGTCATGAAACCGTAAGATCCTCCGACCAAAATAAACACTTCTCAAGCTAGGCTTTAGACTATTTGATGAGATTATCTCGGTCACGATAAAAATACCAGATCGTACGGAGTAGAGACTGTACCATCCGTTGTTTAACGAGGTCTTGGTTGCAACTAGAAGAAACATCTTTGTTCCAAATCATGTTTCTCCAGGGCTAGTCACTCATAATTCATCCCCACGCTCTGCTAAATCCCGGAATTACTACAGACATAAATACTAGATCCCTGGTCTGATCTGTAGGCAAGCACATGCTCAAATCAGGACAACCAGTGGCGATCTTATAGTCAAATGAGCACACCCAGAGACAAGCGATGAATAATTCATTGGTAGAGAACTGGCTCTCATGTCACTCCCGGGTCGCGTGTTTCAATTACTTTAGCATAAATAATGCGGCTTATAACGGTCTTTGTATTAGCCGAAGATCTCAACGTCCATTCAACTGACCTTTTGCACAAGCCTGGCATGTGAATGTCTTCAACGCCCTGTCATTAGATGATTAGAACCACGGACGACCCCTGTTTTCGGTAACATGCAGATCAAATGTATAATCTCGACAAACGTGTTATCATAATTATAGAAATCCGAGTCAAACACCGAACTCCTAGAGCGTGACTTTGGGCACTTGTCTCAGAAGGCCCTTCTCATCTCAGGACTGCGAATTGGCATGGTTCCGCATATGTTGTAAAGATCATGGCCAGATATTCACGATCATATGACGACATACGAAATCCAAACTTCAGAATACAATTCTCCATCTCTCCAGCAACTTGTTCATGTCTAAATGCATAATCAAGGGGAATTCTCAGCAAGCCTAGTAGGTACGTAACAGAAGAACTATTCTCCAAGGCATAGGCTATCATAATAAAGTAGCCTAAGTGCTGGTCTAAGCTAACATCAATGATCAAATAATTTCATCTCTTATGCTTTCAGGGGCTAATTCTTCTGATACCCCGAGGCCAAGTTATAGGCTATTGACATGTTGGCTGTCCTCACCCGTCCGGCCGCCTCAAGAGAGACCGGCAGGATGCATTAGAGCAGCATGGTAATTGTCGAATCAGACCTGTCAATTGAGCCTATCTAAATGTGCTACCTGCAATATGCCGAACAAATTTAATCGGGAGGCTAGGGTAACACAACGCTGTGATGAATGCCATGGTGGCTGCAAGTTGACTGACTACTCCGACAACCTGGACTGGGATGCGGCTACACACACGTCTGTGTTTGTCTTCAGTACAAGATGCATATGTTTGAATCTCCCTTCAACTCGATGGCAGAACTACACCGTCAGGACCCTGTCTCATCCCTCCCTAATCTGCAGTGCATCACATCGTGTACAAACACAATAATTCCACCAAAGGGTCAAAGTCCGTTGTCTCAGCCAAGCCACGCAAACTTGGCCCTATTCATTGTTTTTGTGGAGGAAGTCTAGCTAAACTAAATAAGACACTGCTCTTTGCAGTGCACCGTCCCTTGTAACCCCAAAGAGAGGCATGACGGCCAGTCTTTTGTGCCGCCCCATAATCACGCTGCTGTAAACTCCAGAACTTCTGTCCTGTACTCATAAATGGTCGTTCCGGCTGCCTATGTGCCATCCTCAAACACTGCCCAATGCACCGTTCCTTCTTTGGACACTTGGCAGCATCCTCCTCAACGAAGTTTTTCCGTGAACGCACGAGTCATTTACAGATCGTCGTCGGAAAGCTCACCAGGCAGAGGCATGGCGGCGGCGTCCTCCATCTCCTTGCGGTACTCCTCCAGGAGCTTCTCGTCAACCTGGGCAGTGGGGGGAGCCAGAGCGGGAGCAGCAACGAACTCCTGTTGAAATTGATTAGCATCTTGGAAGTCAAATGGCGAGAGAAAGTCATCTTACAAGCTGAGGGTTGCCGACAAGCTTGCGGGCGAGCCAGAGGAAAGGCTTCTCGAAGTTGTAGTTGGACTTGGCGGAGATATCGTAGTACTGGAGGTTCTTCTTTCGGTGGAAAGTGATGGTCTTAGCCTTGACCTTTCGCTCCTTCACATCGACCTTGTTACCGCAGAGAACAATGGGGATGTTCTCGCAAACTCGGACGAGATCACCTGGAAATAATTGTTAATCGCGGTTCTTCTTCTGATGATATCATGGCGGGGTGCGACTCACGGTGCCAGTTGGGGACGTTCTTGTAGGTGATACGAGAGGTAACATCGAACATGATGATACCGCACTGGCCGTTGATGTAGTAACCGTCACGGAGACCACCGAACTTCTCCTGACCGGCGGTATCCCAGACATCGAACTGAATCTGACCGAAGTTCTGTGATGGAATTAGTACCCCGCATAGATCAACGTGGGGTCGCCAGACTTACGGTGGTGAAGCCAAGAGGGTGAACCTCGACACCGAGGGTGGCCATGTACTTCTTCTCGAACTCACCAGTCAAGTGACGCTTGACGAAGGTGGTCTATCGTAGAATAATTTGTTAGTCGACGTTGCAGTTTTGATGGGCGGTCGCTTCATGTCTCTCGAGATTCGGTTCAACTTGGCGGAGTAGAGCTCGGCGGTCGTCGAAGAAAAAATCGCGAAAAGAGGATGTTGCGTCATGGGATCCTACACACCTTTCCGGTACCACCGTCACCGACAAGCACGAGCTTGAAGGTAGGGGTCTGCTGCTCAGCCATTTTGATGGTTGTGTTTGTGGTGTTGTAGCGACAGGCGCGAAAGATGTAAACAAGCGGGGTGCTGAGAGGCCTGGGTTAGCTTCTGTTGAGCAAGCGGTCGGCAAAGATGGCTCGATTCGAATGTTATGGGATGGGGTGGATGGGTATCAAGTGAGATGTATGGACGTCGAGGCGAAGGAGCGGCGAGGGGGACTGGATCCTAAATACCTGAAAAATCCGTTGCTTGTTGGTGGGTATATTGATTGACAAACTTTCAAGAGGTCAACCTGATGGATGTTTTGAAAGGCGGCGGGGGACTTTTGGGCAGGGAAGGACCTCAAGCGAAAAATTCAGTCGCCCCTACCTACCTTGGAGTGGATAGGCTGCACGTGATGCACGTCCATTCAGTATTGAGTACAGTATCCTTTGGCTTCTGCTAGCTGCCAGTGATCCACCCACTCAATCAAGGCCTGCCGTCACCGTCACCGCTCTGAGCCCGAGAATCCGCTCTTGTCATTGGGCACCGTTTTGTTGATTCGATCCTATGCGTCTTCCTGTTCGCTGCTTCCTGCTCCGCTGGCTGTGCATGGCCGCCTGGTAGTGCCTGGCCTTGCTTTTTGGTCCGTCATTTTTCTTTATGAGGTGATCCCAGCGCCTTCAGTCAGGCTCCCTTCCGTCGATACCACGCTGCCACCCGACATCATGGATCGGGTGAGCTGCCTCTAAGGTTGTTTGCATCAAGAAGGTTAGTCATCTTGCCCAGGCAACCTCTAGGCAGCTTTAGGTAGCACTTATCGTACTATCACTTTGAAGTTTCATTGGACAATACTGTAATCACAGAGAAGGACTCTGTTACATATTAAGTTATGAGGGCAAGATTAGTAATCTATTCTTCCGTAAGTAGTTCCATCAATACCATGCTTCCTGGTCTCTCATGAGGCCTCAAGAACAACTTTCATAACAAGATTGAGTGTATGCCTCAGCAGCTGCCTAAACAAACATACACAAGCTTTGTAATCACCTCATCTGAGTTGGCACCAATAGGTTGTTGACCGATGCTTCTGGGCAGCCGGCTAACAAAGATGGCATACCCTATTTTAAAGGTCCGCCAGTAGCTTGGTACTTAGGCATACCATGAATTGGGTTTGAAATGCATTACCATATCTTACACGTGTTTTCCTTCTCTCACAAGCTGCCAGAATTGCATTCCCCAGGTGTTGAGATATGAAGGTAGGTTACCGTGGTTATGTGGTGTAAAGACTGGCCATTCTATGGATAGTACTATGCTTAGCCTAACACCCATGTACCAATAAAATCTCTTGTACTTATAAGTTATATGACATGGCAAAGAATGAGGGCAGCATCAACGCTATATTTTAAGTCGCAACTCTGCTATACTATCATAGACAGCATACGGGCTACTTCGCAATGGAAGAAACTCTGGATGTCACGATGACTGCCATGATACTGTGATGATGGCTAATATTAGGTCTGAGGCACCCAATCTCTCTCTGCGAATATTTGAGGTCCTTTGTCACTCTCTAATCTGCATAAAAACTTCCAATGGCTGCTATCGATATAAGCAATGCACAGAACCTTGTAGAGTCTTCCATTATGATATGACATGTGGCCGTGGCCTGATCAATTTCAGCATTACAGAGGAAGAATATGACAACCCAACATTCCACGACCACCCCAATCTTTTCTGGGCGTGAGAGTCAATCTCAACTCCTGTCGTTCGGCAACGCCGTCTGCTCGTGATACTCTGATGAAAACGTTGCTCTATGTGTTGTTAGCTGACTTGCTTTCGTGGACTATCCCTCAATCTCAACTTACTCCTTCATTACCCTGGACACACTCCGCAACCTTTCTGAGATTGTCATGGTTGGCCTGGTTGACATAGCCAAAATTGCGAATCTCATCCCCAGCTTTCAGGCCAGCAGTCTCTGCAGGACTTCCTGCGGCTACAGTGTTGACCTTGGCGAAAGGAGGATCCAAAGGTGCAGAAACCGAGTCTGGTAAGACTGATTGGGAGCTTCCTGAGTCTGCAACTGGTACAGCATCATTCTCGTCGAGACTAGCGAAATGCTCGTGAAGATATTTCTCAATACGAGCCATCAAAGATTTATAATCATTTCGTAGAAGGATGATGCGAGCTCTGGTGGTTCGAACTACAGCTGTTAGTGGATGAACACCTAATAATAGCGTTCAAGATAGTACTTTGAGCAACATCGATATCCGCGCGAGGGAAACCATCACTTGTCAGCAGAGAAGTGCTCATGTCAACTCCATGCTGCGAAAGAATTAGTATGATTCACTTAATTCTTTAGAAGTTCGTGAATACCGAGTCAAGCACGCCCCCAAGAGCTTTGAGCTCGGCCTCAATATCCTCCTTCTTGCGCTGCAACTCTGCAAAGCTTAGATGCCCCGCATCGCCATTAGTGGCAGAGGCAGTTGTTTCCCCGGAGGGTACAGTTGGTGCGTGTAGATTTTCCATTTTGAGAGGTCGACCAAGAGGAGTAGAGTGCAATACTGAGAGATCCTGCGTTGGGAAATAAGAGTTGGTGAATTGTCAATGTATGGAAGTTGTGATCTTTCTTCTAGATACCTCAGTAGGCTCCGATGGGTGACGTGCCTTACCCCTGACGGAGTTGGAGCTGGGCAGAGCTTCAGGGCTCTTCAGTGCAGTCACCCAAGCACAGTCCACTAAAGGCCTTGTACCACAGAAGACTGCCGTAGCTGGAGAGCTCCAGCGCTCGCATCGTTGCCCGAGTCGCATGTGGTCCGTGCACACAGCATTTGTCACTTTGTCGCGGCTCGAACAGCCTACCGCTGGCGACGTCACTTTTCATCCTTAGCAACTTTTTCTTAACGCGTCTCTTAAATCCACGACAGCAGATTGCCATTGCAAAGCAACCATCATGGCTACCGGTGTAGATGCGCGACTCATGAAGTCGACCAAGTTTCCTGCCGAGTTTAGCCAGAAGGTTGACATGCAAAAGGTTAATCTACAAGTCATGAAGAAGTGAGTCTTCTGATCCCGAGCTCCGTGGTAGCGTTTGCTGACAAGCCTCGTCAGATGGATTGCTAGTAAGATCTCCGACATCCTGGGGAACGAAGACGATGTAGTGATTGAGCTTGTTTTCAACCTCATCGAGGGCCCGCGATACGTACGTTTACCCCGATTTCGAACCGCTCATGATGAATACTGACAGCTTGCCGATAGCCGGACATCAAGTCACTCCAAATACAACTCACAGGCTTTCTCGACAAGGATACGGCACCATTCTGCAAAGATCTATGGAAATTACTGCTGAGTGCTCAAAGTAGCCCACAAGGTGTTCCCAAAGAGCTACTCGAAGCCAAGAAGCTGGAGCTCATGCAGGAAAAGGTAAGTCATTGCACAATTCCTTTATACTTGTTATGTTTCTAACATATGCTGTATTTAGATCGAGGCAGACCGAGCTGCTGAGACTGCCAAACAACGACGAGATGATTGGGATCGCCGCGATCGCGAAGTCGCTGACATGAAAGATCGTGACCGCCGAGACCGGGCAGCTACTCGTGGGGATACATGGCAAGGACGGCGAGGAGACCGCGATTTTGACAACCGAGGTCGAGGAGGAGGCTTCAGAAGGGGTGGTCGCAGATCACGATCACCAGGCCCACGCTTCCGAGATTCCAGAGACTCGTACGGGCGTGACAGTTACGTTCCTAAAGGCAGGCGAGGAGGAGGCCGGGCCGACCACGGCCGTCGAAAGTCACCAGCGCGGTCTCGCTCAGCATCAGCATCATCTCGATCAAGCTCTCGGAGTCGCAGTGCGTCACGCAGCTCTAATCAATCGGACCGACGACCCAAGGCCACCTCTCCAGGGGGGAGAGGAGACAGAAGGAAGCGGTCACGTTCTCCCAGAGGAGACTCGTACCGGGGTCGCGCCAACAGACGCCGAGATAGAGGTCGCTTGAGTCGTCCATCCCGATCTGTATCTTCAGGTCGGGATTCTCCTGCAGCAAAACGCCGACGATACTCACCTTCAAGGAGTCGCTCGGCGTCCCGCCGAAGGAGGTCCACGAGGAGTGTCTCTTCGTCACGATCTGACTCTCGCAGCAGGAGTCGCAGTTACAGCCGTAGCCGAAGTCGCAGTCGCTCGAGCAGTGCATCCCCAGACCGTAAATCCAAGAGAGGCCCAAACCGTGTGAGGGGCGGACAACGATCTTCAAAGAGGAGAGAGTCACCCGCAGGCCGAAGGAGGAACAGTTCTTCGGCTTCTTCACGATCCAGGATTCGAGACAAGTCAGCTGATGTTTCTGAAGACGAATCTCGTGCCCCGCCGACCAAGCCCGAGGCAGAGGTGGCTACCGAATAAAGTATTCGAGGTCAGTTTTGGTTACATGTCCGTTAGGATGAATGGACATTGGCGCTGACTTGCTTTTATTCTTGAAGAACCAAACTTATACTCACTTTATGCCGTTCTTGTACCATGAAGAAGGATGAGAAGATCGAGATTATCTTGTTTTTGGGAAGCCGAAGCTAACGATTCCTCAAAGCCCTCCCTTCTGGTGTTGCTACTACGACAACTTTGTAATCACGCTACTTGCTATTCACGGCGTTGGAAATCGGGACACTATATAGATAAAAGTATCGTAGGTTAAATATAGAGTAATAAAAGAATAAGCTCTGGATGTGGTTGGCTATTACCGTGAAGTACAAGGCATTCGTGTGAGCTTAACTTTATTACCTATGGCTCATGCTTACATGGAACCTAACGAGCTATCTCTCGCCCTCAGCAATTCAATACCTTCAGATTCTTAAGCAGAGAATTCTTCGACCACGACACCATCACGAGACTAACAAAAGATCTGATCCTCGCCCATCTGAATCATATTCCATCAGCGACCACGATATGTCTTCCAACTCCATCCACCCTACTGAAAGCGAGGACTTACTGGCACTCGCAACCAGTATGGATTCGGCTAAGAGCACCCCAGTCGAGCCAGCCCACAAAGGCATCCTTAGAGACGAGACACTAATGCTCCGATGGATCTTTGGCTACTGCCGTAACGCTCAGCTAATCGATGGCATGAACTGGCCTGACATACCGCGGGCATCTGGCCCACATGGCTTCAATTCAGACATCAAAGATCTAGGATTTCTCAGCATTGATGTTGATCATTTCATAGTTGAAGATGGTGTAATCCAACGAGTCGAGGTTGGTGTGTCTTACCTCAAGACACAAGCTCTACAACACTTACATGGTAAATGTACACAAGGTGACGACTTGGCATCCCGTTTTATTGAATCTCGTCATTTCGTGTTTGGCCACAAAGTTGCATTTCCGTGGAAAAATGATCACTTCCTATTCGGCAAAGCAGTGCCGATCAAGATAACGGACCTGGAAACGTTGCTAAAAGGGTACACCAGGAAGCCCTATGTTCTTGTTGTTCACGGGGCAATGCAAGAGCTTTCGCTGCTTTTATTGCTGAACATAAAGCTTGAACCCGTGTTCATTATCGACACCGTCAAAGCAGCCCAGTTTCCACTGCAGTTGTGGTATAGAAACTCCCTCAAGGAGCTACTGGAGAAGCTCGAGGTTCCCTACTCGCAACTTCACATGGCTGGGAACGATGCACATCTCACGCTTCGAGTGTTGCTCATGATAGCTGTTAGAGACGCTGAGATCCACTTGGAAGGGAAGAATCTCCCCGACTGGATTCCGATATTGAAAGCTGTTGCCCAGTCTCCGTTACCCCCGAGACCTCTCACCAAGCGAGAGCTAGCCGCTATGGCTGAAGCTAAAGCAGAAGCCGAGCGACATACAACGATCGAAGCAGAAGAAGCATAACCTTGGATAGTCGCTACTTGACTGGCACGGATGGACAAGTCGGGCAGGAAGTAATTAGCTAAGGCTGGAATTGGGTTATTATGCAGAAGGGTCTTGGGGGAAATGCTAGACAGAGAGAATGCCTCCTTTCATAAGACATACATAAATAATGAACTCTGGCTGTGGTTGGTTGTTATCGTGAAGTGCAAGCCTGCTGTCAGGATATCAGAATAATTAGTTGTCTAGAGCGTAAGAGACAAGATAATCCAATCACCTTAGACTACCTACCTATAGCTTAGACTCCAACTTTATTTTAGTAGGCTAAGCCTTAGAGAACATCTCTTCTGTTACCCAACTAGCGTACGTTAGGCAGTCACTTGGTTCCATCTTTGTGAGTTTAAGTCTATTATGGTATTAGACTGCTTGATCAAAGGAGAGGCAGAGAGAGATCCATTACCAGCAGATCTAGGCTAGCTAGAAACATCTTGCTCATTCTCTGGCGGGATGTCGAGGTACCTGATTATCTGTCGAGGTATATAGTAGGTATTAATTGGTCGGCTCACATCGAACTCCGCTACAGTAACTGCCTGAACAGTTATCAATCTTCCGTAGTATAGTGGTCAGTATGCAAGCTTGTCACGCTTGAGACCCGGGTTCAATTCCCGGCGGGAGAGTTCCAGCCATCTGCGATACGCAGACTTTCTTTTTTTCCTCATCATGACTTTTTTTGATACCTCTTGTGTAATATTTCTGTTGGTTGCATTGAATGAAACCATGCATGTGCTGACTGGCTGGCGTCTAACGCGTCTAAACCGCGGCTGATCTTGGCGCGACCCGCAATGTTAACCCAGGCAACTCATCTTGGACATTTGTTAATCAAACACGATCTTACATAACATTCCGACTGGTCGCGTTTCTCGAATAACAACTCTATCGAACCGAAGATATAAAAAAGTGCATGGCTGAGAGAAAGCAACCGAACGGAACGGGGGCTGGGAACGGACAAGTGACCATGTCCGAATACAAGAAGGCGCAAGCCCGAGTTCGGGATCTGGTCGAGAAGCGTAGAATGCTGGAGCGACGCTTGGTGGGTGCAACTCGGATTCGCTCGGCGGGAATATGCTGACTTGTATGTAGACGCAAGTTGAAGACGGAATCGCCCAGAAAGAGACCAACTACCTCGACAGCACACCGAGCGGCAACATCATCACAGGTTTCGACAACTATATGAAGGGTATGAGCGGCGCGGCAGCGCAGCGACGAAAGGCTGGACCGATGGAGCAGAACCGGGTGTTTTCGCGATCATCCATCTCATACAGACCGAACAACTTGGTAAGCGAGGCATTGTCGGTTCAGTTACAAGAATGCGACACTGACTATATCTTAGGAGGGCATCACGCCAGGATCAGGAGGGTCAACACCAGCTGGCGCGACACCATCATCTGCGGCTTTCCGAGACGGACCCTCGAACCACCCCACACCGACGTCTACAACAGCGGCTAAGAACGCCAGTAAGACCAAGAAGAAGACTGTTGAGGCCGAGGATAGCGAAAACGATACTTCGACGAGTAAGAAGCGAACAAACTTTGGAGCGCAGCGCAAGTAGGATACCTGTAATGATACACTGTGTAATGGGATGGGGCGTTATAAATAAGAAGTGCTATGGAAGCATGGTATGGACGGCGTTGGGTAATGCAGTAGAATGAATTCTTTCCTCGGGTTCTTTTTAGGTTGTTTATTGTATAAAGGTGTCTTGTCGTTTAATAATGCGGCATGGGGCTCGACTGTAGACTGGGTGTTGTATGCTCTCATACAGGTAGCTCGGAAGACCATTTATGCCTGGAATGCTCTCATGAGTGTGATTTGGAAGAGATGGCGCGCCACGAGTTAACGGAGTGACAATTAGGAGATGTGATGCTGTGTCGCACCCCAATGTCAACAGTAGGTACTCGGTCATTAAACACTGCGAAAGTAAAGCAGAGCTGGCAACACAGGCTGCGCATGGCTGGGTCAACAAGGTTCAATTGAGGCTGGAACAATGTGCCCCAGTTAAGTTAATGAGCTAAGGCGTGACTATGGGTGAGCTGACGTCTCACAAGGCTTATTTACTGTAGCTATCCCCCAGGAAACATGGGTCAATCTATGCGGGGTCTAAGTGGAAGACGAATGTGAATGATCATGATGGTTTTGTTGAGACTGGATGTTGCTGGACAATCGATGAGAAAAGAATTGGAGGATACACAGTACAGAGATACCTAGAAAACCCTGGTGTTCTTGATCTTTCTTTCGGTATAGTGAAAGTTAAAAAGTACCATGATAAAGGAAGGTAGCACGAGCGGTGGGTTCAAACGGAAGTGAGGGGCCGGCGGGCAGCAAGGTCATGACGGGAGAGAGTAGGTGCGAGAGGGGGAGGCATACCTAGGTACGAGCACAGGCGCATACCTCGCCTAGACCTTGTTGTACGATGAATGTAAACACTAGGTTCTTAAATCTCCTCTTTCCAACAACAACTTTCGTTACTCTACTACAATTATTCTCAGTCCAGTTCAATCCAAAATAACCATCATTCATTCGTAACACCATCTTAAAGATGACAAGACAGGCATCCCGCTTCACCCCCGAGGTGATGCTTTCGGCCCCGCGCCGTTCTCCCGGCGTTCCCAACTCCACCGGCGAGCTCATTCTCTATACTGTAAGTTGGCATCCATATCAATTGATCATTGAAGGCGTTGCTTACACAGACAGATCTCGACGTACTCATTCGACCAACATTCCGTGTCGTCACAGATTCGTGTACTCAATATCAAGGATGACTCTTCTCATGTCATCACCGACGACACGCATGATACCTCTCCTTTCTGGATCGGGGAGAAAGAAGTTGGTTTCATCAGGACACAAGATAATAGCATATCGTCGCTATACTATTCGGACGTTTCGCGAAAATTCGAGTAAGAATATGCCAGGCACAAATGACACTGGTTCAATCGGATGCTAACGCTCACAACCTAGGCCTCGCATGATACAATATTTTCCTGGAGGTATCTCTGACCCAAAGGTCAAAATCCTGTCGGAAGACAAGGTCTTGATTGTTTGCTCCTCTCTAACCACGCCCAAGGGGGACATGTATTGGCAAGCAGCTCAACCCAAGACCTATACTTCAGCCAAAATCTATACCGGCCTCTTCGTTCGCCATTGGGATAAATGGACTACCGAGAATCAGAACTCACTCTGGTATGGCGTGCTCAGCAAGAAGGATGATAAGTGGAAACTTGAGAATTCTAGCCTCACCAACCTCTTGGAAGGTACTCAGCTAAGCTGTCCTGTCGCTCCCTTCGGTGGCGCGGGGGATTTTGACATTTGCGAGAATGGCATTGCTTTTGTTTCCAAGGATCCCGACCTGAACCCAGCCCGATACACAAAGACCGACCTTTACTATGTACCCATCAAATCTTGGACGGAGAAGGCACCCAAACCCCAGGTCGTTAAGACCGGACGGCTAAGGGGATACAGCAGCACGCCAGTCTTTTCCAACGATGGAAAGAAGCTCGTATTCGCGAGAATGAAGAGCCAGCAATACGAGTCTGACAAGTCGAGACTGTTGCTAATTCCCGATGTTACTGATTTGAGTAATGTTCAAGAGTTTTACCAGACAGATGATGACGAGGGTGGCTGGGACCTGAGACCTGACTGGGTTATCTGGAAAAAAGACGACAAGGAGTTATATGTCGCTGCTGAGAAGCATGGACGATCGATGCTCTGGAAGCTGCCAGCTGACACCCTCAAAGCCCGCGATCTCCCTGAACCTATCCACGAAGATGGCTCTGTCTTGGTAGCACACACTCTGGCTAACAGTGACTCCCTTCTTATTACAACCCGATCGCGCGTAGAAAGCTCGAGCTACGGTATTCTTGACCCCGAGTCCAAGTCAGTCAAGGTAATCTCAGCCAGTTCTAAGAATGGTAAGACCTTTGGCCTCTCCAAGTCTCAGGCTACGGAAATCTGGTACCCCGGATCGGCTGGTTACGACAACCATGCTCTGGTAATGCTCCCTTCGGATTTCGACAAGTCCAAGAAGTATCCATTGGCTTTCTTGATCCATGGCGGACCTCAATCAGCTTGGACGGACGATTGGAGCACTCGCTGGAACCCTGCCATCTTTGCTGAGCAAGGCTATGTGGCAGTGTGCCCCAACCCGACAGGCAGCACTGGATACGGACAAGCTCATGTTGACGCAATTGCTGAGAACTGGGGAGGTGCCCCGTATGATGACCTGGTCAAGTGTTTCGAGTACTTGGAGAAGCACGTCGACTATGTAGACACCGATCGAGCAGTTGCGTTGGGGGCTTCTTACGGCGGATATATGATCAGTGAGTGTCGATGTTCTCAGTATGAAGCTGTGCAGTGTGCTGACATGAGATTAGATTGGATTCAGGGCCATGACCTAGGACGAAGGTTCAAGGCCTTGGTATGCCACGATGGTGTCTTTTCGACACAGAGCCAGTGGTCCACAGAAGAGCTCTTTTTCCCCGAGCACGACTTTGGCGGAACACTCTGGGATAACCGTGCTGGATATGAGAAGTGGGATCCCTCTCGGCACACTGGCAACTGGGCCACCCCTCAGCTGGTAAGAAAGCCGGGAAGTGATTGCGTGAACAAACTTTAACCGGATTCCAGGTCATTCATAACGAACTCGACTATCGACTGCCTATCTCAGAAGGCTTGGCTATGTTCAATGTTCTACAGGCCCGCGAAGTGCCCAGCAAGTTTGTCATGTTTCCCGATGAAAACCACGTAAGTACACCACCATAGATCTAGTCAGGTTAATCACTTGCTAACCATATATGCAGTGGGTGCTTAAGGCTGAGAACTCGCTTGTCTGGCACAGAGAGGTTCTAGGATGGATTAACAAATACAGTGGTATTTCTGACGAGGAAATGCTGGTGGATGAGACTAAGGAGATGTCCGTGTAGCTGCAACCGATCCGAACAGGAGCACGATTTTGAACTTGAGTATTGAAGGGGGTTGTAACGTTGAATTCATAGCTTGAGTTGGCACTTGATTATAAGATAGCTTCTAGCGCGCATGATAATAACATGCTATCCTATCACGTTCGGATTTTAGCGGGACTCCAACATCAGAAAGTTCTCAATCAGTGGCTTCAAGCCGGTCATTGTATTGTTCTGCTTATCGCATGTTATTTGTGTCAGTTTCGCTCGATGTTATATGGTCACTAATGTTAACAATAGATACCTTTCCAGCCAGGTCAAAGGAGATCATATCAATACAATTTGTACTCATTAAATGAATTTGAACTTAATCAAAGAGTGTACCAAGTACCAGAGAACCTTTTGTATTCCCTTGTTCTAATAGTATTGATAGAAAGTGCGTAGCTTAGTTCCTCCTCAGGACATCAGAAGAATTGGTCCTTAAGAGCATAAGAGACGAAATAATTTGATCATTTTATGCTACAGAGTACTCAGACTAGCAATTAGGCTATCTGATAACTTATAAATGGTCTAGGAGGTAAGGACAATTCGGTAGCTTAACATTGTACCTGTAACCTCAATTGAAGTCCCCACTCTTTTTTTATTGTTAGGCTGCTCCTGCTGTTTCGCAAGCTATTCTCTGATCTGCACTTCACCCAAACGGGCCAACTTCAAACAATTGGAGAAGCTTCATCCCAAATAGCTTCACCCCAATTTTTTGAGCAGTTCCAAGGCGCATTGTTCGGATAATGCGCTGCGAGGTTTTCCTCAAGCAGATTACTCGATGACGGCCGAACCAAGCCCAGCTCTGCTACCGCGACACCGAAAACGAACGAATCAATAGCTTACCAGCAAACGGGAAGATTTACATTTACACCATCGCAAACAAGCTGATCGCTCAAACGAAAACGAAACAATTCAATTCACTTCACTTCAGAAAACTAGAAATATATCACACTTTATACAAACATGACGACGCCACCCTCTCTTTTTCACGCGCTCCTTCGCCCTTCTATCCTCCAGATCCTTCGTTCTACAGGCTACCACTCGACGCGCCCAGCCGTGCTCGACTCCTTAACCGACCTCGCCGCTCGATACCTGTCGCTTCTTTGCCAGAGCACCGCTGGTCATGCGGCTCACAACCAAGGTGACAGTGCCGACTTCACCATAGCAGACATACGGATGGCGCTCCAGGATGCAGGTGCCATTATGCCCGAGCGCGTTCCCACAGAAGAGATGTGGCACGGCGAAGAGGACTTGCGGGGAGTGGAAGAGTTCATGGCGTGGTTTGCCGGACAGCGCATGAAGGAGATGATGGAAGTTGGCAGCGGAGACGGCGAAACGGATGCTACAGATTATCTTAATGGTAGGTCTTGCACCCATGTACATTCATCCGGAGATCAAGCTAACGGAGAGCCTGTTCAGCTCTTAAAAAGAAGCACAGCAAAACTGGCGAGGACGCCAAGTACCACGGAACTATACTCGGCCGTGGCCACGACACAGGCGAGATCCAAGTCGAAGGCGGTCCAGAGACCACGATTGCAGAATGGATTTCCAACCGCGCGTCACCACTGAGTAGTCCAACACCTGGCGAAGACCAGCAACAGGATAAAGACCAACCTCCACAGCAACAAGCTCCTCAACAAAACGGTCATGCTAGCGACGACGAATCGGGACTTAGCTCTGTAGGCGACCGTCTAGATCAGGACGAAACAATGGACTTGTCTTGACGAACAAGCCCTAGCTCGTCTTCGATCGAAAGAATCAGAACGCGACGAAGCTGGAGCGGCAGAGTGATTACACCGGCGATAGTGATTAGGTCTTGGTTTATTTTGCATAGCGACGGAGTTCTTCAGGGAGGCAAGGGGGGTGGATTGAGGCAAAGGGAAATACAGAAAGAAGTATCTTGGCCTTGAAAGACAGGGCTTTTTTTCGAGCTTCGGAAACACTTTTGCTCTTTTGTTTGCAATGGTTCGACTTGAGGAGACATAGTTATTCATAGTAGTCTTAAGAGAATTCTTGAACTTTCATTCTATATAATCTACCCAAACGTTCGACCTTCTGGGCTTGAAGATATGTAAAGTCACTTTGAGCAGAAGAAGATCGAGGAAGTTGGTAAGATTTGGCTCTTAGCCATGTCTTGTCATCACTTTGTATGACTGTTCTATGCCTAGGTACCTAGATAGTATACAAGATCCCACAGGCTATGCCCATCCTTTTCTATGCTATTATACATATTTTGAATTCGTCAGGAGATGATTCATGATTCCCCAAGCGCCGTTATAATGCTCCCCTATTTTACTATTTTACACTTTTCTTCAACAGATCGTACACTCCCATCTGTGCTGCCGCCTCCTTGAACAAACTTGCCTTGTAGGCCTCGTCGCCCTCGGTAGGCCAGTACTGTCTCTGCAAATACTCGAACAATGCCTGAGCACGACGCTCATTCTCAAGGCCCGATACATCACCATCAGCGGAAGCGGCAAGACTTCGATCGAGATTGCGTTTGGCGGTCATAAGACGACGGCGGTGGGCTGGAGAATCCCATGATAGCTTAGTCGTATCCAATACCATCTCAAGAATGAGAGTCTCGGGAGGAAGGAAGCGGAACCCCTCTCGAAGGGTTGTCAATGCAACAACAAGACCAACGTTATCCTTGACACGACGGAAAGTATGCAGGATCTTGCGAGCAAGCTGGCCGTCTATGCCGTCAGGCTCAAAGATTTTAGGAAACTTGATCGTTTCAGCAAACATTTTCCGGGTTTGCTCAACCTGACCAGCAACAGGACCGGCTGAGGTGTGCAGTCTGTTGATGGAGAGGGTTTTCCAAAGCGCGCTGAAAGTGAAGGGGTCGGGTTCGACACCTTTCTCTATCACGAGCGTTTGGTATAAGTCCAACGCTTGCTGAGACTGTCCTGCTTGAATGTAGGACTCGAGAAGTTGGTTGATGACAAAAGAGTCGGCCCTCATCTCTGCTTCGCGGAAGGCGTCCCAGAGCATCAGAATGCGATCGTGCAGGTCTCGTAGGCGGTAGTTTTCTGCCAATAGCGAGAATGTCTCGAGCGTCGCTCTCGGTAGGCCAGTCTTTGCATCATCCTTACCCAATGGGGCTTGAGATGTTTCGGCCTCTTTTCGTGCCTTGACAAATTCGATTCGTGTGTCAATCATGCCCCATGCCATTTGATCCGCCTTCTCAAGATCCTCAGCTCCTCCCGCCCGTTGCCATGCTGCGATGAGACCGTTCAATTGCACAGGAGCTGGCTCGATGCCTTTCTGACCCATGAACTCTACAACGCTATGCGCTCCGTTCAAATCGCCAGCACCAATCAGCCTCTTCAACCACTTTCCAAAGAAAAACTTGTTTGCCACGACTGATGGTAGATGTTTTTGCTTCTTTGAATCGATCTTGCCGTCGCTCATCATATCGACGAAGGCGTATAAACCATTCTCAGTCTGATGAGTTGTCAGGAAGTAGGATATGACTTGGTCATAGTCGGCGAGCTTCATATGTTCTCCTAGAAGCTCACGGAGTTGGCGATATGCGGCCCAAGCCTTCTCCTTGCCCTCTTCTGTGCCTAGTTCAGAGCATGTACGGATGAAAGGCATTAGGATGCGAGGATCGGATTGCTTTTGGATCAGCTTGCTGATGGCTCGCTGTGCTTGTTCCAGATCTCCCACACGGCAGTACATCCTTACACCAAGCTCCCAAAACTCTTGGAACGTCTCCGCGTTTTCGTCGCCCAAGGTACCCATGCATCGCTTCCAGTTCTCGATCGCCTTTGACTCCCAACCATCAACAAACACAGCTTCAATAGTCAACAGTTGCTGGGCAGGGCTTAGAGTAACTCTGGCCTCGCTCATGTCGCGAGCAAGAAGTGCAATATGTGATAGACGGTGAATATTGACAGTTTCGGGTACCGAAAATATCTTCCATAGCAAATCCCACACCTCGAGGGGTACATGACTCCAACCATGGGCAAGAGAAAGCCTAGCTGAGTGGTATGCCTTGTACACTCCTTGTACCGTCTTCGTTGTAAGTTTGACATTCCGGCGATGATCTCTGGCGACCCGTGATAGAATGGAATTAAGACGAGCAATCTTCTTCCGCTGGTTGATCGTCCATGGCTTTTCCGGAATTTGAGGGAACGTCACTCGAGAACCCAAAGATCCAAGTCCTGGTAATCCTGGAAGTTCAGAATCCAATTTCTCCAATAATTCCTCAGGCAAGTCTGCGCCGGTTTTGTCGATTTCTTGATCAATCGCAGCAGTATATGCATCCAGCTTTGTAATAATCCTCTCCAGATCATCTGCCGTCTTCATTTTCTGCCATTCGCTACCCAGTTGATCAACCACTTCCTGGAATGCCGCCTTTTCGTCAATTCCACCAATATCGTCCTTGATCTCTAAAAGAGCATCTTTTAAGCCTGATGTATCCAACTCATTGAGTGAATCACCAAAAGCTTCTTCTCCAGAAAGCTCTGTTCTCTTGTTGTCATTTTGTTCAAAGAACCGCACGCTGAACGACTCATTATCCTGGGTTGGATTCCGGAGAGACTTTATTCGGTCGAGATACTGCTTAAGTTCGAATTTGGTGGGTTTCCGTGTTACGGCATCATCGATCGACTGTTGCGCAGTGGATTTGGTGCTATATGTTGCCGCTATTCGTTGCGTCGGTCTCTGTCGAATCGCCAAACGACAGGATCGACATATTGTCTCATTGCTGGTTCGTAGCTCGCGTAGAAGCGGTCGGCCCGCCATTCTCAGTACATAAAGCGCTGGTGTTGAAGTTGAAGCTTGGAGGGACTGAATATGGAACCTTTTTTAGTGGTTATCGATAAGACTTTGACTGTAAATCTGCCACTTACAGGCGGACCGACAGTGATGGTTCTCACCGCCTTACTCTTTTAGCTCACATACAACTTTTCTGGTGGCAGAAAATTAATTTTTGTCTGTACTTTGGCGACGGACTGGAAATATTGCGACTCCCAAAGATACCCCCAAGCACAGCAAAAATGTCGAATTCTACGCCGGAATTCCTTCGATTTACAGGACACCGGTCCTTTACGCAGCGTTTGACTCTGTCGACGCTCACCGGTCGACCGATTCACATCTCCAAGATCCGAAGCTCGTCGCCTACGAATCCTGGTCTCGCTCCCCATGAGATTTCCTTCTTGCGCCTCCTCGAGGCTGTCACCAATGGCAGCTCGATGCAGATCTCCTACACTGGTACTACTATAACATTTCACCCAGGTCTGATCACCGGAACTATCGCCGGCTTTGGAGCTTCTGATGGCGATGTTATTGAGCACAACATCTCTATGAACAACACTCGCGGTATTACCTACTTCCTTATGCCTTTGTGTCTATTGGCGCCCTTCTCCAAAGCGCACATGAACGTTCGGTTCACCGGCCCTGGAGTCATCACATCATCCACCGAGACTGGCGATATCTCGGTCGATTCCTTCCGAACAGCTATTCTTCCTCTTTTCGCCCTCTATGGAATTCCTCCCGCCCGTATCGAACTCAGAGTACTTCAACGATCTTGTGCTGGACCTGGTGGAAAGGGCGGCGGTGGTTGCGTCGAGCTTCGATTCGCAAGTCAAGTGCGACTACCAAAGACTCTGCATTTGAACCGAAGCCCTGGCCGCATAAAGCGCATTCGTGGCGTCGCATACTGCACTGGAGTATCTGCCTCTAACAACGCCCGTATGATCCACTCAGCGCGTGAGGTCCTCAACCCCCTGGTACCTGATATTCATATCGCTGCGCAGTACGACCAGGCACCCCTTGTGCCCACAGGCGACAAGGCAGGAAGCAAGAGACGTCTAGGAATTGGTTTCGGTCTGAGCTTGGTCGCTGAGTCAAGCGCTGTTGGTGTCCTATACTCGGCAGATGTCGTTGTCCCGTCTTCTGGTGGTGTTGTCCCTGAGGACATTGGAAAGCAATGCGCATACCAACTTCTAGAGAACATCTCTCAAGGCGGATGCGCTACACAGGTTTCGGCAAAGACGATGCTTATTCTTATGGCCATGGGATCAGAGGATGTTGGCCGTCTCAGAATCGGCCGAGATGTGCTTGGAAATGAAGAGATGGTTATTCTTGCAAGAGACTTGAAGACGTTTGGCGCAAGCAGCTGGGGTCTGAGAGATGTTGGGGACGACACGAATGATATCATTGTTTCTGTTAAGGGTACTGGCGTTGGCAATGTCGGAAGAAAGATAGCGTAAAAGTAAAGAGTAATATATTCCTATTCAAATTTCGCAAACGAGACACTCCATTCGTCAGGGTCTCAGAAGAATTGGCCGCCGAGAACATAAAGATAAAATAATTTGGCCCTACTCTATTTCTGTAGACCAAGATTTAGAGAACAACTCTTCTGTTACCTATCTGCCGTTCTATGTTTTTTCTAAATTCATATTTATAAGTCAGGAAACGTCAATGACATAACTTAGTCTAGCTTACTCTTCGCCCTGTACCGTAACAAACAAGTGGTTTTGAGACCCTCAGGTCGTGTCAACTGAAACTGATCATTTATGCCTCTATGAACCTGTCACAGAGTATCGCTTATTCCTTATTAAAAACATATTCCAAACCTTTATGCTATTGCTGTCTATCATTTTGAACCGTCCGGGCTGGCACTTGAAGGGCTCGCCTCCGAGCTTCGATAGAAGCCATAGTTGCCCCGTAGCTAATCGTACGCAGAGAATATGCAGCCGTTCTCTCTATATTCAATGCCGCATTATGAAGCGAGTGAAAAACATGATACTCGCCAATGATCGCATTTCCAGAGCTCAACACATCGGACAAATGCGACCTGGACGGTTCATCAACAGAGCGTTCCCTAGCTGATGGTTCCGATTCTCCCGACGTCGAGTTGCCTTCTTCGTTTGTGCTGACACGATGTAACGGTTGCAGTTCAATGCCTTCCTCCTCATCGACTGGCAATGAGCCGGGCATGTCCCTGGATACCCCACGTTCCTCGGCATCCAAATCTTCTATAGTGGGAGCCATCTCCTGGGCCACATCCGGGACCATGGGTCTGAAGGTTTTGAGGATCACTCTTAGCCTCTCTCGTTCAGTATGCACCGTCAACATCAAACATTGAACGGCAAGTATCATGACATCCGCCAAAACATAGTAGACTCGAGAAGTGGGAGGCTTCTGGCCTATAAAGTCAATGACTAGGCCGCCATGCATATAACCACGATGAAAGTCTGGTCCCACTGGCAGAGAAACAAAGATATGCAAAAGTACGCATATGATGTTGGGGATGAGTACCAAGCAGACATGCAGGGGACTCGCAGGCATTAGAAAAGGGAATGCTTCATCCTTTGGCGTAAGATACAAGTACTGACCAACAGCCCTGAGGATGAATCGAAACATTGAGCATCTGGAAAGGTATCACTTGTAAGCACAGCTCAAGAAGCATAAAGCCATGATGCAGGAGGATGATGGGACATACTCCATATAGTATAAGGCACTTAACTCCGCAAAAACCAGGGTATCAAGACTCTTAAGCAAATGTGTGACAAAAAGCAACTTCCTCGCTAAACCGGGGTTTCGCTTCTTTCTATTCTTCTTCTTCTTGCGACGCTGAGACTGCGACTGGGCGCGAGACCGAGTCGACCTCGACTGCTCCTGTGGCAGATCCCATGTGACGCGGCTGCCGGACGAAGCATTGGCGGGTTCGGCTGGGGAGACATCGTTCGGCGCCGTAGAGTTCGGCGAGGCATCATCGCTCATTCTCGAGTATCGTCATCTGCATCTGCAACTGCATCTGTAGAGCTAGTTCTGCATGAGCAGGGTGACAGCTCAGGAGAAGCACGTGCGGGTCATGGGCCTTTTCGCAAACGGCGGGGAACTGTAGTAAGAGTCGAAATGGGTGTTTTTGTATATATAGTTTGTAACAAGATGGATTCGACTGGCTCTATGTGATTTTGGAGCTTGGACTAATAGCACTGGAGTGAATGGAAGTGACTTGTTGGGGCATGCATGAGACGACCTGAGCCGCCATGATAAGATTGCAGGGATCATCTGCGACAGGCAGACATAGGTGCTAAGACCAGCGAGCCACAGCTCAGTCCGGAAAAAGTAAGGTCCGACACGATCAAGCCCCAGCACCTGAGAGCAGGAGGGTACGTACTAGTACCCCGCCATCGGCCGTCTCTGGTGGGATGCAGCACTGCAACGGCCCAAATAATTTCTGCCCGCCGTGACTCAGACGAACAATCAAGGACGAGACAACAGAACAGAACCTACGACTTGGTTCGAAAATCTCCAAGTCTGCCATCATGACGACCTCAAGCTCCGCCCCCTCGGGGGATCTCACCTCCCAGATCCTTCAAGCCCTTTCGGAAAAGAGCCCCCTGCTCTCCTCAGAGGCCTTCCCCGCCATCGCCTTCCAGGACATCAAGGCAGCCCTCGACCGTCTGGCTTCCCGATCTATGGTCACATACGAGACAATTGACCGAGAGGAGGCTATTCTCGAACCCGAGGCGGAACAGATTGCTGAGCACGGTAGTCACGAGGCGCGTGTTTTCGAGGCCTTGAGAAGTGCCGTTGAAGGATTGTCGGTTCAAGATTTGGAGAAGGCCATTGGAGACAAGACAGTGACCAAGGTCGGACAGGGCAAGGCTTTCAAGGAGAAGTGGATCAAGAAGAGCAGCGATGGCAAGCTTGTTGCTACTGTATGTAGTACCGAGGATGTTCATGCTATTTCTGCGATAATTGGTGGCTAACTGGATATAAAAGGCCGAGTCCATCGAGGATGTCACCCGAGCGCAACTCCAGAGGATCAAGGAGACCCGAACACACGAGCCCAAGATCTTGACCGACTTGAAGAAGCGAAAGCTGATCAAGATGCAAAAGGTCATCAGCTTCAAGATCGAGAAGGGACCCAAGTTTGCACTGGAAATCCAAAAGGAGGAGACTGACCTGACAGCCGACATGATTGCGTCCGGATCATGGAAGAGTGCCAACTTCAAGCCTTACAACTTCAAGGCCCTCGGTACCGACCAAAACGCTGGCGCCCTGCACCCTCTGAACAAGGTGCGACATGAATTCCGATCCATCTTCTTCGAGATGGGTTTCGAGGAGATGCCCACCAACAAGTTCGTCGAGACTGGATTCTGGAACTTCGACGCCCTGTTTGTCCCTCAGCAGCACCCTGCCCGTGATCTTCAGGACACCTTCTACATTTCCGACCCTGCTCTTGGTGATGCGCCCCGATCAGAAGAAGGACAGAACACTGAGGAGTACTGGGAGAACATCAAGCAGGTTCACCAGAACGGCAAGTTTGGATCAATTGGTTACAGATACCCCTGGTCAGCGGAAGAGACCAAGAGACTGGTGCTCCGAACACACACTACTTCCATCTCAACGGCCATGCTCTACAAGCTAGCAGCACAGAAGGGACCTGACGGCCGCCCACCTCCCGCGCGATACTTCTCTATTGATCGAGTTTTCCGTAACGAGACAGTGGACGCAACCCATCTGGCTGAGTTCCACCAGGTCGAGGGTGTTATCGCTGACTACGATCTTACACTGGGTGGACTGATGGAGTTTATGGAGGCCTTCTTCGCCAAGATGGGCATCACCAACCTCAAGTTCAAGCCCGCCTACAACCCTTACACCGAGCCCAGTATGGAAATCTTCAGCTACCACGAGGGTCTGGGCAAACTGGTGGAGATTGGTAACAGTGGTATGTTCCGACCTGAGATGTTGGAGCCTATGGGTCTTCCCAAGGACATGCGTGTCTTTGGCTGGGGTCTGTCTCTTGAGCGCCCAACCATGATCAAGTACAAGATCTCCAACATTCGAGAGCTGTTGGGCCACAAGGTCGATCTCAACTTCATCGAGAGAAACCCCGCGGTGAGATTAGAGAAGGAGTAAAGAAGAGATTGAGTCATGGATGTATAGGCAGGTAACAAAAAAGAAGAAAAAGAGAGATACGTATGACGCATGTTGGATTGGTTTAGAGGACGGCATCTAGAGGACCCGGTGCAATCGGTAATGCAATGCAATGCAGTGTGTGTCAGTATCTATCACGACTAGACGAAACAAGATTAACCAACAAAAAAAGACGGATACCTAAAAGTTTCAAGCATGAAATAAGCCTCGATCTGGGTCTCGATCTTGGATCTGAATAGATCAGAATAGGGGTCCCCTGGGCTGAGATGATGACTGATGAGGAGGGACCCTGACTAGAGACGGGAATCGAGGTCTAAGATGGAGTCATGTCGTCAGTGAGGTTTTGTTTCAGAGACGGTTGCCGTTGCCCCACAAGGAGGGAAGCCATTTTTGCGGTGAATTACGCACTCGATTGATTACCTACCCAGGTAGTTCCTGGACCCTGAATCATGACGGTGAATTTCGGCAGTTATTTGTCAATTGAGAAGGTGGTTGTCAGCTTGATTCTTGTTCATGTGATTTGACTGATTGATTGACTGGAGTTAAGTGTAGGTCAGTTCAGTTCTTGGCTTTCCCTTCCCTGTCTCCCCCGCTTTCGGCACCTTCCTTTGCTTTTGGTCTCTTCAGCTCCACATTTAGACTTGATCGGCCCCACGTCCCTTGAGCCCCGCCTCCATCGCATGGGATCGCATCGCGTCTCATCGCATCCACTTTGAGACTTCGTCATTGAGATCCAAGAACGGCTTTTGACGTCTGGATCTTTCCTCGATCTTGTAACGACTATTCATAATTAGTGCCTTGAGCGGGATCACGGATTGAACCCTGAGAAAAACGAGAAGGAGAAAAGTAATGGCAATTGGTCGTCTTGGCTCTAGAATGCAACGCTGCATGCATGTTAGCTATTTGGAAGTCGGTTGCAGTTTAAGGACAAGAGAATAAACGCCCGTGGCGTCCTTCCCCGCGTAAAGTTACTGGTGTCTGTAATTCCCCTGCCAAGTTGCTGGGTGGTGTGACCTCTATCACAGCAGCTGCCTGCCTGACTGAGCTTCTCCGCAGAGATCAGCATCTGCCGATTTAGAAGTCATGATGCTTACTCTTCCCAAGCGAGATGAACATCCTTCACTTCCTCCTCCTCACCAGATTCACAAGGAAGCTTGACGATCGAAACGTCCTGGTTGGTCCCTTCCAGTTGATGCTGAAAGGGATGACAGTGACAGTCTGAGGCGAACGGGGGGTACGCCACCTTTGTCATGGTCTGGTTGGCTAATGCTCGAAAAAGGATGGCCAGCACGTTTGGTCTCAAAGCTTACTGAGTGATGTCTCTATTGGTCAGCCCATTGGTTTACTGTATGATGATGGCTGATTGACTTCCCTTCCGTAACACGCGAGATCAGGCCCAGACATGCGTAGACAGTTGCACTCGCTCTTACCCTTTTGCTGCAAGAGCCCAAAGATCGACAAGAGCTGGTCGGTTCTCTCCTTCCTCGCACAGGATATAAACCGAGCTCTTCCCCCTCATCTTGGCTTCTCGTTCTTTCATATTCAAACTACACTATACAATCTAATACTGAAATCCTGTCCACTGCCCACGAACGTATCCTAAAGCAAAGGATACATACGAATACAACGAACGCCCAATACATCTACACTTTCCTCCAACAACCTTCATAATGGATTCTGGTGCTCCCCAGACTGGTGCTGCCACTGGCAACGTTAGCGGTCGTCGTCGAGTATGTCCACTCACATATCCACTCTCACTTACACCTTCCCACTAACACGCTTCACCAACAGAGCTCAGGCTTCATGCCCGCCTTCGCCAGCCTCAGCGAGCAGAAGCGCGGTTCTCAGGACAGCGCTACCCGCCGAGCGAGTATGTCGGACCAGCAGCCCAAGAGCGGCCTCTTCGGCCAGTTCTTCCACAAGTACGTCACAACTGTCATATCATGGTCTCATTCAAGCGACTCATATACTGACAACCTCTGAAGCAACTTCGGCAAGAACGCCCAAAAGTAATTGAAATGAAGTCACGATGAAATGGAAGGCATTGTCCTATTGTAATATTAGTATAACACGGCGAATTGCAGGGCATTTTGGGCCCTTTTCTTCAGTTTGCAATTTGGTATTTTGGCCATGGAGTTTTACGCGAAGGCGAGCACAGGTGTCAATCGGAGTAGCATAGCAGAATAAATGATGCGATGCAATTAACCCGTCATCTCTCATGATGTTGTAAAAACTCTGTGACGCGTCCTTGACAGGTGATCATCAGGAACAGGGTTCTAATGATGATGGCTCAGAGTGAAGGGTGGCATACAAACTCAAAAAGGTCACTGATGATATACGATGACGCTGGTTGAGTTGATAATAGCAGCAGAGCGACCGATCTTGCTTCACGTATCAGACTCTTGATAAGCATTGGCGAATTCAAAATCAATGCTGGTGCTTTAGTAGCAGCAAGGCCTTCGTGTTTTATAATCTTGATCAGTAATTTTACATCCTGGTAAATCTTGACTGTGAACCCGTTCTCGCTCGGCTTTGAGCTCAGGTTTATACTATACCTGATGCTATTACTCGATTTGCCAAATCACTATGGAAATTGCAGCACAATCAATTGCTTCAAATGTGATCAATTCTTCTAACATTACCATGCAACCCGACGCCTTTTATACCGCTGTCGTATGTATCCGTATCCGACAGCTATGATCTAGCCATTGCCATCCATCTAGGTGCTTCTATGCATCTATTTAATTTCTAGCAACACTCAACCTATAAAGTCGATCCTTGTAATCTAGGCCTTGACCATGAAAATCTATAAATTGTTAGCAAATTGGTCGATAATAGTGAAATTGGGGTAGACAAACCTGGTTAAGTGCCTTGGGATCCAAAAATGCCTGCCTCTTCTGCGCAATAAATCGTGACCGCACAAAGTTTCTGCTTCCGCGAGGTGTAGATGTACCAGATGGCGTTGTCACTCCAGTTCCAGGTGCTGAAGCCGCAGGCGTAGAATCCGCTGTGCTGGCAGCTTCCTCCTCCTTCTTGCGCTTCTTCTTCTCCTTCTTCTCCTTTTTAGACTTCTTGTCCTTCACCTTCTCCTCGTCTGAGCCCTCTGGTGACCCGCTCTTGTCCTTCTTGGACTTGCGCTTCTTGGAGCGCTCTTCTGTGGCGTCTTCGTCGTCTGAGGCTTCGGTGGAGGACTTCTTGCGGGACTTGTCCTTCTTTTCTTTCTTTTCCTTCTTCTTCTTGGCCTTGGTGTCGTCGCCGTCGGCTTCCTTCAGTTTGCGCTCTTCCTTGCGTCGCTTCTTGCTCTTAGAATCGGTATCACGGCTAGAGGACTCGTCTTCCTCCTCATCACTGGCCTTTCTCTTCTTGGACTTCTTCTCCTTCTTGGATTCCTTTGGTGTGGGTGCGGATTCCATGACAACATCTTCGTCGGAACTTGTCTCTGGCTTCTCGGTATCCTTGTTTTCCAACTCCTTCATTTCATCTCCAATCAAGAGACCTCCGTACACGAATCGCATGGGTCCGTATCGTTGTTCGACGAAGTGATGTGTCTTGACGGCAAGTCGGGCTTGTTGGTCTTCTACGATGGCATCGTCTGTCTTTCCGTTGAGTCGACTGAGCAGATCCTGGAACACATCGAGACCCGTAACCTCGTCCTCCTTAGACTTGCTGAAGCCCAATCCCTTCATGTCATCCTTAAGAACCACACGAATGTAGGAAGCGTTGGCGGCAGTGTGCAGCTCCGAGTGCGGCGCATCCTGGGCTCCGAGGAACTGGCCCGGCTGCCAGCCCTGAGCGCGCAGGATCTTCTGTCCGAAGGTGTTCTCGTCTTTAGTCCATTTTGTGTTGTTAGGATCCTTGTTGATCTTTCGTCGACTGTAGTGAATTAGCGTATGACCGTAAAGATACACAGACACCCTGAGAGTGCGTGGTCTCTTACGTCTTGTTTTCTGCGAGGAGTCCCATTTTTGCGACTTAGAACTCTTGGGAAAGATACAACCACCAAACAAACAATTCACAATGCGAGAGTTGAACAAGACTAAAGGTACAGAAAAAAAAGGTGGGCGGTGGGGATGTGCGGTCGCGAAAATATCTTATCGCTGCACCTTATTGGACACAGCGAACTATAATCGCCCCGTAGCCCATCCGCTAGCTTATCTTGACCGAACCTCACCGAGGAACAAGTGCATACCTAGGTACCTAGTAGGTAGTCCAAATACAGTAGAGTAGTAAATTAATGAGAGACTGATGAAGCAACTTGTTATGATGGATGTAAACATTCTGTTGATAAACTACTGGTCCATCCAGTGACCGCCTTAATAGCAATAGTTGTAAGCATATAGTACAAAGAATCTAAGTACGTAATTCTTCCCTCCTTGAAATCCGGCTTCGATTCTGATTATGTAAAAAAGCAATTAACTCCAGAGCGTCCAAATTGCAATGATCTCAATAAAGAAATGCCTTGGCGGTTTAGTAGTTGAGCTCGCCACTTCCGCCACCCGAAACCTGGTCAAGATCTTCGTAGCTCTTTAGGCTTCTGCCCTGGACAGCTTCTCGAGGACCTCCAGCGGCTCCTCCAGCACCGTCACCCCAGCGCGATCCACCATTTCGGTTGCGAGCGCCGTCGAAACGGTTACCACCACCGCGGCGGTCATAAGGACCAGAACGGTACTGGCCTCGGCCACCACCCATACCTCCTCGGCGAATGGGACCTCCACCGGATCGCTCATCACCCATAGGATGGAATCCTCCGGACGGCATGTTCCCAAACATGGGGTTAAAGTTACCAGGAGCCATGGGGAACCCAGGCATACCCATCATACCATTCATGGAAAAGTTCTGGAGGTTGAAACCACGAGGTGTTCCGCTGCTGGATTGGCCATTGGAAGTTGGGAAGTGGCCATTTGAGTTGGCGTCAGTTCTAGATGGCGCGATATGCGATGGGTCTATCACATAGGCGTTGATGAGTTCAAACTAATTGTCTGGTTAGCCAAAAGTAACAAATAGTCGGAAACATAACGCACCTCCTGTCTAAGGCTATCGAGCCAGTCACCGTGACGCTTCTCGACATGCTTACGCCAGAAATGTTCTTCTTTGAACAGCTTGGAGCAGTCGGGAGCCTTGCATCGCCATTTGTGCTCATCCTCTTGCTTTACGTGCTTCATAAGCTCCTCTTCAACAGCCTCATCAGCAGGACGACCACCAAGCTTTCGAAGATCAACTGAGTGAGGGTCAAGGATCTGGGTAAGCTTATCTTCAAAAGTCTTAACCCAGTTAAAAGCCCGAAGGAGTTGTTGCTCGGTCTTGTTAGAGGTGTTTCGGAACTTCTTCTCTCCTTCGGTAAGCTCGCCCTCATCATCATCGCTTCGCTTCTTGCCAGGGAAAGCATCTCCGTTTGCACTGGCTCTTGCAACGGCCTTAGCTGTAGACGAAAGGGTGCTTCGAGGGCGACGTAAGTGTCCACCAGGGCACTTTCGGGTAAGCTCGTGAATCGAGTCACTCTCGAAAACACAGAAGAAGCAGAAGTTGAAGACTCGGCGCAAGTACTCAATCAAGAGGTCAAGCTGCTTCTTCTTAACCAGAAGGTCCTCATCGTCAACCTCCTCGTCCTCAACGGCGCCCTCCTCCTCCTCTTCTTCGATATCAATGACGCCGTCCTCCTCATCATCCATGGCTTCATCCATTCCAACCTCTCGGGTCTTCTTAACCTTCTTGACAGGTGCTGGGACAACAGCTGGCTGGAGTTGGCCTGCATTTCTAAGATCTTCGACCTTCTCCTCAATTTTTATAGTAGCCTGGAAATCAGAACCAAAGTCTTCCTCGAACTTGTTGACGATTCGCTGCACAAGTAGAAGGTCCTTGTCGATACGCTCGGGAGCAGAGAAGAGATCCCAAAGAGCCTTTTTTCTAGGATGGACGGGGGGGTTATGAACACCAACGTGGCAGACAAAGTCACCTCTAACTTCATCCTTGACGGTCTTTCCGTTGATAGCCTCCAAAGCCTTGTCGGCAGTAGACACTGGCTGGGGAGATCTGATGGCCTCATCGCCATCCTCGTCTTTGGGATCAATACGGTCCGCAGGCAGGGCTGTTTCAGAAGAAGGGTGAAGCATAACCCATCCAATACGGTGGTAACGTTTGCTGGGGTTGGGATCGGACAAAGAGAGCCACTTGAAGCCACCTTCCTCCTCACCAAGGTGTTCTTTACAGAAAGCCTCGAGGTTTTGACGGCTAACATGGGGTGCAATCGTCTTGATCAAAAGAGTTGGCTGAAACTGGTTGTCATCACGGATGTCTGCACCGTTGACGGGCACAAGGTCACCAACACCCAGAATCTCATTCGTGGCTGTCGCCTCTCCTTCTTCCTTTTCAACAACACCACCACTGCCGTTACTCTCACTCTTGGGGAGTCCCTCCAAAGAGAAGTCGTCGAAGGTACCAGACTCGAGATCCTGCTCCCATTGACTGTATGCACCGCGTCGATATTCGTTCAGCTTTGTTCTGAAATCGTCTCGAATTTCGGGAACATATCGCTCCTTGAACCACTGTTCCTTCTTGTGTTCGGAAACGAATGAACGAGCCATCTTGGCCTGGAGCTCCTCCTTGTATGCATCATAGGCGGCCTGGATCTTAGCCTTTTCCTTCTCGCGATCTTCGGGGACACGGGCCCTCTCTGGCTCGCGACGTCGACCAGTGCGCAATCGCTCTTTCTCCTCCTTCATCTTTTCGTTTATTCTCCACCATTCGCCAAAGTAAGAGAAGCCAACCTGGTAAGGGAGCTTGGCCGGGTCGTGGAGAGGGTTCACACTCGGGCTACCTGAGTTGGAATCTTGACCTGGAACATATCGATCGATATTGGCGGGTGGCGACATGCGGCGTCTATCATCACGGTCCCGGTCGTCTCGACGAGGCCGGGGCTCATAGCGGTCAACAGTAGCAGGTGAGCGAGATCGGCGACGGTCGCGACGTTCATGGCCTTTGAATATGTTAGTTATCTTCGATTCGATGCCGAGGCTTGCCGGCGCCAAGCAAAGCTTAAATCCTCGAATACGAACCTGGAGATCTTCCACGGTAGAAAGAGTCGCCGCGGTCGGGGCGTTCATCGCGGTTGCGCGAATCGTCACGGTTCCAGCTGCGATCAACCGGAGAACGAGCCGAGGCATCCCGGAAAGATGAATAAGAGTCCATTGTTGGTAGCGTTGCCGGCGACGCGACGCGGCATGAAAGAAAGTTGGCTAGCGGGATTCCGGCGCAGGTCTTTCCTGCGTTCTCTAGAGTAATTGTCGGTTCGCAAAGGTCGAATCTATTGTGTTGCAACATGTCGATGTTAGAGAAGTCATCTTGAGAAGAGTATGTATGAATGATAGTGTAGCAAACAAGAGAAAGAGGAGGGTTGCCAAAGAGGCGCCATTTAGAAGATGAGCTAAGGACAACGCGCCCTGAGCGAAGAAGAGAAAATGAGAAGAAGAAGGATTGAGAGAAGAGACTATAGTATTGGAAGGGACAGGAGAAAGATGCCGCGTCTAAGAGGGAGGGCGAGAGAGAACGCGAGGATGCGAGAGTGGCTGGATCGACGGGTTGCAAGAGCTGCAAGAGGGATCAGGGGAAAAGAGAGTAGAGCAGGAGTAGAGAAAGAGTATAGGGAGACAAACTAATTGAACAAGCGCGATCTTCTGAAAGGAAGATGATGAGCTTGAATAAGGTATAGAGAGAGAGGTATAAGCACTCTCACTTCACAAGCAGATTGCAAGACAGTACTGTTCAGAATGAACGGTAATGCGATGCGATGTGATGTTGAAGAGGCTAAGTTGGTTGGCTAGCTGGGGGCCACTCGGAAGTTCAGCTGTCCGTGCCTGTCGCGCCAGGCGAGATGGTGGGCCACTCCACGGAAACTGCAAGGGGCTGGGGTGATTCGTAGCTCTGCTTTAGGACAAGGCACCTAGGTACCTAGGCAATAAGTTAAGCGTGAGATTTGCAGGCACAATATAGCGATGGATATGAATGTCTTTTACTTTATAGTAATATGTTAGGTAGGTATTGATTTCATTTTCTTCGCTGCTGCTTGTTTGCCATTGACCTTGTGTATTCCCTGGCCGCCAAAGACAAAGGTTTCCATGTTTCTGAATAACACACAGTAACAACCTGAGGATGGAAGAAAACTTGCTTCCCAAAAGCATCAAACGATATCAGTAAGAATGATTGTTGTTTAGATACCTAAGGTAAGATATAATGGTAAATTCTCATATGGGGTTCTGATAGTAGTTCGTACCTGCCGATACAGTACTGAGTACATCAACAATCCATGTTACCAAATCGCTGTCTGCAATTCGCCCCTTCCCATTTTGACCAATCACCATTCAGCTTATGCCTGTCGGCAAACAGCGAACCTCTGCAATGCTGGCTTGAAACAGGAAAGTGGCGATCTCCGCTTGCAACTAACAAAAGAATCTGGGGGACATTCCTCTATGCTCAGTGGTTCACTCACTAACAAGCGGCAAACAACAACCCAGCTGACCATGATAAAGACCTCGATGCTGTTAACGATATTGTCATACACATGCTATCTCACTAGCATTTTATATATTTCTCCTAATCTATCTCAAGTACTGCTCAGAGAGGCCATAACCAACTTCCTTCCTCGGCTTGGTTTCCTCATCCACTCTTCACCCCCACTATCCGCCCATGATAGCAGCTTAGACCTCCTCACTGGCATATGATAAGAGTCGTGCCGCATATAACAACCTGAACTATCCTCGAGACATTTTCAGGATCAGGAACGAAAGATTGGTTAATTCCTCATCTTTGATTCGACCTTGTTGTTTCTGAATTAAAGAGAAAATACTCATAAGATGGGGGCGTCCATTCACAGTGGCAATTCAAGCCTCTACCAATACAATGCGGCGGTGGAAAAGCTGAGAGAATCTGAATACCCAATGATCAAAGGTTATAAACTCTTGCACTGTTAGTTTTAAATATATTAACCCGTTACAGATTCATTATACTTGGATCATGCTGGCACTACATTATGCTCAAAGTCCTTGATGGACTCTTTCGCCCGTGAGATGACCACTGTTCTCTACGGCAACCCTCACTCTGCTTCTCCGTCTTCACAACAATCAACATCACGAATTGAAGATGCACGAATGAACTTATTAACGTTCTTCGGGGCGGATCCGACTGAGTATGACGTGGTATTTGTCGCCAATGCTACAGCTGGTGTGAAGATGGTTGTGGAAGCGATGAGAACTCAATCACAGGGCTTCAAATATGCATATCACCAGGCCTGTCACACCAGCTTAATCGGAGCTCGAGAAGAAGCAGTCACTAGTATACCCATAGACAATGACGGTGTTCGATTATGGCTAGGTGGTCACTGTCCTTTTCAGGATGCTACGGGCTCATCATCGACAACCCTTTTTGCTTACCCTGTTCAATCTCATATGGACGGCAAGAGGTATCCTCTTAGTTGGGCAAAGGACATAAAAACAGCATCACAGATCTCGAACCAACAAGTACTTACACTGCTGGACGCATCTTCATTTGTCGCCACATCCCGTCTCAATTTGAGCGATCCCACGATTGCGCCAGATTTCACTGTCCTGAGCTTATACAAAATCTTTGGATTCCCTGACCTTGGTGCTTTGTTAGTAAAACGCTCAGCAGAATGGGTGTTCGAAAATAGAAGATACTTTGGAGGTGGCACCGTCGATATGGTTGTCTCCGGAAAGGAGAAGTGGCATGCCCCGAAATCGAATTCCCTCCACGAACGATTAGAGGACGGCACGCTACCATTTCACAATATAGTGGCACTTGACATTGCCATGACCATACATCTAAAGTTATTCAAATCGATGGACCAAGTCAGTTCGCATACTTCATACCTCGCTCAACGAATGCTTCGGGAATTAGGCAGCTTGCGGCATGCCAATGGGGCGCCAGTTTGCACAATCTATACATCAACACCTGAGGATGAAGAATACCTGGGAAATGGCCCAATCGTGTCTTTCAATCTTAGAAATAGCCATGGTGCTTGGATAAGTCTGGCCGAATTTGAAAAACTCACGAATCTGAAGAACATTCACATTCGAACTGGCGGGCTATGTAGTCCAGGAGGCATCGCTTCAGCTCTTAACCTGCAACCTTGGGAAATGAAGAAGAATTTCTCAGCGGGGTTCCGCTGCGGAGCAGATAACGATATCATGTCTGGCAAACCAACAGGAGTGATTCGAGCCAGCTTGGGCGCGATGAGTACCAAAGCAGATGTTGACAGCTTCGTTGCTTTCATCGACGAGTTTTATCGGGAAAGCGCTATACCAGCCGCCCCATCTGATTCACTTCTGCCTGAATCGACTATTGCGTCTCAATCCCCTGCGCTCAGGGTTAAAAGCATAACTATTTACCCTATCAAGAGTTGCGCCAGCTTTTCCATCCCATCTGCCACGCCTTGGGAAGTTCGTCCAGAGGGTCTAGCTTGGGACCGTGAATGGTGCTTGGTACATCATGGTTCAGGGCATGCCTTGAGCCAAAAACGTTGTCCGAAAATGGCTCTTTTGCGACCGATACTAGATTTTGAGAAGGGCCGACTGATTGTTACGTATCATGGCAAAGAGTATGATAATCGGCTACAGCAAATATCTATACCATTATCCGCGGACCCGTCACTTATTGAATCCGACTTCGATAAACAATCATCAAGGGTATGTGGTGAAAAGGTGACCACACAGATATACACTTCAGATCGGATCAACTCTTTCTTTTCTACTGTGCTTGGAATCCCTTGTGTCCTCGCACGTTTTCCTCCTGGGGGACTGGGCATGAAAAGTCGCCTTTCAAAAGCTCAGATACAACGATATCAGCAACCAAGCAAAACTCATACAATACCTGGCTCTTTCCCGGATGTACCATCGCCTCCTGACTCAGACTCGGAGCAGCAGAAGCCTTCCAAAATACTTCTCTCAAATGAGAGTCCCATTTTGTTGATTCATAGCTCGAGTGTCGACGCTTTGAATCAGGAGGTTACCAGCCGTGGTGGTACCCCTGTGAAAGACAAGTCCTTCCGGGCAAATATCATTGTCGAACAGGCTACTGGCTACAAAGCTCAGCCAGCGTTTTCCGAAGATGGCTGGGACTCTATGAGCATTGGAATTCAGAACTTCAAGCTCATGGGTGCGTGTCGCAGGTGTCAGATGGTTTGTATAGACCAGGATACTGGTGAAAGGAAGGAAGAGCCATTCGTGACGCTAGCAAAGACGAGACGATTTGACGGAAAGGTCTACTTTGGGGTGCATATGCGTCACGATCCCTTGAGTGAAGGGGACTTGATGAGTAAGGACTCGCAATATCCTACGATTCAAGTAGGAGATCCTGTATCGGTGCAGCATCGTGCTTAGGCGTTGAAACAGGACACAGGACACTTATACTACATGCAAATATGATAACTAGCGAGACGTTGCATTGTTTCAAAAGGATGTTCATCACCTATGGTTATAACTGTGCAGCATAAAATCCGAATATTGTGCAATTGAGAAAGTTCACCCTTGGCAGAAATTTGCAAGTTGTTGAAGCTGTCAAATGCGGGCATTTGAAAGAAACGATCCGATGCAACTTTCCAAGTCGATAGACATCACGGCTTGCTTCGGGATCTCTCGTCGATAAATCTTATCTCGCGACACGATCAAGGTTGAAAGCAGCACTGATCAAAGCGAGATGACTGAAAGCCTGAGGCGTATTTCCAAGTTGCTCACCACTTCGTGCGATCTCCTCAGAGAACATGCATAGATGGTTAGAGAAACCAAGCATATTCTCAAACAAGTTGACAGCTCGAACGAGATACTTTGGTTCATACACAGCTGCTCGAGTCATAGCTTCAACCAACCAGAACGTACACATACTGAATGCGCCTTCGTGCCCGCCTACTCCTACAATAGCGTTTCTCTCGTCAGCAACTGTACTTCAATGGAGTATAAGGGTTCCTTACCGTCGTTAGAGAGTGTGGTGTCGTAACGGTATACTAAACCAGTACTTGTCAAGCCACCCTTCTCAGGGGGTAGAAGGATACGATCGAGAGTGTTCGTGAAGCGCGGGTCGCAGGGTGAGATGAAGAAGACAAGAGGAGCGATGAGAATGGAGGAATCGATCATGGTTCTGCTCTCGAAGCTCTGCACGAAGCACTTCATCTCCTCGTTGTAACCCTTCTCCATGATGCGCTCGTAGAGGTTGTCTCTCGCCTCCATCCACTTGTTGCGATTTGGGCAGGGGAAGCATCTCTTTTCTGCAAGACGAAGACCTCGGTCAAATGCAACCCAGAGCATGATTTGGGAGTAGGTGAAGTGCTGTTTGTTGTTGCGAACTTCCCAGATGGACATATCAGGATCTACAATTGTCAGTCACAGTCTGAAGACATGGCAGCCATGCGTATCACTTACCGTCAAGGATTGTCAAAACGTAGTCTTAGCAGTCGTTAGTCCATGCCTCAAAGTAGGGTATGCCAACTTACCAAGAATCTCGCGTACAGCCTTCCATACATCCCAAGGAACCGGCTTTCCATACTTGTTGTACAGGTAGATCGCATCCATAAGCTCGCCATAGATATCAAATTGCTGATGAAACGCCGCTCCATTACCAATACGAACAGGGCTGCTTCCACGATATCCTTCAAGATGATCCAGCGTGAGTTCTGGGATGTCAGTTTCGCCACGGATGGTGAACATGATAGGCAGTCCACCATCGGGACCGCGTGAGTGCACGAATCGCTCCATGATGAACTCCATGTACGCATCTGCTTCGGCCTTGAAGCCAAGACGCAGGAGGATGTAGATTGTGAAGCTAGAGTCGCGGATCCAGGAGTAGCGATAGTCCCAGTTTCTGACGCCGCCGATGGCTTCGGGGATGGAAAAGGTCGGGGCAGCTATGATGGCTCCAGTTGGCTCTGTAAAGATTCAGCACAGTTGCATTATCGGGAAAAGTCTGGAAGCCTACCGTAGGTCATCATCTTGAGAATCATCAAACTCCTTGACACAACCTCCCTCCATCGCCCCTTATACTTGGACTGCGCAATAAAATTATACCAAAAGCTCTGGGTAGCATGCTGCTGCGCATCCAGAACATCAGTCGTGATATTCTCTGTGATATGCTGCTCAATATCATTCCTAAGCACGAAGGAAATAGTCTGGCCTTCTTCAATGCGGATCTGGGCTACCAGGCCTTCACCATGGATGCCATGGCGCTTCTCTTTTCTAAAGGTTATGAGAGGGCAGCTTGTCTCGTTTTCACCTTTCTCGACTGCGACGTCGAGTTGGAGTTGAGTATCTCTGCTGCGGAAAGTAGCTACTTTGCTGGTTGTGTCGGTTGCTGAGTGGTGAGCTTGGAATAATGTTGTCTCATGTTCGTCTCTACCGTAGTTGAATGAGGGGAAGATCTCGATGTCTGGACATGTCAGTTCAAGTCCTCATATACCGAGCCAGGGGCACTTACCGAGATTCATGGAACCGCGAATACATTCCACTCGACGAACAAGCCACTTCTTGAGTTCATCCTGGACCTTGGTAGCTTCTCGGTAAGCGTTAAGCTTCACACCCTTGGTCGTAATCTGAGTGCTCTTTGGACGAGGAAAAAAGTCGACCACATCAACCACACCATCTTCATGAATAGATCTCGTCTGAAGAATACATGAAGAAGGCAAATACTGCTGTTTGGTGGTGCAGTTCACATTGGGAGGAGGCGAGATGAAGAAATGGCCTCCCTTGTTCTTATCGAGCAGACGACAGAATACAGAGGGAGAATCAAAATCAGGCCTGTAGTTGACTGGTCAATATTATCCCATACAGAATACTTGATGTATACTCACCAACACATATAATCAATACTTCCATCAATTCCCACGAGAGCACAAGTATGCATGTTCCCAATCATTCCATAATCCTCAATAGGAAGATATCCCCCAGTCTGTCCCCTACGGGAACCTCCAGGGAGAGTCGAAGAGCGTCTTCCTTCCATTTTTCAAACTGTTAACTGTTGATAGTATGGAGGTAGTTGAAAGATGTTAAGAGCTATAGCTCCGGGAGCTTAGGATAGATACCCAAGAATGATGTAATGGATCGTGTAAGTGGTTTAGACGGAAATGCTTAGTATCGTACTACTCCGGATACCCCGGCGAAGTATAAAATTGGATCCTTCTTTCAAGTTCTACTGTAGTAAATAAAAGATATTGATTCCAAGGAATTGCTTCTGAAGGTCAGATGAGATGCGCGGGGTTACTTATAAGCTTTCACGATGTGTAACTACGTACTTCTTAATGGTGTGGATGACTACGCTATTACCTGAGCAGCCATTCCTGAAAGAGGAGAGATGCTCTTGAGACTGTGAATCATTTTTGAGGCTGACAAAGTAATTCATTCCTTTCTCGCGATAGTCGTCAGAAGTAAGCCTATCGTTTCGTAGGCCAAGAGCTGTGGTGTTTATGCTACCCAGCCAAGCTAGACAGCAGATATGCAGTAAGTATTATGAACCATGATCTTTGATTACATAAATTTTACTAAGGTCTCCAAGAACAAGAAACTATTTCTTGTATCTCTCTCTCGTATAAATTCATTCAATTGTGTGAAAGTAGGCCACTTGGTTGACTTACCCGGGAGTACAGGCAACATCTCACAGGTCGCCAACGACGGCACGTTTGATACAATAAGATACCATGAGTCTCACATTTTGCTTCCACAAAGAATACAGCAAGAACCACCTGAAACTTGAATGCAGTATTGGTATCTAAAAATCCATATCCAAACATGTTCCTCACTATTGCAAAAGGCCATCCCAAACACACATATGTAATGATGATCAAATATTTGGAAAAATGGGCGCCTGTTAGGGAAGGACCCACAGGACATATAGCCATTCTCTACTCTTCTCTTCTAATATCCGTCATATACGGAATCAGCAATATCCCCTTTGCGCCGCCTGTTTAACCGTGGTTGTGTTACATTAAGACAAAAGATATGGAGCCATCGTGTCGACTCTCACCCAGTATGACAAAGAAACCGGCCCATAGAGTCGTTATATATAGGCAATGATATTCAAAACAACAAGAAAATTGTGACGCTGAAAGAAGCATTCGAACTTAACGGCGCTCGCTTGCTGCCGCTGGCTCATCGATATCGAGACGGTCGATGCTATCGCGCAAAAGACCAGTGTTTTCCGCATCTGGATTGCCGTCGCGGTCGATAATTCCACTTGTTTGGCTACCAGGAGAGCCTGGTTCGTCTTCGTCGGCGTGTCGACCGTGGACAGATTCTTGGGCGTCCTCGCGCATCTTTGTAATTTTAATGTAGTTATAAGCAGCGATGGCAGCCATGGTCGTGAGAAGACCAACAAAGTTAATGGCAGTCAGGCGGTCGCCAAAGACAAGAGCAGCTGCACTGATAGTGACAACTTCTTTGAAAATGCCGGCAATGGAAAGGGTAACGACGGAAGTACGCTGCAGCAGAGCGAACTCGGATGCTGTCATGCAAAAGGCAATGCATCCGGGGAAAAGTAGGAAAAGAGGTGCCATGAAATAGCCCCATTCATCGGCTAGAACTGTGTATCCCTCAAGCAGGTTGCCGATTCCCTCCACGGGGACGGCGAGGCAGATAAGAACGAGGAACATAACGGGCGTAAGGAAGAAGATGCTAGAAAATGGGTTCGAGGTCGCCGGGTTGCGGAGGAGTAGGATCTGGGTCAATGCCCATCGGAAACCGGAGAAAAAGGCGGCTGAGATAACGAGAGCGAAACCGCCGGCTTTAAATTCGACTTCACCAAAGACCATGAGAACGACACCTAGTGTCATGGTAGCGATAATGGCAACGAGACGCAGTGTTGGCGTTTCGAGGCGGAAGGCGAAAGCGAACACAAGGACAAAAGCGAGCGAGGAGGATTTGCACATAGCTATAGCAAGTTAGCAAGTCTCACAGGAACGCATTTCGGAATCCAACATACTGTAAAAAGTAAGGCTGATAAACTTGAGAGAGGTATTGCCAAGGCCAATGTCAAGACCAGTAGCTGCACCACAAGGTCCAATTCTGGTGAGGTAAAACATCTTGGTCATGCCGTAAGTCTTGGGTTCGTCATCATGTCTTGATCTCCCCATATCGGACTGGTGAACTCCAGCCTGACTGACACCGTATCCTGGCCTCAGGGAGGGCATGAAGTATAGAACCAGACCCGATAGCACAAACTGTACTACCATATGCATAGAGGTTGTAAACAAAGGAAACGCAAAGTTCAGACGGTCATGATCGAACATCCATTTGTTGTACTGTAAGCAATGTCAGCGATTGAGTTCTCCCGAAAAGGGGACAAGTTCATGAAAGGACTTACAATCGATATTGATAACGAAAAGAGGTACCACAAGAGAATCAGGACCATGTTGATCATCAGACTCCTGAAGACGGTCTTATCTGCTTCTTTGCGCTCCTCTTTTGAGATATCATCCCTATCCCTGGCAACTCGCTGATCTAATTGAGTATTTCTGATGCGCTTCTTCTGCCTCCTTTGCTTATCTTTACGGGTCAAACCCGTCTCTTCGTCGTCTTGTAAATCTTCATCGGTAAAGCTGTCGTCGCCTGACTCGTCTTTGCCGATCGCAAAACCGTTCGCATCCAAGTTTTCTTCGGATATCTTGGGCTCGTGTGTTGAGCTGCCTGGTACAGGGCCACGGCTTGTATCACGAAGCCGGCTTGGTGACCCGGCTGGCCGAGTGACCATGTTGTGGCTACTTCGCCGTCGTCGGTGTCCTGCAATGGGCTCCATCTCTATACTCCAGTCGCTTTCGCTCTCGTCTTCGCCGTTGACTGATCTGGCTACCCGGTCGCGAGACGGACCAGCTACTGCTTGACTTCCTCCACTTGCGCCCGGATTTGACGTGGGAGCTACCCTAGCTGCGCCTGATGATGATCCTGCTGCTGTTTCCAAGGGTCTTGAGTCGGAGTCGTCGATGAGAAGAGGCTCGGAGGATGCGGGGGGATCTGAAGCTGAAGCTGAAGCTGGAGCGCGAGTCGAAGATGAAGGGAGTGGTGGTGATGAGGAGGAGGGAGAGGAGGAGGAGACAGGATGAGATCCAAGAGGAAGAGGAAGAGCGGTCATGATGGGGACAAAAGAACGGACTAGAGCAGGGGATGGGATGGGGCTTTCATAAGTCAATCAATCAGTTAGTTAGGTGATGGTAATGAATAGTCAGGTTGGGTCTGGTCAGGTCCTGTCGGATGGTCGATCTCTGGCTGGCTTAGGTGGTCGCAAGGACTCCATTCGTACAGTAGTGCATTAGAAAAGGCGGAGGAGCTAATCCTGTTGTGGAAATAGTTTAAGTCGGGGCCGTCACGGTAGGGGACCGTAGTGCCGTGTCTTGGGCTTTTTGGGGGGGGAGGAAGACTCCGAGCACAGGAGTCAGTAACCACTGACTGCCTACTGACCACTGACCTGAATCTCTTGACGTCGACAGTGCGTTTGGTATGGATGGATGGATGGATGGCTCCTTCAAGTCAGCTTTAAACTGAATCCTGATTACAGTTTCACAGACTTTTACTCTATCCGTAGCCCGGACAGCAATGATTTTTCACAGCTACTCTCTATTCATGATTTTCTACCTTTCCTCCTATATTGGATTGTTAACCCAGCAGCACAAAATACGGAGTGGACCTTTCACGGTGTTCGGCCTCTTGGCGGCTACAAGGAACCCCGTGGCGCACCGCATCCAGCTGCACGCGACACAGCATTTGGGCCTCGAAGCGGAGTCATGATTGGTCTGAGGACCCTGTTTCAAGGTTGTGAGAGTGTGCAGCACACTGGATATCTTTCTGTGGCCGCCTTCCATCATAAGCAAAAAGAGCGGTAACTTAAGAACTGACTCTTTGACTACCAAGGTATCATCAGTCTCAGAGGTACATACTACGTAGACGGAGGTTGGCGAGATTTGGCCAAGATTCGACAGTGCAGCGTTTAGGATTTGAGGCGCAGTCTCGTCTGACAGTTCAGTAATAAATAAACCAGGACTTACCCGAGAAGAACTTGAAGGGCTTATGCGATGCGGGGGTTGCATCATAACTCTGTTCTGTCTGTTGGTGGTTCATCAGATATTGTACTGCAACCGACCTACCGACTGTCCATTACGGACTAAGCCTTCTCTAGGTACCTTAGTATTTACTTACTGTAGCGATCTTCAATCGACAGCGGTCCGCTGCTGACCAAGCTCGAGCACGTGTGGGTTGCCCATGTGATGCATCCTCTAGCTTTTATGCAACCCTCGAGTCAGATCAACTTACTAATGGTCTATCGATTAATTCATTGAAACTCCAACTCACATCCTGAACATGTTCAAGATGCATGCACTCAAGAGTCTCAGACAAACTTGCAGTTGAATTGCCGACCCGCTAATCCAGGGGCAACCGAACGGGAGGTCTCCAACTCGTATTGGACGGGGCTTTGATCTTGCATAAGGACTCAAGCACTAACTCAACGTTAGTTATCCATCATGACATCGTTATCGTATTCGATAAATTTCGGAGATTCTAGTCTCATTGTTTATACGGATATCAACCCCTTTAAAAATTCCATTCGACTTACTATTAATCACGTCTGTCTATCCGTATCCATACGGGAGACGGCATTCGAAATCTTGGCGAAAGTAACGTTGATCAGGAATAAATTTACTACTAAATTAGAACCCAGATGCTTGCGGTTGAGTTGTCCTCAAGTGGATTTAACAGGCCCATGAGAGAGGGTCCTCGCCATCCGAGACATGGACTTTCCCGGACCCAAGCTCTCGGTCCACCAATGATAGTGACCTGAGACATTCGCATTGCACATTGAACTTTGCTGGAAGCTCTTTGGTATCAGACATTCTAGACTCTTCACAACCTTCTGTGGATCAACATGTCACTGAATTTCTTCAGGTTTGATACTCAAGGTGCTAGGTCTCAGGTTATCCGAAAATTCAGCTGCCAAGAGTACAGGAGACCAAATTACCAGGCTAGTTTATGCATATTTATAGACGAGCTCTTATGCTCTTCATGTCTTGAGCACCTCTAACAACGGCAACGTTGGTCTTTCTCGGCCAAGAATGAGTTAGGCCAGACATGTAAACAGGAAAGCTCATGAATAGGCCGCCAGAATGCAACGACGGTTTTCGAGATCCCAAATCCGGAAACTCTGTACAACGCCTGTCTGATCTCCGGAGGCCGAAGACACCTTAACCGGTTTGGAAGCAATCTGAAAGGGCCGTGGTGTTGGAGATAGGCACAGCTATAGTGTTTGTTTATCACCCTACTGAGCGGTATGACTGTAACTACCAAGTCCCAGACATGGCAATAAAGTATATAAAAATTGTGATATTATCCTTCAGTCAAGATCCTTCTCTGCTTCTGTCTACAACTGTTTCTACACCACGCAGGCAGCAATAGTCCAACATACTACAACCAGCCTCGATGATGGCAGCAAAGGACCAAAAACTCTTGCAAAAACTACAAGTCCAGACCCAACCTTTGTCAAAGAAAAGGAAAGATTAAAATAACTCCCGTGGTTACAAAGACGCGCCATTCTCCGCCGTCTTGATGATTCGTTTCCCGTCTTTCCTTTCAGCTGTTATCTGCTTCCCCCTTTTCATCAAATTGCTTCCCCTTCTCGTCGTCTCGAGTCAGAGGAGGATCCTACATGTCCTGGCCCTGAGGAGTTCCAGAAGTGTCAACACCGTGGAAAGCATCACCGAACGCCGAGTCGTCCATGTCCATGCTCAGATCCAGACCTTCACCCAACTCACCTGCTGAGCCGTCTAGCGTAGGGCCGTCGAAGCCAGCAAGGGCATCGCCTGCTGTATCGAGGTCACCCAACGAGCTGAAATCGTTCTGGTCAAAGGTGACAGAACCTCCTGGTGTTCCAGCCGCCGGTGTAGCACCGGCAGAAGCAGTCTTTGCTACTGACTTGGCGGCATCGGCTCCTGGGACGACAGGTGTGTTGGCATTGGCAGATGCGGTACCTGATCCGGGTCCCTGGTTGATCTGATCGTTAGGTGTACCATCCTTGGGCACGACAACCCAGTCTCCGCTACCGGTTCCTTGATCAGGGGCTGTAGCACTCGAATCCTTAGGTCCTTGGGTTCCGCCCATGGTCACATCGCCAGTATTAGCGGATGCAGTGTTCAGGTTGGAGGGTGTTCCGGCTCCGGACTGGTTGGCTGACAATTGAGGCTGAGGAGTTCCAAAATTGTTCAGGGGTGTAGAGGTGGTAGTGTGCATCTGGTCTAGCAATCCAGCAACAGTACCGCCCATATCAATATCAGACTCGCCGATCATAATACCGCTGTTTTGGGAACCGGATTGTGAGGGCTGACGGGATAGTTGTGAGTTGCCAGCCTGAACGGGCTCTGGTGCTGGTGGCTGATAACCTCCATCTTGAACACGGGACACCGTCGGCTTTGTCTCCACCTTCTTTCCAGTAGCATTCTCAACCTCAGATACTATCTGTTCGACTGTTTTCGTGCTAACGGGACGAGGAGCAGGGTCCTCATCATGAGGGTCAATCTTGCCCTCAACTCGCCAAATTTCTGTGCCTGTGCCCTCGACAATGTTTCGAAGCTCCTTCTCCTTGGTGTTGAGAATGGAGTTCTTCTTGAACTCGGCGAGCGCATTCGCGTGATCGGCCTGCATCTTTTCTATTTCTGCCTTGGTGGATTCGATGTGATTATGGACTCGCTTTCGAAATTCTTCGGCCTTATCAGGGTCTAAGCGACCAATATAAGGCTTTTCGGGCACAGTTGTGAAGGCCTCAACACCTTGGGCAGGGAAGATTCCGTCTGTCAGTGGTGACAATTCACCCTTGAAACCAAGGTTGAGGTCGGCTGGTGTGATTTGGCTTATACGATAAGGAGATGAGAGAATCTCCTCCATCCACTCGTGGTTCTGTTGGTACCGGCTCAACGAGATCTCCCTGGGAGTGAGATGATCGAACATATCACCTCTAGAGACATCCTCCTCATCATCAAAAGCAGCATCAGCCTGAGGCATTCCTGGTAGGGGAGCTTGGCCACTTTGGCTCGCCGCGTGTCTCGGTCGCTTGGCAGGAGGACCTGGTGTAGGCTGCGTGGGATAAGCCATCTGCTGAGGGACGCCTCGGGGAGCCATTTGGTGAGGCATTGCCTGTCTTGTAAGGTCCGGCAGTTGGGGCCAATTAACCCGATCAGACAACATAAACTCCTTACGACGAATTTGACCAGCACGTAGCAAGAAGTGGCGCTGTTGCATAATGTTGCTGACTCGCTCGTCGAAGGGAATCATTGTGACAGGAACTCTATCATTGGGATCGGATGGTCCGTAGTGCACGATAAACAGGCCGATGTCTGGTTGGGGCGGGTTGGGGTGACCGGGGATAGGGACTAATCGGCATCGTCGACGGGCGTGAAGAGTGAGTTGTTCACCAGGGTAGTAACCGGCCTTTTGGTAGTAGATTTCGAGCATCTAGAGAGATTCAGCGTTATGTTCCCCTGTTTTATTATTACATTCGATCTTACCAGCCCATTGCCCAGATCATGCTTGTAGACTTGCTCCGGGGGAGCCCACACATAGCCATCGGTCGCGAAGTTGGTTCCCAAACGCTGAAGAGGCTGCCAGGTCAAGAGCATTGTGCCGTCTGTGGGTTTATCGAGATATGTCCAGAAGAAAGGTGCTCTGTCTCGCGCGACTTGTGGTGCGCTCATAAGCCACTTAGCAACCTCGTTGAGGTCAAGTCGGGGCATCACTGGGTATCGAAACGATGAGATGAGATGAACATGGGGCATCTATCAACCTGTCAGAGGGATACTGCGACGAGAGTTCCGTCGTTGCGCGTGAAAGCTGAACATACAAGTTCCTGAGGAACGCCCTGGCTAGGATCCGGTTGAGCCATGATGGGCAAGCGTCGCGATGGCTAATTGCTGGCGTGTCGTTATTTCTGTTTACGCGAATTATCGTACGTATAGTTGCGCGATACAAGACATTCGCCGTATGGAGGTATTGATGGGGCGATTGAGTGTTAAAAAGATAAGGGAATGTCGTGGCGCAATCAACGATTTGATATGCGATGGAGTTGTTAGAAGAGTAATGCCCTTGCGCGGCTCCAAACTTCTCGCGACAAGGCTGGGTGCACCTAGCCAATGAGAGGGGCGCATTTATGGTAGATGATGGTGGGTCTCTCGACATTCGTGTTAAAGAAAGGATTCAATGTCAAGTAATATATGAATTCAACATAAAAAGGTCAATTGTCTTTGGATATTATCCTTTGAAAGACTTAGATGAGAAGATATGCATCACCAAATGTCTGAGCAAGATTACTATACATTTTTCTGGTACCATGCGCATGCCGTCTGCCTCATCAGTTCGTCTCCCGTTTAATCCCTTTATAGCATACAATTGACTTTGGTAGGATACTTAGGTATAAAACACATTTCGTAGACTACTCGTCATCACTCTTCGAACACGGTCAGAGGTATTATTTAACTTATTTTTTTTAATTCTTCTGTTCAGGTTCTAAAGGTGAACCTGGATGTCATCACAGAGCTTTCTAAATCCATACCAGCCCATTCATCATTATCCTTGCAGCGCCAGCGTTGTTCCTGCGTTCCTAATCACAGATTTTTTATAAGACGCAGCTATCGAGCTTCGTACGGCCCGATAATATTCATTTCTTAACCAATCATAATTCCTCCTCTTACCTCCAAGCCCTTTAAGCCTGGTAGGTGGAGGCGGAGACGTTACCACCACGTCCAGTCCAGTTGACGTGAATGTCCTGGCCATTGGGGTACTTCTCGCTGGCGTGCTCGGGCTTGATGCGGAAGGTGTGGGCACCGAAGTAGTCACGCTGAGCCTGGAGAAGGTTGGCGGGGAGGTCCTTGGTGCGGTAACCGTCGAACCAAGACAGAGCGGTAGAGAAGGCGGGAGTAGGGATACCAAGGAGGGCAGCCTTGGCAATAACGTCTCGCCAACCGGGCTGAGCCTTGTGGATGGCCTTGTTGAAGAAGTCGTCGAACAGGAGGTTCTGGAGGTCAGGCTGGGTGCGGTAGGCGTGGGTGATGTCCTTGAGGAAGACGGATCGGATAATGCAGCCACCTCGCCACATGAGGGCAATGGAAGGCTTGTTAAGCTTCCAGCCGTACTCGCGAGCGGCCTCCTGCATGAGCATGAAGCCCTGAGCGTAGGAGATGATCTTGGAGGCGTAGAGAGCCTGCTCGAGGTCCTCGAGGAACTGCTCCTTGTCACCCTCGAACTTGGTGGTTCGGCTGACGAACTCAAGCTTGTTGGAGGCAGTAGCACGCTCGTCCTTGATGGCGGACAAGCATCGGGAGAGAACAGACTCGGCGATCAGAGTGACGGGCATGCCGAGGTCGAGGGCGTTGACGGCGGTCCACTTGCCGGTACCCTTCTGGCCGGCCTTGTCGAGGATCTTCTCGACGAGGGCAGTGCCATCGTCGTCGTTGAAGTACATGATGTCGCGAGTGATCTCGATCAGGAAAGAGTCCAGAACACCCTTGTTCCACTTGGCGAAGACATCGCCAATCTCCTTGCTGGAGAGGCCGAGACCGCGCTTCATGATGTCGTAAGCCTGTAAGGTAAGACGTTAATTTCATATTCAGACTTGGCCATGTTGGGCAGTTCTCCTTACCTCGCAGATGAGCTGCATGTCACCATACTCAATACCGTTGTGGACCATCTTGACGTAGTGACCAGCACCCTCGTCGCCAACCCACTCACAGCAAGCATCGCCATCGCTCTTAGCGGAGATGCTCTGGAAGATGTCCTTGATGTGGGGCCAGGCCTCCTCGTTACCACCGGGCATGATGGAGGGGCCGTATCGGGCACCCTCCTCACCACCGGAGACACCAGAGCCGACGAATCGGATCTTCTTCTCGGCAAGGTACTTGGTGCGGCGGTTGGAGTCGGGGTAGTGGGAGTTACCACCGTCGATGATGATGTCGCCCTCGTCAAGGAGAGGGAGGATCTTCTCGATCCAGTCGTCGACAGCCTGGCCAGCCTGAACCAGGAGCATGACACGGCGGGGAGACTTGAGCTTGCTGACGAACTCCTCGACGCTGTGGGCGCCAACAATGGACTTGCCCTTGGCCTCGTTCTCGAGGAATCGGTCGACCTTGGAGACGGTTCGGTTGAAAGCGCAGATGGTGAAGCCGTTGTCAGCCATGTTCAGAATAAGGTTCTGTCCCCTGTAAGACGTGTAAGTACAAGCTATTATTTCTGGTTGAGCCAGAGATGAATTTGGGGTTTAACTTACATGACAGCGAGGCCGATGAGGCCCAGATCCGCACTTGGCACATTGTCAGCATTCGTTGTATTTTGAGTCGCATCAGAGTTTGAGGGTGATGTGGAAGCAGTGCGTTGTTGAGGGGCGCCCAGATTGAGGTGAGCGAGACGAGCTCTACCCCAAAAAGAAGAGCATGAGCGGTGTTCATGATGGAGACAAATTATACCGTCCACGCGACGACTCCATGCGGAACTCTACCATAGCGATTGCTTCATTTTTCTCTTTTTCCCTCAAGCAGCGCCCGGAGCGCGCGGAAATGAGAGCATGAGAGCATCACCATGAAGAGGTCGTGGAGGGGTGGTGGGGTAATGTCGAGAGGCAGGAGCGACGAGGGGAGCTTGTAACTTACACAGGGCCAGACATGATGGGCTATATTATGTGATCGGGGGGTATAGGTGATGGAATAAAATGAAGTTTGTGAGGATGAATGAAGAAGAGGAGGAAAAGAAAAAGAAGAAGGTGGGAGGAGATGCAAAGTTCAAGTACTGGTACGAATACAGAACCTTGCTCTGGCTTTAGACGGGGACTGGGCCTGGGATGGACTGAAATCTGATGGCCATGGATGTTATCACACCCGTACTAAGGCAGTCTCGGTACCTTGTCCGCCAGCAAAGCATGGGAGGGAATAGAGGTCCCTTTTTTTTCTGCGACCGCTTCGCTCAACGAAGCAACAGCTCAAAACCAATCCAATACAATTGGCATAACGCCAAGAATGGTGGAGAATCCGCCTTGATTGGCGGGGCTTCTGCTAGGTAAGTGCGTATCGTCATCGTCACTGCGCGGTGCGGCCGAAGTGAAGTGAACAACTGACGATTGGAGGTTTTGATGGGATTACAGTTATTGTATCTATGACTACGTATTATTTCCAATGCGTCTTTTCGCAGCTGTAGACTAAAGATAACTCTTTCGGGTATCAGTAATATTCATCAGCATTTTCCTCAAACTTACTCATAAACATCTACAGCTACAAGATTCAAACTTTTGTTCAATTCCTTCAGCCATCATGATGACTGAAGTGATGCCCCTCCACTCCCTGGCCTTGTTTGTAATCCCTCATTGGTTGATACTCTCTAGTAGGGGTCCATCAGCCACCGGACACCAAGTTCCAGAGATTTCCCTCACAATGTTTTTAGCGGTATCACAGGCACTGAGATTTACCCCTCCAGGTCCCGGGCCCCTCTGCGCCCCCTCAGCTCCAACGTTATGACGACTCTGCGGTGCTGCTGCGGTCTTACCCCCAAGTTGAACCCCAAGGCTTACCAAGATTTTTGAAACCGTGACACAAGCAATACAAATCTCGTTACAAACCTCATGCCGCATATCGTGTCAGTTTTTTGGGTTTGCACTTCCGTAGCTTCCGTTTGACAATCAATCATGCAAAACCATCAACCCTGAACCTTCTCGCCTCCAGAGCTCTTTCGATGCGTTTGGTTGGGATAACTTCCAGCCTCTCTTCCTCCCTCGTTGTTCATGCCATGCTATGCCATGTTGTCCGAGTGTTGGGGTCCACTACCTTCCGGGCCCGTGTAATCACTGCCGTGCCAATTGACTTCTCCATCGGACAATAACCCGAACCCCAACGCGCTTTAGCCTTCGCCAATCCGTACCGATGCCCCCGAGAAAGGCGGATACAGACAAATGGAAGCCCAAAGAAAAAAGGCCGCAAATAGTAGACTCAGACTCAACCGTCAGCCAGTACAGGCGTACTCTCAACCCAGGTGCACACTCACCTCAGCCTGACTTCTACTTCTGGACAACACCCCCACCGGACATTAGCCCGGCAACAGGTACTACGGCGCGGTATAAGCGCCGAATCAGATAGACAGCCTCACTGGAGTCCGAAGTCGCTCATGACAAAACATACAAGAAACTCATGGATAACCCAAGACCCAAGACCCAAGACCCAAGACGAGACGAGACAGCCCCAGGTCAGGTCAGGTCAGCCAAGCGAAACGCGCCTCAGAAGCGGAACCGTCAAAAGCCGTCTTGGGTATAACCAGCAGCCCAGGGCAATCTTTATGCCATTAAGCACGCCTGACAAACTCGACTTCTAATTGACTCGGCTCTATCAAAAGCAAAACTTCTATTGATATGCGAACCATTGTGAATCACTGCAGCTGGATAATAATGTCTCAGGCCCAGTCGCATCGGCTCGGTACATATTAGCCGCCAGCTTCTGCCGCCCAAGTCGGCTTGATAACGGATCAATTTCATCCTTCCTTTTAACCTCATCCCATGTTCAATGGAAATTACGGATACATGTCCAGAGTCTAGACAGCCACCTAGTCCGGTATCGTAGCTAACAAGAGCGGATGCGCCTTTTTCGACTCGTTAGAAACTTACCAAACTTGGACATGAAGACATCGAGGGCCCCCACTCAAAGGCAAACAAAGCCTTGGTTATCATTGATGGGAAAGTATTCAAGAACCGTATTTCTCATTTTACTCACTTGTCAAAAAGTCAACGTATATCCATCCAATAGATTGTATCATAAGGAGAATAGTATGTGATATTGCAAGGTAGATTAACCTAGACTTGGTTAGTGATATTATGTACGATCCTAGTATATGGGTCTACAACTTCTTTCATAGAAAAGACTACGAGGTATCATGAGACATATTCTAGGTTCCGATCTACAATCTTTTCCATGATTTGCATTCAAGCAAGTCGAGACGAGGCAGCCCGCTATTCGTGGGGGTCAACTCTGAGCTGCAAAGCATAACCTCTTTTACCTCAAAGACCAGCGTCTAAATTGAGCCAAGGAGGAGTGAAAAGGCTACCAAATAGAGTTCGTTGAATTTAATGTTGTGTTATACGATTCCTCTCCTCCAATCGCAAATATCAACTATCATGAGTACTCATCGAGAAGTTATGATGCCATTTACGATACTTGCACGTGACTGAACAATGGCTCCACTTAGATCATCAGAGTTCGAGCAAGGCTGAGGCAACCCAAATTTTTGGAGGCAGCCTTATCAAGATCCATTTTCTTCCATTTCCATCCAACCACACCATCGTCACCATCAAAATTGCGTTACCTCGTCGCAACGCGCGCCCGGTCGATTCTTTCAGCAACAAACTGCACACGCTGCTAGTAAATCTTGTGAAAGAGGAACTTTGAGCAGAACTTGGCTCAAGGTACGTTTCTGCGCAAAAAACTACACCGCCTTCTCCTGTATTCATCATGTCGTACCCTCCCCCTCCAGGCATCAGCAACAGCTCTCTTCCACCGAGACCACCCGCTTCCAAGTCAGGCTTCAAGCCCGCATTTTCCTCCGCGGCACAGACCTCGAAGCCTTCCTACTCCAGCGCCCCGCCGACCTACTCCGGTCCTTCGAGTTACCCAGCCGCTAGCGCTCCCGCAACACAGTATGGCGCCTCGTACTCTTCCTACCCGACTACCGCTCCCGGCGCGGTGAGTTCGGCCGCAGCATACTCGTACCCTCAACAACCTCAGAGTTACGGTACTCAGAGCTATGGCGCGCAAAGCTATGGTCCTCAGAGCTACGAACCGCAAAGCTATGGCGCTGCACCACAGATTAGAAATCCCTTCCCTACGCCAGGCACGGCCGGAGCCGATTACAACCCCGAGATGGCCGCTCAGATAGCGCAATGGCAAAGCGCATACTCGAGTGCCCCGGCAGACAGTAAAGATAAGAGCGCTGGTCCTACGGCACCTCGAACCGATGCCCAATCTTCAGCGGCTGCTGCAGCCGCCGCCGCAAACCAAGAGCGCAAGAAGACAGTCGTTCGCGAAGGTGGTGGCAAGAAATGGACAGATGACAGCCTTCTCGAATGGGATCCCTCTCACCTGCGACTCTTCGTTGGTAACCTCGCAGGCGAAACCACCGACGATGCCCTTTTGAAGGCCTTCTCGCGCTGGCAGTCCGTTCAAAAGGCCCGTGTCATCCGTGATAAGCGTACATCCAAGTCCAAGGGATATGGTTTTGTCAGCTTCAGTGACGCCGACGATTTCTTCCAAGCCGCCAAGGAAATGAACGGCAAATACATCCAAAGTCACCCCGTAACCATTCGCAAAGCCAACACCGAAATCAAGGTGGCCAATGTCAAGGACAAGGATAGAAATGGAAAGAAGAACAACAAGAACAAGAAGGGCGGCCACGGTGGTCATGGCGGAGGTGCTAGCTATGAACCCAGCCTGGGACCCCAAGGTGGCAGTGGTGTTGTCAAGCCTGGTCAAAAGACTAAGAACGGTCTTCGACTACTTGGTTAATTCGTGCTTTTCGTTTTACCCGGTGTTTGGTGTTGGAATGCTGCATGATAATCGGTATAAATGTGTTAAACTCGGGTCATGCTGTTGCATGGTTATAAGCAAATCAATATATTAGATGATAATGGTAGCACATCAGTTTCGCTCAATTATGCAGTTGTTGGAATCCCATAATGTGCAAGACTGCTCATTACTCCAAACCTTGATGTTAAGACCAGGCTAGCGCCAGGGTGTCAGAAGAATTGGCCGCTGAGAGCATAAGAGACGAAATATTTTGGTCATCTTAGCCTAACTTAGGCTAAGGCTTATGCTACTTTATTTCTGTACCCTAAGCCTTAGAGGATATGCTTCTGACACCCACCTGGCTAGGTATCCGTAAGTAACAGAAGAAATACCGTCTAAGGCTCAGACTACTAATATAAAGTAGCCTAAAAGCTACTCTAAGCTTGTATAAAGAGACCAGATTATCTCATCTCTTATGCCCTCAGCGGCTAATTCTTCTGACACTCTGATGCAGGCCTCGGTATATCATAAGTTTTGCTTGCCAGGGCAACAAGCAGATGACTGATAATGACAGTTGATTTAGTACTTAGACTACTAACACTATTCCCAAAGCCGGATTCAATTTGAGAGAGTTTTCGATCAACGAGTGTATATCATTATCTAACGAGGGCTTTTCTATAATCTACAAGTGACAAGATCCCAATCACATCTCATATAACCAGAGTTAACAAAGGAAAACTGAACCATAACTCCGAGACCATCCCACATATCTGTACAAGATTAGTTACAAAGGAAATACATCTAGCGTCCCCCAAATCTTCAGGGCATGTTGTTTCGAATATTGTCGTATTTACTCGTGGGGTATTTGAGAAGATTCTGGCTCTTCTCCAGACTGCCAAGGGTACGATGAACACCAGCAACCACACTTGCGGATCCGGCTCTATCGCCACTGGCTTCCCAATAGAAAGCACCACCAAGACCTCGCTGGTTGATGTAACCAGCCTTGGCTTGGCCTGACTTGAGGTCATCCATTGTCACAAGCTCCTTCTTGCTGCTGTCATATGTCCAGCTGGCCATAAGAGAAGAGCTATAGGAAGTCTTGGCTCCGGGACGAGGCAGTTCATTGAGAAGGTAGATCCCTTCCGAGTTACCAGCAGTGCCGGAGTAAGATTTACCAAGACCAGCTGTGTTGGAAAAGGAGCGGCCATAGAGAGCCATGCCCATATGGATCTTTTCGGGGGGTATACCAGCAGCGATGTAAGCATTGAGAGTTCCATCAGTGCTGAGCTTCGTTGAAAGGGGGTTCTTCTTGTCCAAGAAGACATTCGATTGATGACCAGTTGTAGAGTCCCAGGGGCCAGCATAGTCATAAGCCATCAGATGCCAGGCATCAATATATCGGTTCATGTTCTTGAGATCCATGGTGTTGTAATGACTTGAACCCGCTGGTGAGGCAACTGTAAGTAGGAAGTGATAATTAAGCTTGTTGTCTGCTGAGTATCTGTCAAGGGCTTTTCGAAGTTCACTCAGTATCAGAACATAGTTTCGGGCCTCCTGAGCGTTGGTCGGGTACTCCCAGTCCACGTCAATGCCGTCAAATCCCCAGTCTGTGATGAGTTCGACTGCAGTGGCGATGAAGCGCCTTCGGCGAGCCTGGGTGCTCACACCAGCGGCGAGTGCTGGACTTCCATTGTAGCCTCCGATTGAAAGCAGCATCTGTTCGTACGTCTTAGCATTTTCACATCGAAATGCTGGATCTTGGCGGCAATTCTACCTTCAAATTGCGACTCTTTTTCTTCAGAATGTACAGCTGCTTAACACACCCATATGCGTTGTTACCACCCCCAACGTCACCCGAATAGAGTCTTCCGGTGTCCGCCCACTCGTCTGACGATTCTCTGATACTTCGTTAGCGAGACTCATTGATGCTCTCGTACTCGGCAGGCACTTACACTGTTCCATCTTTGGCGTTTACTTTGGCAAATGAGTAGAGCACATGCGTAACATGCTTTACCGGGAGGTCTTCGGGGTGGAAGTCCGCCCCGTATGTACCCCTAGTTTCTTCATTATTAGCACCCATTAGTGGTGGGTAGGGGCGCAAGAACTCACCAGTTCGTGAAGTAAATCATGTTTCGCTTTGCAACGCCTCGAGCCTCTAGACGAGTAGGGGCATTGCTGGCATCCTCATCATCGAAGTCACCACCAAAGTAGTTCTTAGCGTCATCTTCCTCCTGGACTTTGACCGCCTCTTCGTTCTCGGCCTGCTGTTCAGACATATTGGCAACAGGAATGTTCGCAGAATCCTGGTTCTGAGCCTCATCGGTCTCCTCGTTCTCAGCTTGCTGCTCAGACATATTGACAGCAGGGAGGTTCTCAGAGTTATGATTCTCAACCTCGTCGAGCTCCTCGTCGTCAGAATCGCCAAGATTGGGGAAGTCCGAAGGGCTGAACTCGTCATCATCCTCTTCTTCGAAGTCGACATTGCCTTCATCTTCCTCGTCACGCTTCAGAAGATCGGCTCGAGAAGCCCTCTGCTCAGAATCAGGAATGGCAGTCTCTTGAGAAGCAGCTTTGATATCGCTGTTTGATGAGCGTGTGTTGAACTTGGACGGCAACCAAGGGTTCCTGGGAGGGATGAATTGGGGCACTGTGTCTCTAGGAACAGCTTGAGTAGGTTGGGGCTTCTTAGGGCCTCGGAAAGGTGACCTGGGTGGGATGAAACTGGGCAGTTTATCATCGTCTGCATTGTCCTGGGCCGCAAGCTTCTGGGGACTGGCGTTCTTGGTGTTTGTCTTTGTGTTCTTAGTGTCTTTGGTGTTCTTGGTATCCTTGGTGCTCTTGGTATCCTTAGCGCTTTTTGTATCCTTGTTGTCCTTGGTGTTCTTGGTGTCTTTTGAGTTCTTCGAGTCCTTTGCAGCAGTTTTCTTGTTGTCGTTGACAGACGCAACTGAGGCAAGCCTTTGAGGGCTAGCCTGTTCGTTGGTCGACTTTTGCTGCTGGTACGTCTTTGCAACAAAAGGCATCTTAGGTGGGATGAATCCCGGTACAATATCATTCTGAGAGTCATCTGGCTGGGCTGCAGCGGTAGGCTTAGCTACCTTGGTCTGAGGCTTGAGCGCATAGCCTATCTTGGGCGGGACGAACTGCGGTGCGACGACGGCGGTTTCTTCTGCTTGACGGCGAACAGCAGTCGACATGGTAGTCCTGGAACCGTGTGAGTGCTCCATGTGGCCATGGAGGTGCTGGTGTCTGGGTTCCACTGACGGGACAGCCAAGGCTGCTTGCACCAAGAAGGGCGCGATGATAAAGATCTGGTTGAGCATATCCAGTACTCTAGTAGAGGTGTTTTTGGTAAAAGAGACCTGTTCGTGGGTGTAATCGTTCTCAGACTTGTGAGAGTCTAGGTGATGGGTTGTGAAAGCAAGTCTATAAGAAATTGATAACTATCAACGCTTCTTATAAGCGACTGACAGTGAGCTGACTGTAAAGGAGTGACACCTCGCAAAAAGTGAGATGGTGTTCATAAACTGCTTCAAGGGGTCCAACAGTCTTGTGAGGGAGTTTAAGCTGAGACAAGATGCTGAAGGCAGGCTGGCAGTGAGACAGAAACCAGGTGACGGAAGCGGAGAATGAGAAAGCACTATACTTTATGAAAGCGAGGGGGACGGTTTGTAAGGAACGAATGACGTTGGTTGGATATTGATGGAAAAGGAATGGCTTAAGGGTGAGATCAATAGGAAGAGAAGGGGAGCCAAGAGGGTGAGACACGGGAATCGAGGCGAATTTATGACACTGGACATGATGCAGGCACGCCACTCTACCTATGTCGGTTCAGGATAAGAAGGGGACCCTGAAGGAGTATAGCATGTCGACGAAAGCGTATCGTGTACGCGTACCGATGGGAAGAGGACGCCCAAGCATGCTACGGAAAGCATCGCTGACCCTCCATCAAGGAGATTCCGTTCTCGACTAAGGGTGTCTCGATGCCGGATGAGACATGAAGACCAAAATCTGGGAGCTTATTGAGCGCCACAAGCCTCTAAAACGTGGGATTGGTATGTCTTGGGACCCTGACGAGGAATGCGCTTAGTGTCTGGAACCAGTGGATGATGGCACTAGGGAGGGACGGTCGGAGTTTAAGGCACTGGGACATGTTGATGATTTCTTCAGATGAGATTGTCATTGTGAATTAGCCGAAATAGAGTTGAGTCGGGGTCTTTCTCGCGGTTGCAGAGAAAGTCCGTAGGCTCGGTGCTGGTGATCCTGGTGTAAGTGGATTTAGTTTTGGTAGCGTTGGTGATGATGGAAGTATAGAGTTTAGGACCCCGATCAGCGTCGGGACCTGACAGGTTGAAAGCTGAAAGTGACAGTTGTTCCTGCGTAAGCCTCCTTCCGTTTAATCGATTTCTGCACCTTCCAATCTTGTGCCTGTGCCTGTTCCTGGCCCTGAATTGACCCGTTGATCGTGCCTGCCCAGTTTGACTTTGACGGTTGCTGACTGATACAGAAGAAGGGTTGAATTTAAGGATAATCGCCAAGTTATATATATTGTCTATGTATTAAGATCAATCAAGGGAGAAAACAATTAATTGTTCCCCTACTTCTCACAATGAGCCCTTGTCAGAGCACGTAAGACGCCGCTCCCGCTAATGTCTGAGTCCTTTCCCTTGCGCTCCCGCTACCTCAAGGGCAACTCCCTTGAATGATTCACATTTTGACAGCTCTTCAAGACTATCTTTAACTCACACAAGACAATCCCGAGAAACCAAGCAATAACTAATTTCAAGGGTCTAGATCATGATCCAGAAAACAGACGTTAGTAAAGGCGTCGCCGAGACTCATTCTGGACTCATCAACGTTGAACATACAAACTCTGCCTCTCACAACGTCCAAGCGTTGATGATTTGAAATAAACAGTTTTTTCCTTCCTCTGCTGCCTGTTCCTGATTCAAAGAAGGGTCTGTGGCTAAGCTAGAGACGATGATGACAGATCAGTAATGGTTGGCACTGACACTGACACTAAACTAGCGAAGCCATCGCGATGTCCTTAATGGCGCCCGAATCGTCAATCTGCATTCCAGTCGCCCACAATTATCGATTCAGAAACCATAGGGTCGGCCGGTTGCATCGAAATCTCTGCTGTCTATCTCTGATACAAGACATTGGTCATGCCCCCCGTTCCCGCGACTTTCAGTTATGGACAGCCTCTGTCATGAATGGATGAGGCACCAGATGTAACTCTCTGACCACAGCATAAGTAAGAATTGGTTCACCTTGAAACCGCCATTTGATGTCACAACTACATTTATATGTGTCATTTGATGTTTTACTCACATTCCCACAGGAAAAGGAAGAAAAGAAAGTGGCAGGGCTACCTGGCCTCTGGGTGTCAGAAGAATTGACCCTGGGGAGCATAAGAGACGAAATAACTTCGTCATTTTAGGCCACTTTAGACCGGGACTTAGGCTTCTTTATTTCTGTAGCCTAAGTCTTAGACAATTCTTCTGGCATCCACCTGCCTGGAAGTCCTTTCATATTGGTGGAAGCACTATCACTAACAGCTGCGTGACAAACTCCCGTCAAGGTCCTATGGTTGATCGAGCACCAGTTTTGTCCGAATGCGACTCAGAAGGTCAGTTAATGTCTTGCAAAAATATATTGAATAATGGACGAAATGCATGAATTCGGGCACGGATGAACCTTGCGATGTTGCATGGTGTTCACGCCAACGACGTGGCTAGTGCAAGAATCCATTAATAGTGAAATGAGAATCCATGTAAACAAAGAAAATGCCTCCCAACTTGTGTCTGGTTGCGCCCTGTAAAGGAGAACAAGGTTTGTTCACTGTGAATGGATCTGGTTGTACATAAAGAACATAGCCCCGAGAACATTAATAGTCTGTGAACACCAACAAAAGAATACTTCTTCACTGTCTTGTTAGTTACTTTACTTGTTCAGATAATGATATAAAAACGACAAGATGCTCGACCGATCTCTAGATTCCGCTCTCATCCACAACAAATATCGATACAGAAGAAACCTCTACCCACGAGCATTATCAGTATCGACCCCATCAATGTCTATATCTCTACACCGTCATTATGTGTTTATACGGCCGTGTCGTCTTCACCTGCGCCCACGAGCGCTGGGGTTTATGTGTAAAGAAGTGCCCGACCAGCGAAGCCTTTGCCGCCAAGGAGAGCGACCAAGATTGTTTGGTAAAAAGCCCTCACGTGCCTACATCGCGAAGATTGCAGAAAAAGTGCAGCAGATGTATCGCGATGGAAAACAAATTGGGCAAAGCTAGGAAGAGCATTGAGGATGTGAAAGAGACTCTTAGAAGAATTGAGGAGAAGAAGACAAAGATTGAAGAGAAAAAGAAGATCGAAGAGAGTCAAGCTGAATCTGTCGTTGAATTGGATCCTGGTCTCGGAGTCATTAGTGAGGAGGATGAGACTGAGGAGTCTGAGATGGGAGATTCTTCTTGGGCGAGTGGTTCATGCACATCATAGATACGAAGATACGAGTCGAGATAATACCCGGTTGATGGATTTTGGATATACCCTCATAGACTAGAATGGACACGAGTCTAATGAATAAACAGAAACATTTGATTCTATCCACAGTATTTACTTGTCTGTCTGTGAACTAACATGACTTATCATAGACTTCTTTGGTGACTAACAGTTGTTATCAATATATCAAATCAATCCGTAAATTGGGCAGCAATATTCTTGTAAATTACATCACATCCCTTACCCTTTCTGGTCATCTCTGCGAGAAACAAGTCTCGTGATGTCTGTTGGTTCATGGATATCAAGGTCGATGTCACTCTACCAAAACCTGCGCCTCAGTTGAGAATCCATATTTACGCCCGAGATAAACCCAGAATGGCAGCTCGCTTATAATTGTCCAATTGATGTACATCATGTCACTGTCCTTTTCTCTTTTCCCCGGATCTAATCTAACTCAGCCACCACCGACCGATATCCTCCGATTCCCCGTTCCGGTCGGATCCACTTCCCAAGTCCCGGAGTCCCGTCTCATTCGCCGTTGGACGGATCTTGAAGCCGTGATGGAAGAACATGAGACATTCTAGAGTCGTGGAAGGAATATTAACCTTGTCTCTCAAGAACTCGTGACGCTCTCTGTGCGTAGCCTAACAGCGGTATCAAAAATGTCGGGCTCGTAATGAACCAGCCCCCCCGGCTAGACAAACTCTTGGCAGTCAGCTTCAGAGGATCATTCACATACATAAATAAGCTTGACCCGCCGCTGGACGATCAATGACACTTGATTGCATACAGCTGTAGAGAAAGGAGTGACCTACCGCTCGCTTATACCGTATCCCCCCCCACCGACACTACAGTCCTACCTTAACTTCCAATCTTTCTAGTCAAAAGACTCTCATGAATAACGAGTTCTCGACCCCGTTCAAGAGGGTCGCCGTTCTTCTCAAGTCCCGCAAGACTACACTGTCCGTCTCGGGCGGTGGAGCACAGCCGCCCTAATGGAGTTTGTACACCACGGTTTAGATCTCTTCAATTACGACCAGAAGGTCTGTTCTAAGCAAGTTCTTATCACGGGGAATGACACTCCGTCAAATATTGAATACGATGAATACGTCGTTTATAAACGAGATGATTCTGAGCCTGCGCCCGAACCTGCACCTGAGAGTTTGAATCATGCTTGGGGACATCATGATGAGCATATCACTCACCATTTTACCCGCGATGATACCCCGGGAACTACAATCTTTGATCTAGCATTTCGTCAAGGCTATATGCTTGATCGTGAAGTCGGTATTCACCAGCAGCCACAAAAGATGTTGACTAACTAGTTGAAAGGGTACTTTTCGAAAGCCAAATGACGATGAAGCGCCATCAGCTGGCATGGAAGGTCGAATTCGCAGAGTGTAAGTTATCTTTGTCACCATATACCTACTTATCTGACTTGATATAGCATCTGTTTCAAGCGCAAGACAGGTATCTACGATGGTAACCGCGAGATTCTCAGCATGACAGTTGACGATCTCGCTGCCATGAACCTCCACCCTGCCACTCTGCAGTACTCAACCCGTACCACAACAGAATCTAGATTCTGGTCCAAAGATAGGTCTCAGCTGAGTAGGTCTACTTATAGTCATATAATAATCAACTTCTGACAAAATACATAGGCATCATTCTCGCTTTCTCAGAAATGCCAAAGACGCCCTGCGACTTCCTCTCCATGACATACGACGTTCGTGATCGCTCTGCAACCATTCTGGTCCGACAATCTTGGGAGCCGAGACGTCACAACATGGACGATCTGGACGAGTACGATCACCGTCTCGAGTCATGCAGAACCCATTGGGCACACCCTCTCATCATGCCTGTCGTGTTACTCCAAGTACAATTCTTGCGGTGCGAGGAAGCTGTCAGCGAGAACAACTCCAGCGTAGCCCATCTGGAATACGATGTTAGCAACATTGCGGGTTTCGATGAAGCAGAGTCCGGGAGACGTCTGAGCCGAACCTTTAGTAATGGAAAGGATGGCGAGAGAATTACATGGGGCCCCTCGACTATGACAAAGCTGATGAAGAGGGCGCATGAGGTTCTCAAGGATACTATCAAGCTTCTTGATACTATTCGATGGATGGAGCGAGCCATCAAGGTCTTGATTCTGGCTGGCGATGAACTCAATGAACGAATGGGGAACAGCTTGTGCTTTAGTCAGGATCTTAGCATGTTAAGTCCTAATTACTTGGACCCATCGGGTGGATTTCCTCCAGTCAGTCCCGTTATGCCACCTCGAGATCTTCCTAAACTTCAGCTCCCTGAAGAGATCACGGATGGAGACTCCCTGGGCCCTCATTGGCATGAAATTCGCCAGTACCTCGATGGTCTGCTTAGACTCTGCATGGGTCTTGAGACTGACAGACGCATGTCAGAGGCTAGATGCCGTGCCCAGATCGACATGGTAAGTATCGCGACCTCCCTACTGAACGGCATATGCTTACATACCACAGATCTACAGTAAGATGGCTCAGGAAGACAACATCCTCAACGCTCGAATGGCCGTATCATCCTCCCGCGACAGTTCCTCCATGAAAGCCTTAGCCGTCATAACCGCCATCTTTCTCCCCGGAGAATTTCTAGGTACTCTCTTCGGCATGTCAATGTTCGACTGGCTTGGCCCAGAGGCAGAAGACGATGCAAGCGACGATGCTGCAGGACCCGCGATCCAAGGAGTAAAAGTTCACCGCTTCGGAGAAAACTTCTGGTACTACTGGGCCACCGCCGTGCCCCTGACTGTCGTAATTCTTGTCGTATGGCGAGTCTGGTGGGTTACTCAGGACCGCTACTTCCGAAGACACTTGTCCCAGGAGCTCAGCGAGGAGAGATACTGGACTGCTGATGGAAAGCCTCGACAGCTAGAGCGTAGCTTTCTTTGGGACTTCTTTTATCTTTCTGCGAGGAGGGATGAGAAGCCGCGTACAGCAGAGGACTTGGCTGATCTTGAGACTGTTGCTTCTACTGCGAAGGATGAATACGGCGGGGGATTGCCGGGAGCTACGAGTGCGAGACAGGGACAGATTCTTGAGACGCGCAGATGGAGGCTTCAAAGAGGGACGAATACAGCTGTATGATCAAAGTTTCTTGGTGTGTAATGTTGGTTTGCCAGCATAGTTGAGCAGCATTTACGAGTTTGTATATGGAATTTGAAGATTGTCATCAGGTTCTGTACTTATTGTTCACATATCCACATCGACATTCATGTCAATTAAATTAGAAACAAATAAGAAAATTCTCTCTCCAAGACTAGAATGTTCCTCAGAAGCAAGTTCAGTACTGTTATGCCTGTCCATCCAACAATCCACTGTCCAATACTTCCCGAAAGTTCCTCGCCCATTTCACTCTACCATCCCCTTCACTCTTCTCACCAACGTGAGGAACATTGACTCTAATTCTCTTCAGTGTTTTCATCAAAGTTGACTCTTCATCATCGGATATCACAACTCCCCCTGTAAGCAAACACTCCATATCCGTCGTCGAGTCCCCAAAGTAAATCACTTTTCCATCCTTCTCTTTCATGAGATGCTTCAAAGCTTCCTTCTTCTCTCGCGCATTCGTCATACGTCCACTGAAGAACTCGGGGCCTGTAATGGTTCCGTCCAGAGCTGGTTCATTCGCGACAATATCAAGAGTATGTGGAGATAAAGCGCCTCGAATGAAAGCACGGGACCAGTTGACCGATATAACGCTCACGCTCCAATTCCTTTCCGCTGCAAGTTTCATGACGTCTTTGAACCCATCTCTGATCTTTATCCTCCCAGCGGTAACGGCGTCGGCTCCGGCTTGTGATAGCGTCTCAGCATCCAAGCCTGTAAAGATGCGTGACTCGGCAATGCGCTGTAACGATGTCTCCTCCACGTCTTTCATTCCTGACAAAAAGTGAACTTCTTGATCCACGCATGTCCGCGTATCCTCTGGTGATGGGTGATTCTCTTTGTAGTGTCTGTAATCGGCAACATAGGCTTGGACCACTTGGTCCCATGAAGTCTGAAGATCGTGGCCGTTCCTATTCCGCTGTATCTCGATGGCCGAGCGGGCCAGCTCCCCGATTGTGTCTTGCTGGGTAATTGTTCCGTCAAAATCGAATACCAGATGCATTTTGTAACAGGAAGAATAGTGAAGGCAGTCTTGAGGCGAGGTTGTTGTTATAAGCGAAGTTGCTGGGATGATCAACAAGTGGAGAAGAGCTATAAGCATAAGCATTTGAGCCAAGATCTTGGAAGGTAGCTTCCCGCTCGAAACCAGCAGCTGACTCAATATTCAAATGGCGTTTTATAGAGCGCCTGTGGTTACTCTAGAGTCTACTAAGGTTAAGTTAACTTGTTTACTGCGGGGAAGTTCATTACGTAGTTGTTCTTGTAAAGAGCGAGAGTGAGTGGATCACAATGACCAGGAAATAGTAGCTCGGCCAAGCTTCCTACTTGCATGCCTAGATAGTAAAGGCCGGATATAATACAACCATAGATAGTCTACCTAGACAAGTCAACAAGTTTTAACAAAAACATTTCATTCGCTAAATTGACTACTTCTTGTAATCTTTGGTACTAAAGGGTATCATGCTCTAAAAACCCTATCCTTTGTTTGAATCCTTCCTTCCAATGTAGCATTATACGACAGCTATGCTGTAATCGAATCTCCCTGTGATGATGAAATTATACCTCTTATTGTTGTTTGTTGCTCGTAAGACGTGCCAGAATCGCGACCTTAAGAGACTGGTAGCACATCTTCCATCTCTTCGTCGTCATCGTCATCGTCCATGGGTTCGGCGGCAGCCTCTTGGGCCTCTGCGCCGCCCTTGTCGCGGTAAGCGTCGCTCAAACAGTAGTGGTTGGCGAATCGACCACTCTTGTTGAGGACGGCAATCTTCTCAAGCACTTGCCGCAAGTACTGGTCGGGCTGCTGGAGCTTTTGTCGAAGTGCCTTCATGGACCAATATTGATACTGGCGGAAACACTCGAAAATAAGATCCAGAAGCTGGTTCTCTGGGATACGGGCGGCCTTGAAAACCTCGCCCTTCTTTGGCTTGGCTGTAGCTGCAGCATTTTTCTAGCAGGTTGGTCAGTATTGCTTGAATTGTAACACACACAAGAACAACCAAACTTACGACAAAGCTGCCACCCCAGTTGGCTGCGCTGACACTTCCGGGGTTGACAATGGTTGAAGCTGCGTTTCGGCTGATAATTTGAAGCTTGGACTTGTTTGCCTCAGCATCGAGAATCTTCTGCTGAAGCAGTCGCTCTTCTTCCCTAATATCACGAGGTTCCACGCGAACATCATAATGTATCTTACCAAAGATCTTCGTCTTTTCTGATGTAACGAATTAGCCACCCATCCTCTAGTCGCATACCATACAGTTGTACTTACTGGGAACAGCCTTTCGATAGTAGGGTTGATATCGGCTCCTGCGGTCGTACGTCGGTCGATCTGGCCCGTTGCCGTTGTTGGCTTGCTTCTGCCTTAGCAGCGAGGCAGGGATACCAGCGTTAGCAGCCTCTTGTCGCGCCTTGCTCCGTGCCTTGAAACCGGGCAAATCTTCTTCGCTGAAGATGAAGTGGTTGCTGACATTGGGTTCTAGGACTTCGAGGTCGTATTCGCGAGGCAGCACTTGGTGTTCGGGGCAGTTGTTGGAGAGAAGCATGCGAAGTTTGGTCTATCCTTGTGTCAATATGATGCCATCATCATGCCTTGCCTTGCTTTGCTTCGCTTATGCAGGCGCAGGATAGAATACGCACATCCGAGCTGCCGTCTGGCTTTTGTTCGGTCCATGTTCGCAGAGTGCCAATCTGAATCTCGTCGTCGTCGCCCAGTCGCTCGGTGAGCTTGTACCAAGCTTCCCACATGTATCGAGGAACGCGCGCTAGGTAGAGCGTCTCGGAAGTGGGAGCATTCTTGTCGTAAAATTCGAGGTCGCCAGCATCTTCATAGAGATCCTCTTCCTCTGCTGGGGTTTCGGGGTCGGGTTTGATATAAGGGTCTTGCTTGATGAATGGTTCGGACATGATGTTGGTTGATGTGGATGGCAGGTTTGTAGGAGAGTGACGGCGCGCGCAATGTCGTAAATATGGATGGAGTTACAGGCTGCAGGAGCTAAAATATACTAAAGCGGGTCCTTTCTTTATAGGTACTCGACGACTAGGTACGGGCAGACCCCGAGTAAGGTAATTTGATGGGGAAACCTAAGTTGAGAAAAGAGAAAGTCACTGACTAACATGAATGCGAAGGAGTACAGTTTTGTTTAGTTTTAGAATTTGAACCATGCAATGCTCAGTTACCTTGTGTTGAAGTAAGTCAAGTTTGTATTATTTCGGATATAGGGTAGCATCCATTCTCTTAAGAACAAAGAAAGCCTGGAAACAAGGGTGCACGGGCATTGAGTCATGTCTTTCAGTGTTGGTTATTTCCAGCTACCAGAATGACTCCCGTCTACTGTCCTTTAGCGGACACCTAACTGGAAACAAAATACTGCCACACCTGACACGCCTCAACAAAGGCTCCATGTTCTTCGTTTCTTTGTGTCATCTTTCTGTAGATCCCCTTTCTTTTTTAGACCAAAGTCGTTCTGCGCTTGAACCAATAAGGCAAAGACCCATGCTCCCCAAGCTGCATCCCTAAGCCAAAAAGAGGTCTCACCTATCACATCCCCGACAACTACGTCGTGGCTCAGCCTCTTTAACAACTTACTTCCCTTTGACTTCTGACAACCCTGGGCTCTCTTTTAACTCAACATTCTAACTTTTGCAATGTCGCGGTAACACTGATCCACAAGCGGTAGCTATTGAGCCAGCTTATATATACGGCTATCCCCTTTTCCATTTCTGTTTCGATATAAGCCATCTCGACCCGTTGTCGACAGCTCCGACTTCGCCCCAACTTCCACGACAGACCTTCCAATATCGCGATACAGGTCACGACATATAATACATAATACCACCAGTAGACCGAGCGAATACTTCAACACAAACCCCTGAATCTAATCTTCTACACATACACGTCAATATGCCAGCCAAGTCTCTCCTGGAGATTGCCACAACGGCATGTATTAAAAACATCCGCGAACTCGACAGCGTCGGCGACTATCTCCTCTACAAAACCATCCGTCCTCTCCTCCTCAAGATCGATAATCCCAAACAACTACGTACCATCGAGATTAACTCCCCGCAAATCCAAGGCGAGACCGGCGAGATATGGCTCAAGATAATCAAGCACGAATTCCCAATGGAATTCAAGCAGAAGGCATACAAGCCCCCAAACGCGACGAAATGGTACCGCGTCTACGAAAAATACAAATCAGACCATCAGAAAGCCCTCGATGAGAGTGAGGCTAAGCTCAAGAGCGCCTTTATGGGGATCAAGAAGGATAGAGAGAAGACCATCACCAAGATTGTCGATGACAGGAGGCTGCTCCCGCAGGGAGGGAGAGTCGGGCCAAAGAAACCTTGGGGATTCGGTCCGCGAGACCCCAATGGCAGCACACTGGCGTTTACAAGGGGTAGTCGCACAAAGACAAACAACGGCGCAAGCGTAATGCGCAAGGTGCGAAGGGAGACAAAGGAAATCGCCAGCATCCATGGTTCATTGTCGAGACCGACCCAGTCATCCAATGCCATCTCTAAGATTCGAAGGGCACCTCCCGCTATGGTCAATGACTACCAGAGAGCGTCTCAGCCAGCGATTCGGCCGCCCCCACCAAAACCAACACCCTCTGAGGTAGTTGAAGCTCACGAGGAACGAGCGCAATATATCACAGACTCAGACTCGGATGGTGGTGGAGGAGACGATTTGTTTGATGACGATGCATCACCTCCTCGACAGACACTTGCTCGCCCTTCATCATCTACCCTCAAGGGGCCATCACCTAGTCCAAGCAAGCCAGCGGCCAAGGCCAAGCGAGGTCTGCTATCCAACAGTTATAAGGGCCCCAAGCCTCAAGCCGCTGCAGCACCTTCACAACCTCGATCTTCGCGGCCAGTCAAGGAGGAAAGAAGATCTCCTATCCCTGAGCGGGAAGTTTTGTCCCCTTCACCTGAGGCTGGCCCATCCTCTTCGCCCCCACCAGCTGCACGACTGCCTCCTGCTGTCAACCCACGCAAGCGTAAGGGCACTGATATCTTCATGAAGCCCAAAAGAAGAGCTTAAGGCTCCATGGGACAGTTTTTTGTTTTGTTTTCTACCATTGCATCTTCGGGTGGTACATCGGAGCGTTTTCATCGAGCAGGAGGCTATTTGTCCCTACTGCATTACTGGCGTACGAGTTACAACGGGTGGTTTCAGGAAATGGTACAACACTGCAAATGGGACTAGGAAATACGGTCCATCAATGTGAATTAGATAGACTGGGTATAAAATGGGATGGCCTAAAATGGATTTATATTTACTGGTGACTTGTACGACAGCAACAACAGCACTGCCAGCGAAAAGAACTACAAACATCGGCAGATATTATAGAATTTGATAACTCTTCGATTGTTTTATGGTATCCTCATCATGTGTGTGTGTTCTAAGTAGTGCTCAATCCCAGCAACAGCATTCTGCGCATCTTCGGTGTACAGCTGACTCGACATCATGATCCTTTCGGTTCAACAGCTGTTGCATATTGCGCGTGTTGTGTATCCTTAGTGTATATGATCCTTGGACCTGTATCGAGTTCCCCGGGTTGGGAATAAAGTCTACTCTGATAGTTCGAATTGTCATTCGATACTATTTATGCTAGCCATCGTCCACCTCTAAGGGCGAGGACGAGATGCAGAGTGTCTCCAGCGACGAGGTTGTATTCGGAGGCGGTCTTGTCGTCGGTCCTAGAGAAAATAGGTTAGTAACCGGTGCGTCTTTGACACGGGCGCGTTGTTAAATGCGACGTACATTTGCTTGCCGCCGTGAATGAGTCGTTGCTGAACAGGCGGGATACCCTCCTTCTCCTCGACCTTCTCCTTGATTTGGGAGACCTTCAAGCAGTCAGTATAAGCTTCAATATCTCTTCTGCTCCAAATGTAAAGCGTCTGTCCAATATTACCTTGTAGTCTGACTCGATGTCGAGCTCGATCTCCTTGCCAGTCAATGTTCGGACCCTGTTGAATCGCAAAGTTAGCTGCGTTTGTGCATGACGTCGAAGTTTCGGTGACGTACTTGATCAACATATTTGCGGTTGCGTTAAGGCGTTCGGTTCTGGTATTATCGCGTATCCTTCTTTGGAGTTTGTGAAGTCGAAAGACGGAAAGTCGTGAAGCTTCCGAGTATGCGAGGCTGATGGGAAAGTCAAATGCTGGACGCTGTTGGGCTGACTGAGCCCGGATCGCTGGTGGGGTTGTAGGCTAACATTCACGAAGGAGGGGCGACCCTGGTACTGAATGGCGGTTGCCTCGCTAGGACCATTCATCTGCCTGCTATTAGTGCTTGCTAGGTATTTGATGAATCCAATGCTTAAACACGATTCCAACAAGGACTTATTCAGGCTGCCAACTTATAAAGCAAACAGGACAAATTTAATACAATGTCGTGTCTTTTTCTTATGTATCCAGGTACCTACTGTAGTTATATTCGCATCGATACATGCTCCATCTTCATTATATATTCACAAGCTGAGCGTTCCAATCGATATCATTTGCAGCAGAGCAGAATAGGCAGTTTTCTTTCACTACCTCATTATTCATAATAGTACAACCATTTCGGTAGGTAGACATACAGTGGAGAGTTACATTAAACCCCATAAACACACCTCTTCATCTCTCATCTTTAGTTCTTCTCGCCACTTTCGAAAACATTAAGACCCAGGCCCTCAGAATCAAGCATCAGCCTGTTCTTGGCGCCAGCCTCCTGGAGCTGAGAAGCGATCAATCGAGCGTTCTCGATCTTCTTGAGCTCAAGGTAGGCCTTGTTCTTCTTGATAGCCTCACCAATCAGCTCAGCAGAGCGAGCCTCACCCTGTGCCCTGACAACCATGGCCTGCTTCTCTTGTCGTGCCTTGTCGACGACGAAGGCTGCTCGCTGGGCCTCTTGCTGGGCAACCTGCTTGGCCTCAACGGCGGCTGTGAACTCGGGAGAGAAGGCAAGGTGCTATCGCATGTTAGTCCAATATACATATCAAACTCGCAGGATTTGTACATACAGTTAGAGAGACATCATCGAGAAGAATGTTGAATCGGGCAGCTCGGCGAGAAAGGTTCTCTCGCACCAGTCTAGCGACGTTCTCACGTTGTGTAATGAGCTGACTGGCATTGAACTGGGCAACAACGCTCTTGAGAACCTCGTTGACGATAGAGGGCAGCACACGCTCATCGTAATCGGTGCCTAGTGTTCGGTAGATTTGGGGAAGAGCATCGACCTGAGGGCGGGAAAGCACACGACAGGTGATGTTGACCATCTGCAAATCCTTGGTACCAGTCAAGGACGCAACGTTGCGCGGCTTCGCTCGGACATCGTACACGATCGGAGTCTCAAACCAAGGGATGTTGATGTGTGTTCCTATAAGTTTCCCGAGTCAGCCTCTAGGCCGGATCCGAATCGTCCGAGATATTGGTCCTCGTACCTTCGTTGTAGATTTCCTTGCTCACACCAGTTAATCTCTGGTACTTGATGGCTCGGTGACCACCATCAACGTTGAAAAGCGAGTTTGACAGGAACAGAGCACCACCAGCAAGCAAAAGACCACCGGCAAGAGCGCCACCGGCTGCTCGAGGCATCTGAGGGCCACCTCCTCCAACACCACCACGGGCCTGCTGCATCTGTCGGAGACGGCGCATGGCCTCCTCTTGCCAGTTGTTGTTCGACATTGTGAAGCTTGCGTTTTCGGAGCGAGCGTGGGCGAATCGAACCGAAGTGGGATGTCGACGTGGGTGGTGATGCTTTTTTTCTAGGCGTCCGTGTAGTCGTCAATGATGGTGATGGGATGGGTCATGGAGCTGCGATTGAAGCTGTCGGGTGTGGGTCCCCTCTTTTTGCCCGCCCGCCCGACCTTTCCCGTTTAAGAAGCAGCATTCGACCAATTACCTCTTGCCTTTACACAAGACATGAGATAATCGTGTTACTCAGTCACAGTCACATTCACATTCACTCTTCCAAAACATGGATGCATCATAATTGAATGAATATTTCATACAAAGGAAATCTTTGTCCCGTCAAGGGGCATCAGAACACCATGTTCTGCACCATATACAATGGTATCTGTACGTACATAACATGGACACAAACCCCATTCGCCAAACATGCAACCTAACCTGATACCCATTATACGTGAAATCGGCATCCACGCATCCCGTCATCCCTTCATACTTAATTCCTATATATCTTTTCATATATGTCCATATTCCAAAAGCAAAATTCATCTATGTATTGCAAATATTTCGAGCGCGTATTGATAAAGGAAAATGAATACTTTATATGTCACAGATTACTCGCGGAGAGCAATCTTGATTGTCTCAGTGCCAGCCTTGGGCTTCTGAGCATAACCACTGAGCATTCGGAAGCCGGCCTTGCAGTTTCGACCTTCCTCGAATACAGCGGCGACACCGTCCAGACACTTGCCAGCCTCTTCCATGGCAGTTCCAGTAGTGGTGGTGTCGGCCAATCGCAGCTCGCCAGCAACCTTCTCCATTTCACAGCGAAGGAGCCATCGCTCCCAGTTCCAGCCGCCAGCAATACTGCAAGCGCTTGCGATATCGTCACTGCTTCCCATGACCATGGCGTCCATCTGACAGGTCTTGACGTCCTGTCCATCGGGGCTGTCCTTCATGGGAGGAGTGGGAGGCTTGTACATGCTTCGCCTGGCACCCATTGGAAGACACATCCAGATGCGGCGGGTGTCTTGGAAACCGGCACGAGCCAGACGGCTAAGCCAGAGCTTGGTGGGGCTGGGGTCATAACCCAGAGTCTTAAGGGCAAAGCCAAACTCAACACTCTTGGCCAATCCGACGGGACCAGCGTTGATGATGTCTGAGTCAAGAAGAGAGAAGTCGAGGTAGCCACCAGGCTTGAGGACACGCATACACTCCTTGAGGCAAGTGTCCCACTCATCTTCGCCGTTCTCACCAAAAAGCTTGAGAATGCTGTGAAGCTCTCGGGCAGAAATGAGATCGAACTGGTTGTCCGCAAAGGGAAGGCGAGAGAACTTCTCAACGGCAACTTGACGGTGGTTGGGAGGACCGCGGACGTTGCAGTTGGAAAGTTGACGGATAGACTTGGTGGTGACGGTGTAAACCTTGGTGTTGGGGAACTGGAGCGCGCAGTGCCACGCCCAGTCGCAGGTAGTCTGTCCACCAAGGTCAAGAACTCTGGCGCGCTCACGGACAATACCGCTCTTGTTGGGAGCAGCGCGAGAAAGACGAGCAAGTCTCTTGGTCACGGGAGCAGAGATCAGACGGCCACCGTTAAGCATCTTCATGGCGGCAACGTGCCAGGCAGCAACGGTCATCTGGTTCATGGCCTCAACCTCCTTCTCATGTCGGAGCTTCTCGGGGTCGTCGATGATGTTGTCATCTCCACGAGCAACGTTGGCGCTGAGTCGCTTCTTGGCGGATTGTGGGACGACACTGAGCTGGTACTTGCCGAGAAGCTGGTTGCGGTGGGAGTCGCGGAGAGAAACGCGCTGAGCCTGAATAGCTTCAAAACGAGCAAGCTGGTGAACAAAGACATCTTGGCGCTGGATGCGGACGATGTAGTCTTGGAATGCTCGGTAGTAGGCAGACTCGCGGCGGATGAGCATGGATGGCAGGCGCTTGGGGTGGTCAGATGTCGAGACAAGGTTGGAAAAACGAACACTCTTCTTGAGGGGAGCAATAGACTGCTCAGGCTGAGCCTTGAGGGGAGGGAGCTCGTTCTGAACCATGGAAGTTCCGAGTTCCTCCTCGGCCTCCTCAGTAATAGTGTTGAGACCGCCATCGTCCTCAGAAGTATCATCCTGGACACCGCGAAGGTAAGATCGCTGAGCCATGAGCCAGAGCTCAGTACGGTCAAAGTGGGAGAGGGCCTCCTTCTGTTGCTTACGAGCATAGTCGGGGTCGTAATCGACGACAATCTCGGTGGGCGCATCCTCGACCTGAGGAGAAGCGGGAGCATCGGCGGACTCGACAGTGGAAGGAGCGGTCTTGTGCTCAAACACGGGGCGAGCAGTGGGCATGTCATCAGAGAAATCATCCTCCTCCTTAAGCTCGACCACCTGTTCAACGATGGGCTCCGTGGGAGCGGGTGTAAACCTGACATTGCGGTAAAAGTCCTCGACGATATCCTTTCGCTTGGGAACAGGAGGGGCAGAAGCATCCGCGTTCCAGGGGCATCGGTAAAACTGCTCGGCGGTGGTCGACGTAGGCGGGGGCATATCCTCAGGAGACTTGGAGGGCATGTGCCATGTGTTGCGGGTTCGTGGAGACAGGCCAGAGAAGAAGCCTCCTGGAGAGGGAATGTCGAGCTTGGTCAAGTCGGCAAGAGACTGGCGGTTGGTGTTGGGAGAGAAAGCCCTGTTGATAGCAGACTGCGGGTGGAAGGTGGTGATGAGTCGCAGTGGTTGTTGTCGCATCTCAACTGCTGGCTGTTGCTCAGGAACCTCGATAACCTGGGATGGCTGTTCATGAAGGTTCTCGCCGCTTGCAAGGGCGTGAAGAGTAGCCAGAGCACCAGGCTGGAGTTGAACGCCGGCCCAAGCATCATCTGTGGCTGATTCCTCGTTGCCGATGATTGGTGTGGGCGGAGCGCTCATGGCTGCGAGTTGCTCAGATGTCAGGCTACCATCCAAGGAGGGAGGTGCTGACATTGTTGGTGTTTGGGCGGCATGTTGTTCGTGCATGAACTCCATCTGAGCAGGTGACATAGTAAGTTTCACGGAAGGAGTCAGAGGAACTGGTGAAGTCAGTGACTTCTTCATGTTGTCCACAGCAGACCACGTCTCGACAGAGTTGTCGCGTGTTGCTGGGATGACAAGCGGAGTGGGCTGCCTTGTCGGGGCCTGCCTCGACTTAGCAGACGCCTTTCTCCTGAGCATGTCTTCCTCATCATCTGTTACATCGTAGAGGTCCTCAAACTCGGTGGCCTCGGTAGCAACACTCTGGCGGTTCCAGGGGTTACTGGAAGTTGTTGGTGAAGTGTCAGTAGCCGAGTCAGCTGAGGGTGACGATGGTAGAACTGGAGCGGAGAGGTAGTGAATCCCTCTGGGTGTCGGGAAGTGATCGCTCATCGGCGTCAACCAGGCCTCGATCTTGAGTTGAGTATTGCCAGTTCGTCTTAGCCTGCGACCTCCATTCTGGGCCATACCATCGTCGCTATCCTCCTCGATTATAGGATTAAGTCTCCCCCTGTGCTTCCGAGCCAGCGAAGAGTCCAGGGGGTAGTATCGGTTTTGTGTATCGGCCATATTGCGTTTTTATATCAGCTATTCCCGATATCTGACTATGGCCCGAGGGCTCGACGCAATAAACAGGCTGATTAAATTAGTCGTGGTAGTTAGGGACTGGGGACGGCCTGCGTCAGTATTAAATGGTGTAAAACGACAGGATGCTTCGATCAACGAAGCTCTATGCGGATCTGCGAAGTGACACAGCACGGAAGGCTGAAGATGGTAAGAAGAGAATGTAGAACAAGAGGCCAGGCTTCTGGCCGGGGGATTATCATAGTCTTAAAGCCCGAAGGCTAGACTAGTCTTGTCCAGGATCATCAAGACTCGCTGGAGCGGCTATCCGAAGAGTGGGCTCAGAACGAGTCGAGGTTGGGCGGCACATACTGCACTTGCAGTAGCACCTCGTCCACCGTACCGTAGCTCAGGTGGGCCGATGCATCGACAGACATCCATTGACATGGTATGTGGCGCATGCGGGGGCACTAAGAGCGCCAATATGGTGTTGAAGAAGCTGACTGGCACATAAGGCTGCGAAAGCAAGGTGAAGTCTGTGTTGGCGGTAGACAAGACGAGGAAGAGGTTGCATCAAGGTGGCATCGATTCCTGGTCTCTAAGTCGGTTGACCCCCACTAGCGAGCAACTAATTAGTTCAAAGGGCCAATAAGATGCAAGATCGTGGACTTCTATTTTTGGTTGACAGCGGTTGACAGGGGTAGAACTTGTTGCGCGCGCGAAAGCTGTGATGACGGTAACGAGCGTGAGAGACCATTGGTCAACTGACGGCCCTATAGAGCCAATAAGCGAAAACATTTGTTTCTCGGGCGGCTAACTGCCTCTTGGCCAATTCTGTGCATCGTCGAATGCGGTATCGTTTTTGTGATAGCACTGCCTGAACGCATGAAGACAGAGACCATGAGGTCGCTCAATTGAGACAAGTCATGCAACAGAACCGGCCCAAAGGGGAGGTTTCCGAACTTTCCAAATGTCGTATATCCAAGCGTATGCTGGAACTCACTACTTCACTGGCCGTTAATTCTTCATGCTGAAATGGTCACGACCGCTTTAAGAGACCATGGTTTGATCGATCAAACGTCGAAAGATGTGGAAGGCGCCGAGGACGATTCAAGGTTGCCCGATATTGGTAATCCGAGCCCAAACATCAAACATCGCAATGGTCACGATTATCGGTGAGAAGTGTGACGTAGTTCACTGTGGATTAACGTGAGTCGTGAATAGGGAGGTTGACGATGCTCGATTAAAGCCACGAGGCCTTGTCTCTAGTCCAGGGTCTAGAAGAAGCAATTAACCCGTCGGGTTGCAAGCGCGCACATCATTTCAATGTAACCCAAGATAGCGTCACTAATCTGTCGTTGGTCATTTTCGTCACGTCGTCTTGCATAGGCAAATCTCAAGATGCTGCAGAGCCTGGAGAATAAGCGCGGATAAACTCCAGGACCGTTTTCAGATAAGTTGTCGGAGAACAAGGGAATCCCAGTCTGAGTCTAGACTTTGGCTCGTCATTAAAACATATCCTCAATTGATGGGGGTAAATACAAACACAGTATCAACATCCAGATACAAGCCATAGGTGATTGGACTTTTTGTTCCTTGCCGTAATATCTGATATAGATATAGCATCTCAAAAAAAAAAAAAAAGAGTTGAAATAATCGCTATTATTTGAGAGATACTTGAATGCTGATATTGTAGATGGACAAATGTCGTATTTTCGTTCAAGTCTAGGGTGACCATCACCAGCACAAAATTGTTAGTGCAACCTGCCTCAGGCTTGAAGCTCCGTCACCGCTGATGGTCCCGGCCTTGCCTCTAAGGTTACGATTTGAAGGACAAGGCTCAAGCCCAGTAGACAGCCCAGCTGCAGTGCCCCTCCATGAAATTTACCCCGCCATAGATTCGCATCCCCGATTATCGACCAGAGTAACGCGTATCTTCATATCAAACGATTTTTTGACTACAATTCCTTTTCAATAACGTTCAAAGAATACCCGAAAAGCTTCTAATCTCCATGGCCGACGTGGAACAACCCGAGGGCGAGCCTCAGAGCCGTCGTGTCACCTACTGCGGTGGTAAGTTATCTATCATTCTGAAGCTCTGATATAAAAACGAGAATCAAAACATATCTGACCGCGTCTACGTACAGTCTGCACTCTACCCCCAGAGGTAACGACCTACCTTTTACGAGACCCCCTTGAGAGAACCATTCCAACTGATTAATCGCCCAAGTAGTACTGCGAGTATGGCGGAACAGCTAAGAAGTGCCGGGAGTGGCTCGAGAAGAACGAACCAGAGCTGTACAGCCGTATCTGGTCACCAGGTATGCAATCCCAGATGATTTTGAATGCGCTAGAACATGCGATAACCCTCAACGCTACCTATAGAGGCTCTGGAAGCTGCTACAGCATCGCTATCTGTCGAAGCCCAGAAACGAGCCGAGAAGGATGCCCAGAAGAAGACGGCAAAGGCCGAGGCTGCCGAAGCTAAGCATGCCGACATGCTGGCCAAGAGTACAGTCACCATCAAGCGCATTGAGCGAAATAAGAAGAAGTTTGTCACCGCCGTGATAGGATTGGAGGCGTTTGACCTGGAGCTGAAGAAGGTGAGTCTACTCCTTCACTCCCTTTCAGGGCTGGAGAACGACAGTGCTCAACATCATCACAGGTCGCCAAGGATCTTGGCAAGAAGTTTGCTACTGGAGCTTCAGTCACAAAGCTTCCCGGTGGCGGAGACGAGATTGTTGTGCAGGGTGATGTCAGCATTGAGCTGGAGGAGTTTCTACTCGAGAAGTACAAGCAGATACCTAAGGACCACATCGAACTTGTCGAGGACAAGAAGAAGAAGAAGGCCGCTCCGGCGCCATAGAGTGAATGGGGATATATACCAGAAGTCATTCCGAATTAAAAAAAATGGCACAGGGGAGTTTGTTCATGAAACCTTGCGCTTTTCTTTTCTAGGCATATGCAGTTTCAAAACAACATCGTAAAATACCCTGGAGCTTGCTTTCCTATGCATAACGACTCGCCTATGTCCTTGAACGCCATATCATGTACCAAGATAAAAATGACCAATACACCAACCAAGTCTCATTGCTTCATCACGGAGCATGCTATGCCCGTTTCCGCAAAACTCGTCCTGTACCTGTGCTCGCGGTAGAAGTGTTGGCCTTTGCCGCTGTTGTCTTGCGTACTCCACCTGTTGCAGCCCCCTTACGCGAAGCTGTAGCCCCCTTCTTTGCTGGCGCTCCCTTGGCCGCTGAGGCCTTTCTTATCACTGTTCCGTTGCTGGTCTCGCTCGATTCACTATTGGCGATTGATCTACGTCCCGTCCGCGTAGCTGGTCGCGAGACAGGGGGTCGAGATGTGTTATTCGCTAGCACTTTCTTGTTTTTCGCCACAGCAGCGCTGTTGGAATTTGTGCTTATAGCTGAGGATGTGGTGACCTTGCGTGCAACGCCACCTCGCGAGGCCTTTGCCTTTTCCACCATGCTTGTGAGCATATTCGCAGCCGCAGCAGAGCGAGATTGTGAGGGGTTCTTCAATGGAGAAGCGGGTCGTGCAATGCCGGACTTGATAGGGGATACTGGTCGATTCGCCATTCGCGAGTTTGACGAAGTTGGTGACAAAACTTGAGCAGGTCGCATAAGAGACACGTCTCCATTAGGGATCCCTCTGACCTTCTTCTTCGCATTTTCGTTGTGCTCAATTTCGTTCTCCTTATCTCCCGAGATAGCATCACTGTAGTTTGTTAGTCCATGAAATCGACAGGACAAGAGGAATCATGTACCTCATGCGTTTTGTACGCGCCGAAGACTTGAAGTTGTGCGTGCTGGGTTGGGAGTGTTTGACTGGGCTTGTAATTCGTGCTGTTGTGGGAGGCTTCCTTGTGACTGCTGATCGTGCAGCTCGCTGCTTTTCTTGTTCCATGTACTTCTGCAGTAAGTCTCCCATCTTGACGTTCCTCATTGACATGGGAATTCTGTTGAGTCGCATTTCGATGCGTGAGCGCACTGTTGTGGCCATGTAGTTATATTGAGCCCTCAGTCGTCGAGCGCGTTCAGTGACTGAAGCATGGTTAGTCGCGTGTCATTCTACCGATTCGATTTTTCATACTCTCAAGTTGCATGTTGTCGATCATGGCTTGCTTTTGTTGCATCGTGATGGTACCGGGTGTTCGTTTCTTAATGGGACTTCGTGGGTGCGCCGTAGGGCTTCCAGATCGTAGAGGCACTACTTCGGCCATGGCGTTCTTGGAAGGGGATGAAGATCCCACTGAAGATCTTGTTCTTGGTCGTGTAGGAGCCATTTTTGTGTATGTGTGTGTGTATTTGGGCCGTTGTTTGTTTAGTGACAATAATCAAAAAGTGCGGAATGTCTGGAGTTGCAATTGTCTACCCCAGGCGCGTTGGTTTAGAGGTGGAGCTGCGGGAAGTAAACAAAGTATGTGGGTCATAGGATTAGGTAATACGTCTTAGCTTCCCTGACGCAAGCATTTGGTAGCGGCTGCACAGAAGGTAGAGCTACTCGGTGCTGCACCCATGTTCCCGCAGCAACAAAGTAGCTCTACCTTGGACCTCTACAGCTGCACTCCGCCAGGCTGAACTGCCTTACGACACTGGGAGCTTCAATCGCTTCTAGCCTTCTCACCTCCAACTGAAGCTCAACATCAACACCTGAACATTTTCTACGCATCTCCTCTCCTCACATCTCCACAGCTGCAAACGAAACCAGATTTAATTGCAGAACACAACAACGCTCAACATGGTTCTCGAGGCGGTAATGGTTGTCGTTGACAACAGCGAAAGCAGCAGAAATGGCGACTACCAACCAACCCGATTCGATTCGCAAGTAGATGCCGTCAACATCACTTTCCAGTCTATCACACAAGGAAACCCCGAATCATCTGTTGGATTGATGAGCATGGGAGGCAAGGGACCTGAGGTGTTGGTGACTCTCACCACGGAGCAGGGCAAGATCCTCGAGGGTCTGCACCGAACGAAGAAGAAGATTGGGGGCTCTTCTCATTTGAAGACGGGTATTCAGGTGGCTACTGTAAGTCGCATGCACTGTTAATGAGCTCACACAAGTCCTGACCTTTCCTTAGCTCGCCTTGAAGCATCGCCAGAACCGATCCCAGCGTCAACGAATAATAGTCTTTGTCTGTTCTCCCGTCGAAGAATCAGAGAAGGAGCTCACCACACTCGCCAAGAAGATGAAGAAGGCCAACATCTCGGTCGACTTTGTTCTGTTCGGCGATCTCGACGACGACAGCACCAAGAACAAGCTGCAATTGTTCATTGATACGGTCAAGACGAACGAGGGTTGTCACTTGGTAGTCATTCCTGCTAGCAGCAAGCTGCTTAGCGACCAACTCGTCTCGTCCCCCATTCTTCTGGGCGAAAACGCTGGCGGATCTAGCGGAGCTGGAGGTGCAGGTGGCGGTAACGATGAGTTCGAATTCGGGTTCGACCCCGCGATGGAGCCCGAGCTGGCTCTTGCTCTGCGCATGAGTATGGAGGAGGAGAAGGCCCGACAGGAAAAGGCGGCCCGCGAAGAGGAAGAGGCAGCTAAGAAGGCTTCTCTAGGCGACGTCAAGGAGGAAGACGAGGGCCACGGATCAAGCAGCAAGGACCAAGATAAGGACAAGAAGGGTGACGATAAGATGGACATCTCATGATAGATTACGGTCCCGCTTTGAACATCATAGCAACTGTACAATAGACACAGGGCAGGGGTTTAGATGACGAAGATTAAAGCCATTACGATACATGCAAATGTCCCCCGATACTCCGTGAATCTATGGACCACCCACCCATCTATCGATTATTTATCTCCCTAATGTATGATAGTAGTTTCCTGTCAAAAATGTCGCAGCGAACAGGCATCTCAAGAGAATAGAAAGGGTTCTTCATGACATAGTCTGAATAGAGATCGTAGATCTTGCGGATGGTGACATCAACGTTTGCTTGTGTTGTGTCGGTGAAGAGGAGGAATTTAACGCCTGTCAAGGTGTTGAAGCACTGCATGCGGAAGTTTTCTGTCTCGAGAACCTCTAGGCCTGATGATGGCTCTGGTCTGTTGCCCGGTAGTGTTGCGCCTGGTAAGTTCTTTACTGGATTGAGACGTGAGGTGATTGCATGAACACTGGGTATCGGCGTGAGATTTGGCTTATCTGTGTAGAGGAAGTGAAGGCACATACCCGTGAAAGGTTCCAGCAAGGACTAGATAGTCATTTGTGCTGATTTGTTGAAGGCCTTCGTGGAAGTTTTTGTTGTAGACTAAACCACCAGCCTTGTTGATGATGATGAGAGCAAAGATAGTCCTGGTACATGATTAATGGAGTGCCCTCTGGGTTATCGGTAATAAACGCTCGTACATGATGCCTTGTCTGTTTTATATATCATGAGTGTTCTGGTGTTGTCGTTTGTATGCCCCTGAGCCTCATTCGTCATTTATAACCATATGAAAAGGGACCAGGACCAGAACAAGGGTGAGAGGGATGAGGGTGAGATGAGCCTGTGAGTATATAGTTAGCATCTTTGTTTTATAGAGGAATAAATACACACAAGATCGAGCGATTATTTATATGTGTTGATATGAACCGGTGGATTATAAAGCTGTGAAGCCAAATGTTGTCGGTTCTCTAGGGCGGAGTATCAATGAGGGTTGACAGATTGACAATGGAAGACAGAGCTGCGCCCAGAGGCTGGAAGAGACCGCCACGCGACTCTATCACCGAAACCAAACAGCGGACAGCCACTGGAAGGTTAGGTTTCACCTTCCTCAGGGAGGTACCTGGCCTAAAGTAGACCGAAGCCCCACTAATTAAGCTGGGGTACGTACTGGACATTACCTGCCTCTGATCTCTCAGGTCGACTCTTCCACTTTCGATATCCATCGCATTCTATAACAAAGACTCGTTCGCATACCGACTATCTTCACAACCCGCGCACCAATTAAGATATACGAATCGCACACGAAAAATCTCGACTCCCATATCTAGCGCAATCTTCACATCTACAATGGAGGATCAACAAACACCGGCTATTCCCCAACCGCCTAAGAAGGTCAGCCACCCTCGAACCTCGCGACCCAAGCCCGCTGCTCCTGGAAACGAAGAGGCTTCTGCAGTCCTCAACCTTGGCGAGTTCCAAGACGTCGATACCCTCACGCTCTCCGAAGCTGCCCTGGTTCTCAACGCCCTTCATGCCAAGCGAAAGAACGACCGCCGAAATGTCAACAACACCGAGTAAATGATCCTTGTGGCTCTTGGATCGTGAACAGAGAGACTGACTATGGATAGAATGTTGAACTCGACTCTTACCTACCTGGATAACTTTGCGCGATTCACGCAGAAGGAGAACGTAGAAGCTGTCGAGCGTCTTCTGAGCGCACACAAGAACCTTGCCAAGTTTGAGCGCGCACAGTTGGGTAAGGCAGCTAGGAAGAGCTTGTTAAACTTCTCGAAAAACTGACACCTAAATTCTAGGGTCCCTATGCTGCGAAGGAGCCGACGAAGCAAAGACACTTATCCCATCACTGGCCGACAAGATCTCAGACCAGGACCTCCAGGATCTTCTTGACGAGATTTCCAAGCTCCAGACCAGGTGAAGCGCTTGCTACATCTGCATGGCGAGACTCGATTCAGACTTAACACCAACCGGACGGCGTACTTTTGCAGATTGGCTTCTTTTCGTGGTGGTTGATGCGTGCATATTTATCCAAGCTCGAAGAATGAAAAAAGAAAAATTGGGAAACGAAAGTCGCAACTTCAGGGATGGCGACACATTTACTCTTGCATTTGAGGCGCATAGCGGGAAAAAGGGGACACCGCATATTGTATTCTGGAAACGCACGATGACCCTAGTCCATGCATGTTTTAAAGTATGGCAGTCAATGTGTATTGTTCCTTGTTGGACAGGCTAGGGGCACTTCGTGGTTCTTGTACTACTGATACTTTTATGACAAAATACTAATAATTAGATTTGTTTCTTCTTGGTGAGTAGAAATAAGTTGACCGACTACCCGCTGTTTAGATCGCAGGATTCGTGTTCCAAGCATATATAACAGCCAGTGCCATGGTGCACAAAGAATGCAATAGCCATATAGATTCAGGCTGATATTCTACAAGCTTGGACATATTGTATCAGTGGAAAATGAGCGTCATGTATAGACCTCTCAGTGATCCAACTGAAACAAGATGTTGCTGAATTCAGCTCCAGGGACACTCAGTTAGAACTCGATGACAGATGGGAAAACGAAAGACTGCTAAACTTGACTAATTACAAACTGCCCTCAAACCACAACAGTATCAATCGACTTGATGAAGTCAGTCGCATAGCGATCCTGCTGAGCAACATGTCTCGAGAACGCATCTCCAGTCTTGATCACAAACTCAGGAATCTGCACATTACCCTTCTTCCACACATAACCATTTCCACCATCAGCAGCCCTCTCAAACCCACGCAGAGCCTTGGGCTTGTAGTTGGGCACCTTGCTCATGCGGTACTTGACACACGGATGGATCATCTCGTACGTCTCGCCCAGCTCTCGACCCTTGTCATCTTTGGTATAGTTACCAGGCGCTCTGTCGACTGATCCACCAGCGATCATGGCACCTGTGAAGCTATCGACGATGGGACCAGTTGCCCAGCCGCTGACAGTCTCTTCTGGGATCTTGCGCACATCTGCTTTCCTGATACCTGTGCGATCCAGGGAGGCTGCGATGCGACTTGTCAGTAGACCACCACCGAAATCCTTCTCTTCGCCATCCTGGATATCAGTTAGGAGAGGCTTGAGGAGGTTGTAGCGGTCTTGGACTGCTGATTTGCCCAGGTCGCCCAAGCTGCCATCTTGAACGAATTGAAGATATGGAGCAACCTGCTCGCACATCCAGGCGAATGAGATGAGCGCAATTTCTATCACTGTCAGCATATACTTGAGAGCCAAAGCTGACTGGCAAACTCACGTTCGAAATCACTCTTCTTGTCTGTAAGAAGATCGTCATTTCCACCACCAATGTTGATATGCACACCAGGAAACCAGACCTGGAGAAGCTCAGACTTGTTGTCGCGCAACTGCTCATGCATCTCGCCGTCGACGACAGCACCCCAGGCTTCTTGCAGCTCTTTCTTGCTGGCATTAGTATTGCAGTGCACCTTTTCCCAGTCAGACCAGAGCTGCTCTAGATCCTTTTCGGGCTCTGGAGACTGGTCTTTGCTGGTTGGGAAGTGCCAAAGACTGGGCGAGAAGGGAGCGCGATGTTCATCAAGAGCCAATGCGTGGTACGCATGTTGGATGTCTGAGTAAAGTCAGTATTGGGAATCAATGTTTGTTGTTTGAAGACTCACAAGGGCTGAGGTGAATGTTGTGGAAGCCGGGCTTGGAGATACCAACAGCCTTTTCGAGGAACTTCAAGTTGAAGCGTGTCCATGGCAAATCTGGAATCCCAAGACTACCAACTGTGTCAAAGACACCCACGACCTTGACAAACCTCGAAGACTCAGGCGCATCATGATGAGGAGGGCTATCCCACTCAGAGGGAATTCCAGATCCTCCGTTGGCCTGCTTCTTAGAATGCACTCCGTTAACCCACTCCAGATAAGCCTGTGACTTGCGGAAGTGCAAACCGTCAGGGTTCTGCTGGTACAGGGCGTACAGGTCTGGGAAATCCTGAAGGTCTTGGGGACAGACAATGCCAATGTCAGTGACGAGGCCAGCTACCGCACGAGCAGTGTACGCTCCACGTGAGAAGCCAAAGCAGAAGATCTCATCGCCAAGGTTGTAGTTAAGAACAATGAAGTTGTAAGCTTCAATGACATTGCCTACAAACCCAATGCCTGTGCCTCCCTGTCGGTTGGCTTCTGCTTGGCCTAGGTCTCCGGTGCCAATGCCGGCATCGTAGTATACTATCTGCTGCCAGACCTTTCCGTCCTTATCCTTGCCGCTGCGAGCAATGGAGCGGGCAAGTCTTGTCACGTTGGACGGGATGTTCTTGAGGCCTGACACAGAAGACTGCCAAGTGCCGTCACAGCAGATGACGATACGCTTGGGAGCGGCATGGGCATCTTCTGCTGCTTCATGATGAGAGCCATCATTCAGAGGAATGAAGGCTTTGGAGAAATGAGGATGAGAAGGCATTCTGATAAGCGATGTTTGACAAGATATAGAGGGAGTCTTGGAACTGGGAGTTGACCACGGTCGATTGACCTTCTCCTCTGGGCTCTTATATCCTTCTCATGACGGTGATCTGGGGGGCACAGCCTGGCTTCTTTCAGGCTCCCGTCTCTTTCCTCCCTGCAGTATCAAGACTCAGCTGAAGCCACAATGCTGCTGTGTCTTGGTCGGCAGTCCCGAATAGGTCTGCTGCACCACTCACCCCTCACTTTGGTAGATCATTGTGCTGAAAACTAGTGCCGTGATAGGCTCTTGTCGAGGACGAGGCAGTTGCGGTGAAACTACACAATGATTCGGCAAGTGCTTCGTAAGAGTGTCAGACGTCAGCATGAATTGGTCAATCAGCGTATCATGCAGGGTATTGGCGGGGAGAATGCCCAGTACAGACATTTTCGGCATACAGTAAGCTCGAATCGAATGGTTCCCAGCATCTACAGTACAGAGTAAGACGGTCAGCTCTCCACTTTCAACATAAGCACCATCTACGTGATGCAGCACAAACGGAAACTCACCCGATTCAGCCCCGGGGAGCGGGCCGCAAACGGGAAGAATGAACTGCCGCCTAGTTGTCAGATTTGCTCCAATAGCAGGGAATGCGCATCACTGTCATGATGAGAGAGGCTTGGGCAGGGCTTTGATCTGCAAGCCACATTCGGACTGTTTCAACCTATAGATCTTGTATTCGAGTTCCAAGTAGCGAATCATATCTTACAACACAAAAGGGAGAAGACGTCAAAGTATTCTCCGCACAACGCCATCAAATGCTTATCAGTCAATACTGCATGTGTTCACCTTCCCTGTTAAACCACAACTAACTTAGTCCCCCACACTGTTCGTAACTACACCCTTTCATCCCGGTTGTTGTTGATTCGTACTTTCACCGAGAGTTCGATATTGATTCCAGTGATTGACAAATTGCTTTTGTTGGCGGTCCTCCAAGGTAGCGTTGAGATTGGCACGGGGATCTATGCAGCTCCCATTTGCTGTAGGATATGCAGTCTGAGCGGAATATCCAGAAACGGCAACTGCACCATGATCTGGCTGAGACTCTTTTTCTCTGGCGTCGCTGAAAGTGACTGCAGGAAGCTCATGCACAACATTGTCAGCGCCATCCATCTCAAAAGTGCCACTGGGGGGCCGGAGGTGGTTGTCTACTCTGTCGATACGGCCTGCAGAGTAGCTTTAGTATTCGTTTCGGTAGCGAGTCGTCGTCCAATGAAGAGTCCGATGATGAATCTGGTAACATACCTCCAAATGGTGCAAATGGATCTTCACTTCTACGAGTGCTCTTGCGTGACAGCATCCTGCTGAGTAGGCTCTTGTCCGCCTTTTCTTCCAGGTAGTAAGGGGTATTGGGGAACTCCATCTGTTTGGCCTTTCGACGACGTATGCAAACCACTGCAACGATGATGAGGACCAAGAAAGCAATGCCACCTATTGCTGCACCGACAACAAGACCAATTGAGGGCGAACCTGCATTGTTGTTATCATCGAGAGAAGCACCTGATGTGCTCGTCTCGGTAGGCAATGAGGTAGCTGTGCCATCAAAGGATCCAGTTGGAAATGGAAATTGATCTGTGCCAGCTGATGTCACGGAAGTCATGAAGCCGGTTGGTGTTGAAGGTGCCTGGCTGATAAAGGTAGTCCTCCTGTTGGTAACTGTGACCTTGTTGGGGTTTGAAACTGTATGGGTGATCCCTGAGTCGGTCTTAGTAGTGGAAGGTGCTGTGTGCCTATCAGGCGAAGAAGTTTCCTCGTCGTCGGACATGGTGAGTGAAGCACTGGGCTTTCTTCGACTAAACGATGTTTCGGGAACTTCACTGACAACTGCGTCGGGTAGCGAAATAATGTTTCCAGTGGGAATGTCCTCGAACGAATTAGTTTCGGTATCAGACATGTCGCTAGTTGGCCAAGAGCTCAGGTCTGGGGTGACGGGATCGTCGCGGCAGCCGCGAGGTTTGATACATGGATTGTGGGAACAGCAGCCGACGAATTTGAAGTCGGAGTGTCTGCAATCGTAGTGTTTCTTGTCAGCACCGCATTCTTCCTTATCGTCCACCCGTAAAACCTTGGCCATAGTAGGCAAACGGTATGGCAATGGGGGACACAAACGGTCAGTCAGTCAAGTAGCAAGAGAGAGATACTTGTTTGCTTTAATTGTACTTCGTTTGACTTGGAAGGTGGCTGCGTTTTGTGTTCGTAGAGGTGAAGCCGCCTTTGATATAGCTATCGCATCGATCGTGAATCTGCGAAGAAGTGTTTGAGCAACTGAGAGTGTTATTCTGCCCCCTCGAGAGGGCGGATAATATTGTCGCTGATTCGGAGGAAGGCAAGTAAAAGGGAAGACAAAAACGAAGAGGGGAAAAAGATGAATAGAACAATATTGCAAGAGTTGTTTTGGTAGGGACTTTTCCGTTTTGTGCAGGTGACGTGGAGGAAAAGAAAAAGGAGGAACAATGGAGGAGGAAAAGGAAGTTTGGCAGCTGCCATTCAGCAGTTCCAACTCCCTAGCTGCCAGTTGCCAACACCTGCCGGCCAAACTTGGCCCTTCACCGCACACCGAAGTAACGATCGAAAGAGACACTGCTAAAGAACTGCACTGCAATACGGCGACGAACTTACCAATAGCGTAACAAGTGACGATAATTGAGTTACAGTTCTGGAACTGTAGAGAAGACAGGTGCAACGAGATCGAGAGTCATATAATCACGAGCAAAGCACGAGAAAAGAGGAGAATAGAGGCGGTGATGAGAATATATCATAATTCAAGTATTAGAACAGTGCCATAAATAGCCACCTCGGCAGCAAAAGGAAAGAAGTATTGGGAGTAGAGTGACAGGTTATCAATAGCAGACTTGGCACAATAATTGCACACGAGAAGCGGCAGGCCAGCTATTCTTCATCTCTCCTTGAATATCTGCACTGACAGCATGTGCCCAGATCCTTCTCCTAGAAAACGTAACATGGAACGTTTTATTGAAGTAGCACATCCAACTGCCATGGCAAGATACAGTCGCGCAAAGTATCTCACAGTGGCCCATATCCATCTTGTGTCCATCTTGTACTCCCCCCTTTGTGCTACATGAGTAATACACACATTTATGAAACGAGTAGTCTAGAACGAACGTAAACAAGCCACTTGGTTTGGCTCATGAATGTGTATATGAGGCGTCGCTATCTAATTGAGCCTCAATGTTGGCTTCAGCCTCAGAAGAAACCATATTACCTCTCCAAACATCCCTATAATCCAGGAGCAGGATTTGCAAGAGGTAAAGAACACCGAAACAGCGCCGAGCAAACAGTTCACTGCCATGTGTGACTCTGACGGCTCGATACCGTATCCCTAATCGTGGCACATATTGCACTGACAGATAAGAAAACAAGGATTCAGGAGGCCTGTTGTAAAAAAGACATGCAACAACTCATTATTTCGTTGTGGCGTCTTATTGCTTCGGTATTACTAAGTGACATTCAGATTAGGAACATGTTCAATATAGACAGGCAAGGAGTATATCATAGTCCGTGATATCATTGTCAAAAACACCCTAGTTTTATACGCCTGATATATGATAATTAAAACACCACATCTCTATCCATAGCCCAATCTCTTTAGCTTTCCATTTACAACTTCTCCAACAAAAGCTTGCTACCGGCATTACCAACAGGCTTGTCACCCTTCTTCTTGCCCTTCTTGGCTGCCTTGGGCGCAGCCTCGTGAGCCTCACGAGCAGCCTTCTGTTCAGCGGTCTCCTCGGTGGCGGCCTTCTCAAGAGTCTTCTTGTTCTTCTTGAGTGTCTTCTTAAGCGCATCAGTCTCACTGAAGTCGCCAGCCTCAAGAAGACCGACGACGACGAATGAGCTGGGTCCAGTAGCCCAGTCCATAATGTATTCCTTAATAACGGGGTAGAGAATGTTGGAGAACTCCAGAGGAGGGTCGACGGGAATAATCTTGCCGGCAGCCTTGTCGTACTTTCCGCCTTGGATCAGAGACTTCAGCATACGGCCACCATGGGGTGTTTTTGAGATGTGAACTTGGGGTTGGAGATCATCCTCTGCAGGCTCCTCGCTGGGGTTGCCACTGGCTGATTGGGCAACGGCCTCCAGAGCAGCCTGCTTGTCGCCAACTCCTGAGAGAAGAACGTCTGTGATGTATTGGCAGCCGAAAGGACTGGCCATAAACTCGGAAGGAACCTCAGCGATAACGGAGATGAGCTGAGGTGAAATGGCAGTAATGAGTTCGTTACGTCGAATGTCCTCGTCCTTTTTACTTGTTGTCTTGCGGATCTCGTGGACCTCCTGGAGAAGCTCAACATCAAATGACTGATTAGGAGGGAAGAGAGACTTGGCAAGTCCCTCAAAGAGATAAAGAATTGTTGTTCTAGCAAAGGGGTTGTTGGCAGCAGCGACAACATTCTGAGCAACGTTCTCGCCCTCACCGAAAATCTCAGGGAAGATGGACTTGGCAGTCAACTTAGTATCGTCGATAACGTCGTAGGCAGTAAGGATGATAAGATGCGCCCAGATGTCGCCGGACATCAGCAGGAAGGTATCCTTGTAAGTCTTGAGGATCTGCTTTCGGTCCTTTGAAGATCCATGAGCGAGGAGCAAGCATGTAAGCTTGGCACCGTTGCGAGTGAAGGCCATGTTCTTGAGCAAATCTCCGCCCTCGTCACCCTTGACCATCTCGAAGAACTCGGTAAACTCTTCAGTGCCGGGCTGAGTGGCAGAGAAGTACTGGAACATAGCATCGTGAAGCATGGTGAAACCGGTCATCTTCTTGTTGACAAGAGAGCTGATCATGTCAACCAGACTCTTCATGATGGGACCTCTCTTGCTGGGCTCGGCCTCGAGAATGGCCTTGAGATCGGATGTGGGCTTGGTATCCTTGGTGAGTTCTTTGAGAGAGAACTCGGGACCGTACCACTCGCGGAGAAGGATGGCCTTCTGTTCTTTTGTCGCAACACCTCGGTAGACATCGTCGAGAATCCATGAAGCCTCGGGGTGGTTGATCATCTTTCGAACACGGCCGTAAAACTCGGGAATAATGATATCTCGGATCTCCTCGTCGTTCTGGACCAGAAGCTTTCCGATCAAGAACTTAGCATATCGACTCTCAGCAAGCTGAGCGTATGTGCCAGTCAACTCGCGAGCGATCTGCTTCCTCTGGTCGGGCGTGGCGTACTTGATAGCGGTCTGTACGGCGCGGACGGCGTCGTGCTTCAACACGAAGTCCTTGATGCGACCAGTGATGATGGTGAACAGCTCGTCGACCAATGTCTGTCGCTCCTCCTTCGGAACGTGAGACTTTCGTCGCAATCTCTCCCACAGCTTCTTTGTGCGTTGAACTTCGTCAGCAAGAGGCTTTGCGGCCTTGCGCTCCAGGGCGAGCTGCTTCTGCTTGGCATGGGATTCGCGCGAAGTTTGACCTGAAACTGAAGGGAAGTTAGCATCGACTGGTTGCGTAAGGAATTGAACCAATGTAACATACCTCGCTCAAATGTCTTTCCTTCTGACTTCTTGGGAGCTTCCTCGCTCAGATCGGCGCCGCCCTCTGAATCATCGTCGGACTCTGGTTCGGGCTTCTTCTTCTTGGACACCTTCTCTTCAAGTCTGGGCTTCTTGGGAAGCTTAGAAAAGGTCTGATACTTTCCACCAGGGGCGGACTTTCGCTTCTCGCCAGTAGCTGTGGATTTGGTAGCCATTGTTGCGAATTTGATCGTGTATAGATATGGCTATGGGTGGATGCAGAGTCGCAGAGTTGAGACTTCAACTTTTTTTTCTGGCGATAAGCTAAACTTCCGCCGCTAAGCTAACTGATAAGAGAAGGCCCGCTTTTCTGCTATTTACAGGGTCAAGGACGTCACGTGCACCTTGCGCTTTTGACTTGTATCCAGACATGATCAATTGCAATTATTACCTATCTCTATCTTGTTCAATTGAGGGGGATATCCATCTAAGTTAACTTAGACCCAACTACAGTCAGGAATTCTGACAACAGAGATCTAAAAGGATTAGCCCCACAATCATAAGGCCTCTCACTGCAAGTGCATTTCTGTCCCTTGATGGACTTGCAGGTGAATCCTGATCATTACTCTTATGTCTGATCTCACTGGAAACCATCCTATCGTCGAAATCTATCCACAACGACAGCTTGACCCACGTAACTTACGTTAAGCTTCAGTCTAAGCGTGTACGTGAGCTCGCTTAATGCCACTATTCGCTCATTCCAGCGATCTCTTCATTATGTTGGTCTTGCATGGATGTTGCCACTTAGGTTGACGCCTTATGCACGTGAGGAGCCAGCATAAGTGAGACAATGTATACTCAGCTTCGGGCAGAAGGAATATGAACAGCAACTAATATCCAAAGCGAGAATTAATTGATATTCGTGAATTACCATTCTTTTATACTCTTATCAAATTAATCATGTATGACATGGACCCTCCTTCGATCTCCCAGGTTGCCCCAAACCTCCATGTTGGGAATGTTGCAAGCTCAATGAACCGCAATGTTCTCCGCCATCACAACATAACGGCAATCGTTTCGCTCCTCGACGGTCCGTATCCAAAATGGGACAAGACGAAAAACAGAGAGATAGTACCTCAGGACTGTCACATGTTTGTCCCGTGTCTCGACAATTCTACAATGGACATTCTCTGTTTATTGGACAATATCTGCAACTTCATCGACTTACAGCTGGGCCGCCGACGTCTGGAAAGCCTACCCTCCTCTGTCTCTGGAGAGGAGTCTGAGCTTGAGTCACTTTCAACTACACCAAGTAGCGACTCGACCCGAGAGCCAAATGTGTTGATTCATTGCCGTATGGGAATGTCGAGATCGGCTGCCGTTGCAGTAGCATATCTTATGCGTCAAAAACAGGAGAGCTTGGATGTCATCCTCCCCAAAGTCAAGACAAAGCGACATGTAAGGCCGCGGGAGAACTTTATCGACCAACTCGATATCTGGCAAGCTGTCGACTACCAACCCTGGGAAGACAACGAGAAAAAGAGACCCAAGTCGCCGTACCAAAAGTACCTTGATAAGCGAGCTGCAAAACTCGCTGCAAAGGGCCTGACAGGAAATGAGCCTATCGTTCCTGTATGGAACTAATACGAACAGATATTCGTATGCATACATTAAAGCCAGACGCAATAAGGCTTTGGAGTTATCGGTTAAGGGTGCATTGCTTTCAGTCTCATCGGTACATGAACGCATGGAGCATAGCATGGATTCGGATTGCTTTTTGTACGGAGAAAAATGGTGGTTATATACCAAGGTCGAAATGGTTCTCCTGATGGGATACCACAGCCATCATGAATTTCATATCAGAATATCGACTTTTATTTGCATTGTTGTTGTCTTGGAAGGAAACTTCAAGAAGTTGAGCTTGAGATTGAGACAAACTGCCGGGCGGTCAATAAGGCACTAAACCTCTTTCGTCTCACACCCCGCCGCCCGTAAACCTCCCCACTGTCATGAGGACTCTCGTCATTTCGAGACTCTATCAAAAGCAATATTTTGCAATTTAGAGACTTCCGGTCAAATCGTTAAAATGGGACGAGAAGATCAAGTTGAAGAGCGTGAGGTGCTCGAGTCAATTTTCCCAGAAGAAATTACAGGTACGAAAAATCAATTCAAAAAAGCTACTTGTAAGATCTGTGCCTAACCATTTTGTAGATATCTCTGAAACCGAGTTTAGAGTATCAGTCGCACTAGATATTCCCGATGAAGAAGACCAAGATCCTCCTACTATGCTTCTCCAAGTGAAGTATCCAGAAGAATACCCCGAAAAGCCGCCTCATCTCGATATTCTCGCTCCTCCCAATGCCACCCCTCACGAACATTTCAGCGTTTCCGACGATCGCGACCAGCTTCTCGCCAGTCTAGATGAGACTATTCAAGAAAACCTCGGCATGGCTATGGTCTTTGCGATTGTTTCCACACTAAAGGACAATGCCGAGCAGCTCGTCCAGGAGCGCAAGGATGCCATTACAAAGGCTCACGAAGAGGCTGCTCTTGCCGCAGAGGCTGAGGAAAACAAGAAGTTCCACGGTACTCGGGTGACTCCCGAGACTTTCTTGAAATGGCGCGAGGGTTTCATAAAGGAGATGGAGGAGAAGAGACAACAGGAGGAAGACGACCGTCTGGCTGAATTGAAGAAGGCAAAGGTCAAGGAGCCTACTCGCTTGACAGGCAGACAGCTTTGGGAGAGAGGTCTTGCTGGTAAGGGCGATGATGATGAGGAGGATGACATGCCTGTGGAGGGTGTCGAGAAGCTCAAGGTTGAGGCCGCATAGGGGCTTGAATAGGAAAGGTGCATTACTTGGAGTTTGGTCTTGGGTACAAATACAAATACAAAGCAATGGCAAATAGCTTGCCATGCATGAGACGAGATGATGGATGATATCACAGAGAGGAAAACGGAAGAAACTCAGGGCTCATTGCTGCCATTGGTGCATGGATCAAGTTCTGATATAGACCCAGGGGTGAAATATATTCAGTTTTAACAAAATACCAAAGGTGACAACATTTCCTCTAGTCAGGCCCATTTTTTGTTCCTAAACGCCATACCAAATGCCTTTTAATTCATTCCGTCTTTATCCTCCAGTACAAAATTTATCAACCCTGCATCTCAGCGTCGTCGTCACCCTCGCCATCGCTGGGGTCTTCCCAGTCCTCGAGCTCGCCCTCGGCTGGCTCACCGATCTCGTTGTTGATGTTTGCCAACAATTCCTTGGCGTGTTCTCCTAGTCGCTCGTCTTCGTACTCTTGCATATCGAACAACTTCATGCACTGGGTGAGCCATTGTCTCGAAGACTTCCATAGTCCCTTCCACTCATCACTATCCTTGACGCCTTCGTTCCAAGGCTTAGAAGCAGTGGTCTTCTGCTTCTCACCGGTGATGTAGAGACACCAACCGCCAAGGTACCAAGCCTCAACACTAGTATCATCGTCTGTAACAAGACGCTCCAGCACGCTCAAAGCCTCATCCTCAAGCTCAGTCTCCATTAACAAGCGGGCAAGAGCGATTCTGGTAGGAAACTCGGGAACGTCAGGGTGGTTGGGAGGGAGCTTCTGCCACAGCTCAAGACTCCTTCGTAGAGCGGTCTGGGCCTCATTGGCACGGTTCTGTGAAATTCGGACGTTGGCGACAGTTTGCCAGGTCTCTGGGGCGGCAGGGGCGAGGAGCATAGCCTCGGTGATAAGGGTCTCGCAGCGGGACTCAGCATCGGGCTCCCAAGACAAGTCGGTCATGTACACCTCGGTAACAGCACAGAGAACTCCAGCCAGTTTGTGTTGCTTCTCTTGAAGGGCAGCCTTTTGCTCGGGGTTAGGTGATCGAATTTCGGTCAGGGATGCAATCTGCTTTCGAAGCGCAGTAGCACCACGCTCATACCATTGCACGGTGTCAAGACCACCCTCCTCGCTGAGCTGAGCGAGAAGAAGGAACTTTTCAGGGCCACCTCCAATCTTCTCGTCTACAGTACCATCCTCATCGAGGTGAACTGCACGCTCGAAAGCGGCTCGAGCCTCGTCCAGGTCACCAGACTCGATAAAGATAGTACCAAGAAGGTTGGCAGCGCTGAGCTCAAAGTCACCACCCTGACCGGTGGTATCAAGGGCCTGCTGGGCGAGTGTAGCAGCCTCTTCTAGTTTTCCAACCTCGAGCTGAGTCTGCGCATCGACAAGAAGCTTTGCGATGTCAGGATTCGTCTTTTTGCCGTCAGGTCTTGAGGGTGCCATGATGTCGCAGAAGCAGGGATTTGCTATAAGAATTGGCGAGATTAAATGTGAATAAGTTGGCGTTTATGAATTAATAAAAATGACCGATGACAAGTCACTGTTTATTTTTGGGTGTAAGATCGAGTAGAAGCACGATGGTGGAAAGAAGTGAAAATGAGATAATGTGCAATGAGCAGGCTTGTTCTGTCAGAAGCTTGCTTTGGTGTTGAGTGGGAAACTGAAAAATTTAGGCGGGTCTTATCGATAAAGACCCATGACAGGCCAACTCATCTCATTCATGTGAGTTGGTAGTTCATGTTTCTTTCAATTTGAATATTATGTTAAGATCCTTTACTGGGACTTAATATGGTAAGAGAATCTTTACTTGCATTCTAATCAAGTCTCACAATTGATGTTGAGGCTTTGGTTGAACTGCTAATATTTTTATACAAAATGTCCAGACTGGGCAATTTGGGTGTCTGGGTGTCCATTGACTGAGGGGCAAAAGTTGACAAAATTGCCCCATTAATGATCTTCACTTCACGTGGAAACGCATCTGCAGAAATGATACATAAAAATTGAGTTCTAACCGAGAATAATGCACATGTAAACCATTCATTAATACTGGAGATTGTCTATGAGCCGCGGTATTCGATGAGATAATCTTGTTCATCATATAAAATGTTAGAGACCTGAAGCTAAAGCAGAATAGAGCTTGTCCCGGTTTTTCTTTCACCTCTATGCGGGGCACTCGCGGGGCAGAGTGGAATATATCATCAGCATTCAGTCCGACTTATTAGAGCATTTGTCATCGCCTCTTAGACTTTAAGACTATTGTCAATACCAACAATTAATCTTCAACGTCCATTTAACCATATAGCAAGCTATCATGTTTACCGGAATCGTAGAAGAAGTAGGAGGTTCGTTACTCATGTCGTTGTCAATGGATAAGACTAACTCAACCTTTAGTTGTCGCCAAGCTCGACAACAATGACTCTACTGGCGGTACTTCTATGACCATCGCCATTTCTTCTGGTTCTCAGCTCCTCTCTGACTGCCATGATGGAGATTCCATCTCTGTCAACGGTGTCTGTCTCACTGTCACCTCTTTCACCTCTGAGTCTTTCACCATCGGTGTAGCCCCCGAGACTCTACGAATCACCAACCTGGGCGACCTCAAGGAGAACAGCAACGTCAACCTTGAGCGCGCTGTCCGTGCTGATACCCGCATGGGTGGCCATTTCGTCCAGGGTCATGTCGATACCACCGCCAAGATTCTCTCTGTTACCAAGGATGGCAATGCCCTGACCTTCCGTTTCCAGCCTGCCCGCAAGGATATGCTGCGGTACGTTGTCTACAAGGGCTACGTCGCCATTGACGGTACTAGCTTGACTGTCACCAAGGTCAACGACCAGGAGGGCTGGTGGGAGGTGATGCTGATCGCCTACACTCAGGAGAGGGTTGTTGTGGCGGCGAAGAAGGAGGGCGATACAGTCAACATTGAGGTTGACATGATGGCCAAGTATGCTGAGAAGTCGCTGGGCGGAGTTGTCGGCTCGGAACCCGGATCCGAGTCCTCGTTCCCTTTCATCGAGAAGATCGTCGAGAGAATTGTGGCACAAAGACTTGGCGAGAAGCAATAGACGACTTGATAGATTTTAATGGTTAATAACTTGGGTATCATGTTTCTCATCATCCTGAATGCCCGGATGTTCCTGACACTGAAGTGTTGCCTATTCAACACCATAAACGCCCTAAACCAATATCCCCATCATACAAGATTTCCATGTTGTTCAATTCAATTCCGCATACCATGATACATGACATCCTTTTGCAACCTGCCGTCAAAAATAACTTAAACAATTATACTCATACCCAAAGCTTCAGGCATCACCCCACACTTCAGCGATCTTGGTGCTCAAGGGTTTGGTAAACTTCTTTCGCCCGACAAGATGGCTTGTTTGGCTGAAAACCAACTCGCGCTTGCGCTTTAAGCCCTGTTCGCCAGGGCCACATGCCTCAAAAGCCTTGACAAAATCGTAAGGTGTTTTCCAACGCTTTTGGATTTCAAGTGCCTTTTCTCCTGTGACACCTTTGATAGTCATGAGCATTTTCAAAAATACGTCGCGCAAAGTGATCGACTCGGACTTGGAGGCAAGCGAGGAAAAGGCTGGGTAGGTGATGTACCAGTCTGGAGATATAGACTCCCTTAGGTGTTTCAGCAGTGGGAGATAATTCTGTGATGTAAGGACCTTGGTAGGTATAACGTGGAGGGCTCTGCTTTCGTACGTCCGTTTTAACATCTTCGTCATCTGAGTAAAGTATCTGATTGTTTCGTCCATCTTGTTGGTTCTCTTGACGAAGTAGCCATTCACTACTTGTGTTGAGGCGATAGCGGATCGGACCGCTTCAGCATACCTCGTGACTACCTCTGGGTCCATGCCGATGTCTTCGATGATGTAAATCACTTTCTTTGCACCAGATCGTTGCAAGCGAAACTTTTGCTCGTGAAATCTGCCATCCTTGATACTTCCGATCAAATCATCAAGGCGCTTTCTTTCAACAATCCAGTCCAGCACCACCTCGTCGCCCTCAGCACCTTGTGATGAGAGCAGATTTGGGTCATTGCATTTCGCAACCCATTGAGCGTCACCGAGCTCCATACTGCGCATGATGGGTTTTACACCCTGTTTTGCAAGTTCCTCTTGCATATAATCTCGATCTGTTTTGGCCCTTACTTCGCGAACGTCCAGAACTAACTGGACAGTAAAAGATCCCGGAGGTAATAGTATTGGAGTAAAGTTCGGCAAAGAGGAATCTTCTGATATCGGCCCATCAGACACGACATTTTGGTACACTGATGGGGCTTGTGCCGGTTCAGATATTTCCACAGACGGCGATTTTTGCCTTGAGACAGCTTCAGGCTGAAAGTTTGGAACTGGCTGTGCTGAGGTTGGGTCTTTAGCCTTCCCCTTTTCAGCCTTCCAGTGGTCCGTTTCTTTGATGCGCCTGGCAACTTCCCATCCTTCGTCGGTCAAAGCATATCTCCTTAATGGTCGCCCTCTTTCATAGACTAGTTCCTTCTGCACCAAGGTTTTCATCGAATTCCAGGCAGTGTAGAACTTAGTTGGGTCGCTAGGAGCTGAGAAGGATGAATCGCAGTACGGCTGTGCAACTTCGATGAGCTCCGCCTTGGTCATTCCATTAACAGAATCTTCATCCAGAGTTGCAAGACCAACTACCAAGGCGAACGCCCCAGATCGAAAAGCTGGGACGTAGGCTTTAGGCTTACGTGCCTTTTTCGCGGGGTTTGAAGATCCTTCTCTATTTTCATCTCCAGCAACTGGTACCGCCTTACGGGACCTGGGATGTGGAGGCATAGGAAGGCTATTTTGTTCGCAATGTTTCTTTAATTGTTGTTCAAGCCGGTCGCAGAGTTTGGGTCCAAAGCCTTTGAGTTGCTGCAGCTGCGCAGGGTGTTCAAAAGTGATCGGGCACGCTTTTAATGAGTTATACGCTGTCCTGTACGTGGTAACGCCTTTGGAGTTGCGTTCACGGGCCAAATCCAACCACTCTTTCACCCAAGCCAGGAGCTGGGGGTTGGCTGAGTCTGCGTCGGCCATATTGCCACCTCAATTTGTGTGATGATGGAATAGAAACGAGTCTTTTGATAAATATTGATGGTTGCGACTTGAGATGAGATGAGCGGCCTGGTCGACCCAGTCTCATCCGAATCCAAAACTGGTCGCCAGTTGGTGAAGTAAGACGCGACGACTATTTCGCGTTCAGAATGACAGGGGTGAAGAACTTGACACGAGGTCACGTGCGTGCTTCGACCCAAGAAATCGGGCGGTGAGGAGAAAGTATGAACCCTGAATCGAAAAAGTTCTTGGCTGTCGTTAGGCTGACGTGAGGCCCTGAGCCTGAGCCTGCCCTGCAGACATTGGATGGATGGAACTGATTCTCTGCGGGTAGAGCGCTGTAAGAATGGAATGGAACCCACCCAATTAAAGCGGCTAAAGCTCCCACCTGCACTACAACAAATTTAGCTCTTCGAAGCGGGGCATTTCTGAGTGAAAGTTATGCTGTAACTGTTTATAGCACATCCAAGAATCCACTTCATTGAGGCGGTATGTATCATGAACAGTATTTTTGACCGCCAAAGGATTACTCCATAGCCCCATTGAACCGTTAGCTTAGCCTAGGTACGGTATCAAAGGTGTGTAACCAAGCCAACCGCCCACAGTACCGTAGCTAAGCTCAGCTCAGCTCTCAGCATGAATGTGCAAGTGGCTGGGCTGTACGCCGTACGGCTCATTAGTACTAAGGTACTGGACCTGACCTGGACTGTAGTATGAACTGTTGGCCCCTGTAGTAAGCACTGTTACTGTTAGGTGGTGGCTTTGATGCCCCTCGTATCAACGAAGTGACCACCCCGCCTCGTCACTGCGGAGGCTTCGATCGTTTCAAATAGAATCCATTTCAAGCTCCATCTTTCTTTCTTATTCTCCTCTCGCCTGCGTCCGCGTCTTGTCTTATCTTGTCCTTTCTTCTTCTTTCATCCCATATTCTTTAGTCTATTTCGCCCACAAGGAATACGTAGAATGTCTGACGAAAAGTTCCTCGCCGCTTCGGCCAAGCACCCTATCGTGCCCAACCATGTCTACAAGTATGGCACTGCGGGGTTCCGTATGAAGGCCGACCTTCTCGATGGTGTTTCTTTCCGTGTTGGTCTTCTGTCCGGTCTGCGAAGCCGTAAGCTCAATGGCCAGGCCATTGGTGTCATGATCACTGCCAGTCACAACCCAGCTATCGACAATGGTGTCAAGATCGTTGACCCCATGGGTGAGATGCTCGAGCAGGAGTGGGAGGCTTTTGCTACCAAGCTCGTCAACTCTCCTTCTGATCAGGAGCTTCTCGACAACTACAAGGCTCTGGCCACACAGCTCAAGATCGACCTTTCTTCTCCCGGTCGAGTTGTCTACGGTCGTGATACCCGTCCCTCCGGCCACTCCCTCGTTGCTGCTCTCGCCGATGCTTTCGAAGCCACAAACACCGAGTACACCGACTACAAGATCCTTACCACCCCCCAGCTTCACTACCTGACCCGTTGCGTCAACACCGAAGGTACTCCCAAGGCCTACGGCAAGGTCAGCGAGCAGGGTTACTATGAGAAGATGTCTGAGGCCTTTACTCGTGCTCTGCGGGGCCGAAAGCCTCAGGGTCAGCTTATCGTGGATTGCGCCAACGGTGTTGGTGGTCCCAAGCTCTCCGAGTTCCTCAAGGTTGTGCCCGAGGGCACTATCGACGTCAAGGTCGTCAATGACGACGTCCTTCGTCCTGAGGTTCTCAACCTTGATGTAAGTTTACTTCATATCATCGTGGCTCAGGCGCAATCGCTAACATCAATACTAGTCCGGTGCCGACTTCGTCAAGACCAAGCAGCGAGCTCCTCCCAGCCCTAAGCCCGTTCCCGGCGCCCGATGCTGCTCTCTCGACGGTGACGCTGACCGTCTGATCTATTACTGGATCGATCCCGATACTGGCTTCTTCATGCTCGACGGCGATCGCATCTCTTCGCTCAATGCTTCTTTCATTGGCGATCTTGTTCGCTCTGCTGGCCTTGACAAGGACCTTCGCATCGGCGTTGTTCAGACCGCTTATGCCAACGGTGCCAGTACCAACTACATCGAGAAGCACCTTGGTCTTCCCGTTGTCTTCACTCCCACTGGTGTAAAGCACTTGCACCACGCTGCTTGCCAATTCGATGTTGGTGTTTACTTCGAGGCCAACGGTCACGGTACCGTTGTCTTCTCTCAAGAGGCCATCCGTGCTTTCCGTGAGACTGAGCCCCAGTCTCCTGCTCAGAAGGATGCTCTCGATACTCTCGCTGCCGTCAGCGACCTTATCAACCAGACTGTCGGTGATGCTATCTCCGACATGCTCATGGTCGAGGTTATTCTTGCTCACAAGGGCTGGACTCTTAAGGATTGGGCCATGACCTACAATGACCTTCCCAACCGACTGGTCCGTGTCGAGGTTGGCAACAAGGACCTCTTCCAAACAACTGACGCTGAGCGTCGCCTTAGCCACCCTGTGGGTGCTCAGGACGAGATCGACCAGTGTGTTAAGAAGTACACCAGCGCTCGCTCCTTTGCTCGCGCCAGTGGAACTGAGAACGCATGCCGTGTCTACGCCGAGGCTGCCACTCGCTCCGAGGCAGATGAGCTTGCCAACAAGGTTGCTCAAATCGTCAAGCAGTTCGGTTCTTAGGAATTTCCCATACATCGACCAGACTTGAGCGAACGAGTTTGTTTTTCTCTACAATAAAAGTACAAATTAAAGGGCGAGAAACGTCTAATACAGGGCTTGTGGGAATGCGCGAATGAAAGGAGAAAAAGGAAACAAAAAGAGGTTTCCAAAGAATAGGTTATCAAGCTCAGCTCAAATGAGCTTTGGGATAAGGAGCCATATACTCAGCCCGCTTTAACGATGAATGAAAACTTTCTACTCTGATCATACAGACTCGTTTTCAGAAAGATTTACTTCAAAAGTGACAGGTTTTAAAAAGAGCTCGAAGTAACATAACACAGTGGCATATCAAAGCATAACAAGCAAAAGATCTATTGACTAGGTAACTCCGGAGTGCTCTTCTTTGTGGTATCACTCATAACGGGTCGTCAATCAACCAAACCATTCCCCGCGCTCATGTTTTTCTTTTCCCCTTTTCGTGTTATCTAACAGCAATATCACCCGTTTCAAGATGCAAGAGACGCCGTCCGCCTTGAACACATTCCTCGAGTGCAAGAGTATCTAATCCCTCCTGACTTGAGTCATTCTATATCCTCAATTTTGATTTTTCGTGTCGTCATTACAACAAGTAAATTAGCATGAGCTTAACAAAAAAACCGCTTAGCACATGCGGTACTCGAGAGCACCCTTGGAAGCGCGGTTAGCGTCCTTGGTATCGAGCTCGTAAGCAATCTTGATGTCAAGGTCACGTCTGTTCTTATCATTGGGTCGGACATCAAGGTTCAGCGTGATCTCCTCGCCCTCCTGGACGGTGAGGACGTCTTCGAAGTAGAAAACGGTCTGCTTCCAGTGGGTGTACTTGGTGTGGGGACCGGTTGAGAAGCGGATAGGCTTGTGGCAGGCGGTGAAGTCGATATCGAACCACGACACAAGGGCGTGGATGAAGTCGTCACGCTTGGCGGTAAGCTTGAAGGGCACTTGGAAAGCCAAGTCGGCGACGGTGCAGGTGTAAAGGTCGAGAGTAAGGACAGAAGCGGGGTCGGTGACAGCAGCCTTGACCTCAACGGTGTCGACGAGGGGCTCAGAAAGGGCAGTAGCCTTAAGAGGGGTGTAGTCGAAGCCGTAGACGTCGTTCCAGACTATAAAGAAGTTAGCAATTTGTTTCGGAGTCAATCCAATTCCAACAAGACTACTCACACTCAATCTTGTCCTCCTTGTAGTCGCCATCCTCAATACCAGCGAAGAAGATGGTGGCCTTGTCAGGGAAGATCAGACCGTCCTTGTTAAGGTAGGTATCACGAGCGTAGAGAACGGTGTCAAGCATGGACTCGTAGAGAAGGAAGTAGCCCATCCATTCGGAGATGATGATGTCAACCTTGGGGAAAGGAAGCTCGACCTCCTCCATCTTGCCCTGGAGAAGGGTGATCTTGTCGGAAAGACCGTTGAGCTTGACGATCTCACGGGCCTTGAAGATGATGGTAGACATATCGACACCAATAACATGCTTGGCGCCAGCCTTGGCGGCGAACCTGTAAAATCATGTTAATTCGAGTTCCATCGGATGCATTTGCTTTTATGTGTTGAATGGCGCGTGTTGCGACAGAGTCGTGGTTTTGCAAACGCGGGGCACATCGAGGGGCAGTTTTTGCAGGGTCTTGCTGCGCACGTACATAGAAAGAATGGCGGTACCGCAGCCAACATCGAGAACGACCTTGTCCTTAAAAATGTGCTTATTTTGCATAATGGCGTTCATGTACGATCGTGTTCGGACCTCATCTTTCTGTAGTGAAAACAACCTGGTCAGCGGAAGCTCTGTGAAGCAGCGCAAGGGAAGGGAAGCTCATACCAACATCTCCTCGTGGATACCTATTGCAGAGCAACAAATATTCTGTTAGCAAGGTATTCTTGGACATAACTGTATAGCTTCAAAATAAAAAAGGACGTTGTGTGTTCGTACCATGGTGATCGTAACTGTATCGCAAAGCGCGGTTAGTATACAACATTTTCTCTTATCGGGAATAGGTTTTCCAAGCTCACCTCTTGAAGTAGTGCTGTTCACTGTGCTCCATGGAGTTCATCTTCTGCTCCGCAATCTCGACGTCCATCTTGTCTCCGCTCATCTTGAAAGATTATTGGGAATTTCTGAGTTTCTAATGAAAGAGAGAAATGGCTGTTGGAATGATATGAAGGTTGAGGGAGGAAGAAAACTAGAGAAGAAAAAAAGAACGAGTCGCAAAACGGAGTATACAGTTTCGGCAGGCGAGATGGGGAACCACAGACGGATGCGATTTTGCTAGCTCGGGCAGAAAATAATTTATCGGCGTCACCGCCCGAAATTTAGAAGAGGCGGCGAAGGACCCTGTTTTCAGCACCAGCTCCTTTTTGGGTTAGTCTAGAAAACTGTTGTACAAGACTTGCAAGACTGTCGCATCAGATAATAGAAAATTTCCGAATTCAGGAGTCTAAGTTAAAGGAACTTGTCAATAAAGGTTTCTTCATAAAATGGGAGTATCTTCCCTCTGTATTACCATTGATATGTTACTTGGTACTATAAAGGGAAGGAAACAGTAACCCTTGGGCAGGTGCTTAGCCAACTGCAGATCTTGGAGACAACAATCGGGGTACAGATGAAAACGTCGCTTCTACGATTCAGGTCGCTTCTACGATTCAGGTCGCTTCTACGATTCAGGTCGCTAACAGAATATAATCTAATGCAAATTGAATCAAGTGAGCATTTGTAGCACAACCAATAGTCAATGCCACTCAAAACACCCTCTAGATCTTTTATTTGTCTATCTATGGCCATATGTCAAGTTCTGCTAACAGCAGAGCGTGGCCTATAACTCGAGTGAGTCTTCTTCATCACAACTGGGAATCTTCAGTCGACAATCAACCCGTTTACCAACCATCTACCATCACGGCCTGTTTTCTTTTTCGTGCGGTAACCAAAAACGCCCTGGCGCCAATACATGCATTCGAACTTCATCAAACGAACCCCCTCAACATTATTCGCGGACGCTGTTGAGCATATTATACCAGAAGGACACTGTTGATGCAGCCCTCGTTCTCCGGGTTGTTGGTGACCTGAGCGTAACGACCCCAGACAACCTTTCCACCAGCAGTAACAAGACCAAGTTCGCTGACGTTGACCTCGATAACGGTACCCTTGGTCAGAACACCCAGCTGAGTGTAAAGAGGGTTCTGGGGGTTCTTCTTGACGCTGATGATGGGCAGCTGAACAGTGACGCCAAGCTCGGGATGTGTGACGTTGGCCTTCTTGTAACGGAGACCCATGGGTCGGATGAAGCGCTCGTGCTTGGGGTTGCGTCGAGTGAAGTCGGGTCCGACAAAGGTAGGCTTGGTGACCATGCGCTTCCAGGCCTTCTTCTGGATCTTCTTTCCGGTCTTGACAACCTTGAACATCTCCTCTTCGCTGATACCTCGGACCTTGGGCAGGGGCACGGCAAACTTGGCAGCCTTCTCGGCTCGCTTGTTCTTGATAGCGCTGCTGAGAGCCTTGGCAGTCGAAGGGTTGGTACGGTCCAAAAGGTAAGAGGGCATGGGTGTCGTAGGCTCCTTCTCGTCGGCGGTCTTGACATTGCGCTCCTCGTGAGCCTTGATCTGCTTCTTCATCTGAATCTTCTCCTTGTGTCGCTTCTGCTGGTGAAGCTTAGCTCGGAGACCACGCAGGTTCTGAGCATCCTGCGAGGCCTTGTGACCCTCACGGGCGGTACGCTTGCGAACTCGTTCCTCATGATCAAGACGACGACCGTGCAGCTTGCGCCATCTTTCCATATACTCGTTCTGAGGCTTTTGGAGAGTTAGCGATCAATTTTACGATGTGCAGGCTTTAATACGTACCATGTTGTTGGTATCGCCCAGGCAGGGACTTGATTATATCTGGTTGGAGTGATGCTGAAATTTCCCCAGCGATAAAAAAAAAGTGGCGGTTTATCGGAGGCGGCTGGTATCAAAGCTAGAGTGGCCGGTGCTCGGCGTTACACTTTTCCGGGTCGACCCATGAACGGGCACCTTGAACTTTTTTGAGATACAATCCAACGACTTCGAGGCCGACAGCTCAATTCCCCGTCCAATTGACCAGCGATAGTGCCAAATTTCGAAAGGCACTGCGGTCCAAAATGAGTAGGGCACTTTTCCGCTCCATGCTGGAGCTTCGAGCTCCCAGCGCCCGGCTCTCGGCCCCCTCATCTCTACTGCCGATTCGAACCCGCGCATTCAACACCACGGCGCCCATTATCGAGCAATCGTTCCCTGAGCGTCACCCAAAGAATGCCACCAACCCTACAGCAAATGAGCCTCGACCTCTGGCTTTCAAAGTCAGCCATCCCACTCCACCTCCAAAGGCCATGGACGACTCCGTCAAGACCCTTCTACCATTCCTGGCCGCTCAACCGGATCATTATATCACCGTCCATGTCCACGGATTCCCTTACCTGGTCCGAGAGGGTGATCAGGTCCGCCTGCCTTTCCGTATGCCTGGTGTTCAGCCCGGCGATGTGCTGCGACTCAACCGTGCCAGTGTTCTCGGTAGTAGGGATTACACCATGAAGGGCGCTCCCCACATCGATGAGCGAGTGTTTGAGTGCAGGGCCACTGTTATCGGAACGGAATCTGAACCTCTACGTATCAAAATCAAGAAGAAGAGAAGGCAGCGAAGAATGAGACAAGCCAAGAGCAAGCACCGATACACAATTCTACGGATTTCGGAGCTGAACATCAACAACGGAGAGGATATCGAATGAAGATGAGAATGAGGAATGAAAGTTTCATATGGATGGAAGACGTTGGTGTATGTATAAAACAGGAAACGCCATGAAACGATGTACCATTACCAGCCCAAAGCTGGCTGTACAATAATACAGCAAATTTGCAAAGACTATTTAAATGTTCAAGTTTGAAGACGCTGAAAAATATTTTATTCAGGAACCTGCTCATTTGCGGGTTCGAGCCATAAACGCCATTGACTATTGTAAGCCTTTCCGTATTACCAATGAATAGAAACCTCCTATGCCTGAAATAAAAAAGTAGGTATTTAGCTATGCAGCGAAAGACAAGAATAATACTCCTCAACACCCAGCTATAAAATGCTTTCTTCTAGTCCGTTCAAATTGATCATAAAACTCATTCATCCAGAAGCAATTGCGCCTCGGCAACTCAAACATTATGCATAATTCTCCTTTCACATCCTGCCGGCCATGGCTTTCTTAACACTGGCCCAATAAGCCTGTGGCCAGACGCTCAAACTCTCGGACTCCGTAGGCATACGTTCACGGCATCTCGTCACCACACTCTGAATGATTCTGCCAAGCAGCTCCTCGTCGATGGGAAGAGCCTTGTCGGTAAGCTCGGCGGGATACAGGAAGGGATCGGACTCGTGCAGTAGCTCCTCGCAAGTCGGGCGCATGTGATGGTCGCGGTTGAGGCAACGTCTCATGGTGCGGATAAGCGAAGGAGGAACAGACATGCCTCCCATGCCCCGCGAGGGAAACTCAATCTCATGATCCCAGTTGATAATGGCCTGGCACCTTGACATCTGGTTGGCGATATGACCAAACGGCGGTAGGCCGTAGACCATCTGGTACAAGATGCAGCCGAGAGACCAGATATCACTAGGCTTACCCAGCTTCATCAACTTTGGTCGGCCAGCAACTCGGCCACCTCGGGGGTTGTTGGAGTCCATTAGAGATTCAGGGGACATGTAGTTGGGTGTTCCAACTTGAGTCTCACGATGAACATTGACAGTTTCATCCGTTTGAATAGCATTGGCAATGCCGAAATCGATGAGCTTGAGTTGACCCTTGACAAGAACAAAGTTGGCCGGTTTGAGATCGGAGTGGACAATATCGCACTGATGGACAGCTTGCAAACACTCAAGCATCTCCTTCCAATAGAATCGCACAAAAACTGGATCAAACTTTGCTGCCTCAGGGTTGTATCGCTTCCTCAAAAAGGTGTTGAAATCCAGCTCTCCGATCTCCATAAGCTGTTCAAAAATCAGTAACCAATTCACAAGTATGCTTAGTTTGAACATACCAAAGTAAGAACCTGTTTCTCGGTGTTCATCTCACAATCAAACAACTTGATAACTCTCTCCACTTCACCCAATTTCTTCAGAAGGTCAATCTCGCCGAGATAACCCTTGATAGTTGAGTCATCCGCATTTTCTAGGGAAACACGCTTGAGAGCGAACATCTTGCCGTTTTCAGCAGCAACTCGATACACCTTTCCACTACCACCTCGGCCAAGACAATCAAGACGGGTATAAGCAACACCATTCACTCGCAGAATGTTTCTACGCTGCTTTGCTTGTGTGGTTGTAGCGGCACCAGCAGTGGCGGTGGCAGCCTCAAGGACAGACATCTTAGGAGGTGGTGGGGGAGCTTGTCGTAAAGGGGTGTTTCGTGCCATTGAAGCAAGCGGTTTCCTATCGGGAGAGACTGCTCTCACAGGAGCTGGATCGGCGCTCATTGGTCGTTTCGGCATCTTGTCCAAAATAGCATCCATGGAAGGTTTCGTTCTCTTGAGGCTCGCCTGGACATCATTTTCTTGATCGCGGCCCGAGGGCAGCTCTGGTCGATGGGCTGGAAGCTTGTAACGAATCTCCTCCTCTTGTTCAGGTTCAGGTTTTGGTTGAGGAACTTGCACCTCTGGTGTGGATTGTCGTGGGGATGTCTCCCTAGAAGATTGCCTTGCGGCACCAAGTCGTAGGTCTATGTTGGAAGCATTACGACGGTGAATTGCTCTGGCAGCGGCTTGTCCACTGACAGGGCTTCCCGAGTTGAAATCCCGAATGCTGTCTCCATAATATGAACCAGCATGGTGGTCTTCGGCGGGTTGGCTCTCAGCTTCTTGGCTGGACAAGATCATATCTCCATCTGCGTTTGCTTCGCCTTCTTCCTCACTCTGTCTTCGGCGACCGCGTCGAGCTGGGCCACTCAAAAAGCTACCCGCAACCTTGCTGACGCGCTTGACACGCATTGAGCTTTGCAGATTAGCGTTATCTTCGGGCCTTGTCCGTGTAGTCGTCGAGGGATATCTCGAAACACTGCCATGGTGGAAGGGAGGAGGATTCCTTGCGACTGTGGCAGGCTCCTCGGGTTGGTCGTTGTCTTCGATTACAGATCTGTCCACCAAAGATCGATCCATAGATCTCCCTGAAGAAGGGCCAGTGGAGCCAAGGCGACTCCTGTTGCTGGGAGAACCAGCGTTAATTCGCACAACGCGTCCACCCTGCGCTGGGGTATTCACGTCCAACTGGGAATCTTGCTTGGAGCTCTTTGAGTCCTGTTTAGAGTCGTAGCGCTCATCTGAAGACATATCGCGGCTCTCAGGACGGCTTTGGGGTCGAGATTGTCGAGTTGAGCGAGACAAAGAAGTTGAGCGTCGCTTAGTAGGCTTCATTTGGTTGAGACTCTGAGGAGTGTTGCTCAATCTGACAACTCGTTTTCTCACTGGGCTGATCTCTCGACTTTGTACTTGTGCTGGGCTGGTTGGTCTTGAAGACCTATCGTGTGGTTGTACGCTTCCGGATCTGCGATGTCGGCGGGTCTCACTGGTGGAAGAAGTCGACGCGTTCAGAGCGCTCGTGCGTCGTCGCGTTCGGGGAGGTGAAACAGGACGCTCGGTGGATGCGGGAGCACCATCATTGAGAAGCGCCTTGGTGAGAGCACTGAGCTTCATAGGTACCGGGATCTCGTCCTCGGAGCTGTCATCGTGGAATTGTTGTGGTTTTGGGTGATAGCCATTGGGAAGCGGTTGATTCGTAGGAGCGTAGGAGCTCTCATTGTGGTTCATAGCTGAGCGCGAAGGCAACCTTCGAAGGGCTTGCCTTTGCGACGTTCTTCGTACAAGGCCATTGCCTATAGGCGTGGGCGAGGCAGTCGCCATATTAATGCTGTTTTGCAGAGGTACTGTAGAGCGCGTCCGTGGCGTGTAATAAATCGAAATGGTAAAGGATTGGTGAAGGGTCGGTTTGGCGAAGAGTTGATATTTGCTACAATTCGATTATTATTGCCATTGCTCGACTTGCAAGACAAGTTTCCAAAACTTGAGACTATCGCGTCTGGGGCAGGGAAGAGAGATATGAGAAGCGAGGCGTGTTGTCCCACGAGAAAATATGGTCCAATCACTGAGTTGCCGGTTGCCTAGCAACGACATCCGCCTTAATCTTAGCGGCCGAGTATAGGGTTGCAATCTCATGCATTATACAGAGTACAGTACCTTGCTGGACAAACAAATATCATGTAGTTGGTTACCGTCAGCTTGTCATATCTTCGATCAAATAGAAGATGTCTTGAGTCTTGTAGCGTTAGGCAGTTGGGTTGAAGTTTTCGGTTACTATGCAGGACAACTGGCGGATCCATAGCCTAGCCACCTGAATTTAATTCCTGCTTCAGTCGGCATATGCACGTAATACATCCAGTTTAATTACGAGATAGTCGAGTAAAAAATATGAAGAACTGAATATTGTTCCATTCCCACCACCTTTAAGAGAACATGGTTCACGATCAAGTCACTCATAGCCTAACATCGTTACTGTCTAACAATATAAAGACCCCAGCCTATAGTCAAGCGCCAAATGTCAATCCCAAATAGACTATCTGTACTCTGTATAACGTCCTCAACGGCTGACTCATATCGTCCTCAACTAAATGAAATGGCATACAGGTCTGTCGAGGGAATTGTAGAGTATATCTCTCTGTATAAGCACATTTGAATGCAATGCGACTCTCCGGCATGGACGGATACTCCAAAGGCTGTTAACAGGCTGTTCATGGATCCCCAGACAGCAAACAATGATGCTCTTCCCCACAAAAAGCTAACTGCAGGTCAACAGCCAATCAAGGTTCTGAAACGCCAACGTTACGTCCGGGTTCTTACCAGTGAGCCACATCGTCAACTGGAGCAAGGTACCTTATTTAGGTACATAGAGAGTCTCTTCCCCCTCTCTCATGCAGATTTACATTTAATTGTTCCAACTTCTTTCCCCTCGCCGTAAATACGTCGATGCACTCGCAATGACAACTCAAAGGGGGCGGCCATGGGCGCGGATTATATCCTTGACCGTCCTCGTTCTTGGTTTTGCAGTTACAGTTAGTGCTTCAAAAGGCGACAGGTTGCCGGAGTTCAAGGACTGTCTCAAGGTAAGGATAATCACAGCGCAAAGCGGCCAGCGACTAATAGTATGATAGGTTTGCAACGCCGAAAACTGCGCCTCAGATAAACCACACACTCCGATCCGTACGTGTCCTCGATTCCGCCATCACAGCATATTAGCTAATGTGTATTCCCGTCAACAGCTGTTCTACATCGTCTCCTATTATGGAATTGCGCCAGCGAATGCGACTATGCCTGCCAGCATATAGTGACGGGTCAACGAATGGCCACTGGTCTCTCGGTCGAACAATTCTACGGGAAGTGGCCTTTCTACCGATTTCTCGGCATGCAGGAACCCTTTAGTGTCCTATTTTCGCTGGGCAATCTCTGGGCGCACTGGGATGGCTTGAAGAAGGTCCAAGCCAGGATACCAACTTCATACTCTATGCGGATATTCTATGATTGGCTGGCATATGTTGGCATTGCTTCTTGGACGTTCAGCTCTATCTTCCATACCCGCGACTTCCGCGTCACCGAGGAGCTCGACTACTTTGCTGCTGGCGCCAGTGTCCTGTATGGTCTATACTATACAGTGGTAAGGGTTTTCAGGCTTGATAAGCGTACGCCTCGAAAACGTACCGCACTCCGAGTCTGGTCACTCATTTGTGCCTCCATGTTTCTTGGCCATATCTCGTTCTTGAAGTTCGTTCGTTGGGACTATACCTACAACATGGCTGCGAATGTGGTGGTAGGTATCGTACAAAATGTTCTCTGGACATGGTTCAGTTTCAAGAGATATAGAGAATCAAGACGCATGTGGGCAGTTTGGCCTGGTTTTGTGGTTGCTTGGGTCATATTTGCCATGAGCATGGAGCTCTTTGACTTCCCACCTTGGCTGGGTTGTGTCGATGCTCACAGCCTTTGGCATTTTATGACTATTGGGCCAACCGTCTTGTGGTACAAGTAAGTGATCCCATGTTCCAACTCTTTCGCTACATTGCTAACAATAAACAGTTTCCTCGTCAAGGACGCTCGAGACGATATGGCTAACAGCCAGAGGCTCAAGCTTTAGTGGCCATTATACTTGTACCACTACTAGATCAATAATAGCTTATAGAACTAATTTAATGGTTGATATTTGTCATAACTATTTCCTTCTGATTTGAGGATTCGCTACTGCCTTCACAATTTCAGTGAAGGACGGTAGTGTAGTTTCAGCACTAAATATTGTGTCTTGATTTGTTTAAGCTCGTCTCTAGTAAATACTTGTAAGAAGGAAATGTTTTTGCATCTAAGAGGTGCATTATCCAAGAACAAGCGCCAGTCGTGATAAAGTAGAAGGAACGACATCAACCAATAACCCCACCCTCTTTCCATTAAATTAATGAGAAGTACCCATCCATTTTTTAACGTTTCCCCTTCCCAACACCGATATCCGAAAGCAAACCCAACATTTACATGCCTTGACCGTTAAATTCTCTTCTTTCGGACCAGTGCAAGTACCAGCCGAATCTTACTTCCCTCGAAGCCAATGAAAGTGTCGATTTTAGCCGTTCAACGTCTTTCTTGATGAGGCTCATGTGCTGAGGAGGTCACGCACTGATAAACCACGGCCTTTTGAGTCACGGCGATCGTTGTTCAACATCAACAGTGCCGCCATGGCCTCTTGATCCAACTCGCTTTGAGGATTAAGTGCTGGGCTTGTCAAGGCCGACCCTGGCGCTGAGGCATCACTCGGAGCATAATGTGGTGCTCCATATATCTGCGGGCCAAAGGCGGGCGAAGTACCGGCAGAAACGCTGTAACTGTATCGACGATGATCTGTTGACACAGAAGAGTAAGACTGCGCTCGATGGCGAGAGTCTTGGGGTGGAAGAGCGGGAGACACGGATGGATGGCGGGCACTTTGATCAGGCATCGCGTTCAGTGCAGGTGACGTGACATCGGAATCCTCCATCTCAATATCATCATCACCAGCTGGGTCGCCTTGAAAAGTTGGGTGGAATTCACGAATAGACGGTAACCGCTCTCGGCCTGTAGGTGTTTGACGACCGGACTCTGTCTGGCCGTTGTCTTCATCCTGTTGTGCTTTCAATTTGGAGACGCAATCCTCCAAGTACCGGATGTATTCAATCGAGGCCTAAGAATACAAGCTGATCAGCAATCATCTTCAGCATAAATATCGGGCAGCATACCTGAAGAATGGATAGCTTATGCATATCTCCTGTGCAAGCTGGGATCATGCCCTTAAGTACAGCAAACTCCTCATTCATTTTACTTCGCCGCCGACGTTCGATCAGACTGTGTGCAGTTTTTCTTGCAATTTTCCGTCCTGCTGCACTTGTGGCACTGGGCTGCTTCTTCTTCGACTTGTCATCTGTGACCGCTTCTCCTGTAGGTACTGCAGCAGTTTTTGAGTTGGCTGCCGGCGTTGTGGCTTTCGCAGCTGCGTTGCTTTTGCCTGTCGTCTTTGCCTTTTCTTTATTGGAACTATCGCTGCTTCCCTCCTGTCGAGGTTTCATCTGGATAATCTTCCGAGATCGAGTTGGCGGAGGCGGCAGGGCAAATGAGTTATCTTTGGCATCTCTGGCAGCCGATGAACGACGTCGGGCCTTTACAGCCTCGGCTGGCTGCATTGGATATGTCGTGCCTGGTGAAGTAGTGCCTACTTGGCGCGACTTTGTATTTGTTGGCGAAACCTGGGATGGTATCGTGGGCGATGTGCGAGATGCGTCATGTATCGCCGGAGGTGGCAGCTCGAAAGAGAGCTGGAAAGAAGCGAGTTGTTGAGTTCCGTCCTTTCCCTGGATGTCGGATGAGGAGCCAGGAGTGAGTGGGAGGCCTGGTCGGGGCATGTTGAGGATACTGGGAGGAGTCCTGTATTACAACACAGTTGGAAAGATGAGTGGTGTTGGTGCCAAGACGAACATATGAGAGCCTGAGGAAGAATAATGGCGGTTTTCGTCAAGGAGCCAATGAACACAAGTCAGGACAGCAATTGGAACCGTTGCTGCTCTGAAACCAAGCCAAGAATGGATCAAGATGTTCGTTCAGGCCGCTCGTGTGAGAGACAATGATAACACTCTTGTTGAGAGGTAGGGCATAGAGATATGGAGTGGTCGGAGAGCAGGGTATGTGTGTGCGATATTCTAAAGGATAAGCAAGTTCCAGTCTCTCTTAGAGACAGCATACGGGCATGGGGCAAAAGATATTAAATTGATTACTGGAAACACACTGCTAAGCGTGCTCCAGCGATACAGAGACGGAGTCGACACATGCAAACACGAACACGCAGCGCTACAACGCCTCCCCAGTCCCAAAAGCGAAAGAGTTGCACGACTGAGCCCGCTATTCACTCCGGTTCAGCGCAAAGAGATGCAAACTACATCGCGGGCTTTGTCTAACTTGAACCTAGAACGACCGGGTTGAAGGGATGTAAGTTCATGGACCAAGCATCATCGAGGAAATGGTCGCGTGCTCTATTTGGTGGTGAGCGAATCAGCGTGGGGGATTGACCAACGTGGTCCAAGTAGGCTTTTCGGTGGGCAGGGGTCCAGTCTCAGAAACACAGAACGAGGCTTAGATTGGCGTCTATGCTTGATTGAGAAAGACGGAAAGTTACTGGGATTTCGTACAGGAGGGCACGAGGGGCGGTAGCTTGTGCTACATTGGCAGCTGTTGACTCGAGTTTGAAGGTTGAGGTACCATGATGGCTCACCATGATGGTGTAAGTCAAGGCTAAAGGTAAGTCAGCACAGTTCCTGACACATTAAGATGGTCATTTTCGGCAACACAATTGGAATTGAAGTTGAAAACCACGGGGGTTCAAGATGCCAAACAATTGCAAGACAAATTGTCATTCGTCTTGTGATGGGTTCAAACAAACGTTTGGGCCAGAACATGAGCCTGTGAGCCGGGGGAGGGGAGGGGGCAGCTTTGAGATCTCCAATCTGTCTCCAATCTTCAACTCCACCTCCGCCATTCCACAACATCAACTCCACAAGCCTATTGAAGTCAGGATTCATGCTTCACTCGGTTTCCAATTAGGCAAAGATAAACAGCCAGTGCAGGAGGGCACGTGTCCCATGTGAACTCTACGAGCTTCCAGACTCAAGACGCGGTTCTAAAGCGATAAGACCCGGGATTTCACGACATTCAATTTAACCAGAATAAGAGAGGAGAAGGTTGCAACTAAAAAATTGGCTTTATTATTCGTCCTTGGACTTGAATGAGCACGTGCGCGTCTTTGAGACGTCGATGACTTTTCTATCATACAGCAACACACTCGGCCACTTTCCCCAATTCCACATACAGGAATCCCACCCATCACCATCTTGTGTGAGCCAACGTGGGGAGAGACCCTGGAGCGGCTCTTAGCCAAGAACCTACCCCTGACACGCCGCAGACCCACGAACAAGGCTTGGCCACCTAAATAGGCAGTGAGTCAAGATCCTTGAACTGGTTCCTCAGCTTATCAACAACAAATTGACTTGTTCGACATGCGGTCTGTTCTGTTGTCCGGTGTGCTTTCTTTCCTTTTATGTCGTGGGCGATAGCCCTGATGGAGCATGTATATATACATTTCCACCTAGGTCATTCATGTCGTATCATATCATCCGAACTCCACTCTATCCTTAAAAATTTTGGGGTATATGTTCGGCACTTAGACCTCGTTGCTGGGGTAGGTGACCTTGGTGGTAGGAGTGAACTCCTCCTTGATGGCGCGAACATTGACGAAACGAGTCAGGAGGTTCTGGCTACCAGCCTTGTCGTTGGTACCGGAGGCACGAGAGCCACCGAAGGGCTGCTGGCCGACAACGGCACCGGTGCTCTTGCAGTTGACGTAGAAGTTACCAGCGGCGTTGCGGAGGTGCTCCTCAGCGAAGCGAGAAGCCTCACGGTCAGCAGCGAAGACAGCACCAGTCAGACCGTAGTCAGAGGTGGTCTCGATGAGCTTGCAAACATCGGCAATGGCGTTAGGAGCGGCGTCATCGTAAATGTAGGTGGTGAGGATAGGACCGAAGAACTCAGTAGAGAAGAACTTGTGGTTGGGGTTGGTGGTGGCGTAGATGGTAGGGTGGACGTAGTAACCCTTGGAAGAGTCGTACTTGCCACCGACAACGAGCTCAAGGTCCTTGTCGTTCTTGGCCTCGTCGATAGCACCGGAGAGCTTCTTGAAGGAAGCCTCGTGGATGACGGGACCCATAAAGTTGGAGTGCTCAGTAGGGTTGCCGATCTTGATGGCCTCAACCTCAGCAATCAGCTTCTCCTTGAACTCGGGCCACATGGACTTGGGGACATAGCAACGAGAGGTGGCACTGCACTTCTGGCCCTGGAACTCGAAAGCACCACGGACGGTCTGCTTGACAGCGTTGTCAATCTCAGCAGTAGGGTCGATCAAGTGGAAGTTCTTGCCACCAGTCTCACCAACGACACGGGGGTAGCCGCGGTATCGGCCCTCAGCAATACCCTGACCGATGGTGCCGTAGAGCTGGCGGAAGACGCTGGTGCTGCCAGTGTAGTGGAGGGCAGCGAACTCCCTGTGCTCGAGAACAACCTTGGTGATGTCGACGGGGTTACCAGGGACGAACTGGATAACGTCCTTGGGGAGACCAGCCTCAATCAGGATCTGGTAGACGAGCCAGTTGGAGGCAATGGCGAAGTCACTGGGCTTCCAGACAACGACGTTACCGAGAAGAGCAGGGGCACCGGGCAGGTTACCGGCGATGGCAGTGAAGTTGAAGGGGCTGACAGCGTAGACGAAACCCTCAAGGGCACGGTACTCGAGACGGTTCCAGACACCGGGGGAGTGGTGCTCAGGCTGGATGCTGTAGAGCTGCTCAGCGTAGTGGACGTTGAAGCGAAGGAAGTCAGCCAGCTCAGCGGCAGCATCGATCTCAGCTTGCCAAGCGTTCTTGCCCTGGCCGAGCATGGTAGCGGCCATGATGTCGTAACGGTACTTGGTGGAGATCAGGTCAGCAGCCTTGAGGAAGACAGCAGCTCGGTCGGCGAAGGGGAGGGCCTCCCAGGCGGGCTTGGCAGCCAGAGCAGCGTCAATGGCGGCCGAGACATCGGCAGTGGTGGCAGTGTGGTAAGAGGCGACGGTGGTGGCATGGTCGGCAGGGTTCTGCTGCTTAGAGAGGGCAGAAGCCTTGATCTACAAGATTTCGTGTTAGATATAGTTCTTATGATAATGGTTGAGTGGGCGTCTGTAAACAACTTACCTGCTTGCCGCCAACAACGACGGGAACCTCGATAGGAAGCTGCTTCTGGAGCTTCTCAATGGCAGCGGTCAAACCCTGACGCTGCTCACTACCCTTGGTGTAGTGCTGGTTGGGCTCGTTGAAGACCTTGGGGGTCTTGAAAGAAGCCAGAGTCGCAGCAGTTCGCAGCTGCTGGGTTCGGGCAGCGGTGCGAAGACCCTGGGCACCAGCCCGGTTAAGGAACATCATGGAAGACATTATGTGATGTTTTGTGTTTGTTCTTCGTTATCGGGGGGAGTCGTCGAGGAGGGGTATCACAAAAAGCAAAATCAAGAGGTTCGACGACGATCGAAGATGGAAGATGAAGGAAGAGAAAGGAAAGGGAAAGAAAGAAGAGGAGGGGAAAGAAGACGATGGGGAAAAGGAAGTAGGTAGGTATAAGAAGAAATCCAGTTGCTGTACTGTATTGACTGTACTGACTGTACTGACTAACAGAAATTCCGAATTCAGATGCAATATCACGACTCAAGACCCAGGCCTCGCGTAGCAAATCCTCCTCGATACGTCAAAAAAGTGAACTGCCGCCGCTCGCCACGCGAGCTAAGCCAAACAAGCTACTCTTCCATCCTATCAATGCCTCTGCTTTGTTAGAGGCTCTATCTTTCTTCTCCAGTTAGAGCTAAAGATCGCGGCTTATCACGGCCTAAAAAGAATCTGTGTGGGGAATGGGCACATGACGTCGCCTGTATTCCCCCAGCTACGGTCAGCCCGGGGATTGATATTGATTGGTCAATGGCCATTTTCTATGCTGGGGCCGATCTCGGCAGATGGGGCATGGCTCGTTATCTTTTGTTACCCGCGAAGAGCCGCACCCGCAGGCATCGTATTTGTATCACCGAAACAGGGCCTTTTTTTATTTTTTATTCTAGAATTTCCAAGTACTAACGCAAACAAGTGTCACTAGATTAGTAGACCGTGAGTTCTCATATATGAAACCCTCACTCAAACATGAGAGATACCCAACTCACCTATCTTCCATGACTCAACAAGGTATCCTACTAAAGTCAGTTATTTCCAGCATGTATCTCCATCTCCAGGAAAGCCAAGGATGTGAGCTCTAGTTTAGTTAACTGGGGGTCTCTGATACACCTACATATGGCCGCGCTTTTCCGAACGTGGGGTACTTTGACGGTCATGTGCTAGGTACAGTATCTCGTCTTGGTACAGGTAGCGGCGGTATTAGAAGCATCTCGCATCAAAAGCTTTACCTCTTTTGACTTGGCGAGCCTGGGGAAGAAAATTTCCTTATCTGCTACAATTGAATCCATGCAAGACATGGTTTGGTTTTGCATGATACCTCGACACATCAAATGTAAGAATAGAATGGATTAGGTATAGACTATAAACAATGAATACTTCAATACTTGTCTCATCAAACCGCCGCATGTCCCAACTAAGCTCAGTCAGGCAGACAGCAATGTCAAGACTCCAACCACTCACATCTTCCAACCGCTATTCCGTGTACTTTTAATGTCAAAGGCAATTGCCTTCAACGGGTATAAACAAACAGAAACTACCCCGTGGGAACACTGCCTCTCTCGCTGGTTGGCTGGATACCTTTTATCCCTGCCCAGGCTCTCTCTCATCCCTCTCGTCAAGCCACTTTCGTCCTTTTCGTTTCGCCCTTCGCAAGCCGTCGCCGGCCCGGCCCCGCATACGTCGGACCCACCCCGTTATTGCTTTCCAGCCGGTTGCACCGGTCCGAGTATTGAGTTTGTCAACGGCATGGCTATCATATTCATCTCGTTCAGAAGCCTTCAAGTCCTCCTAATGCTGGCTTCCTGACGTGACTGACGTTCTAGGTGTGTTTGGCTCATCTCTCTGTCGGTAGTTGAGTAACGGCACCGTTAATCCATACATCTCTGTTCGACCCTCCTTGTCGTGCTGGTCGATCTCCACATTGATACACACATCAAGTGTTCCGTCGTTGGCCTTGCCATGGGTTTGTCGCGATGCTGCCCTGTGTGCTGTTCCAGCTTGAACTTCTCCTTTGTGAAGGACTTTATGACCGTCATTGCCCAAGAAAGTCTGCTCCGAGGTCTCTGTTCCGTTCTCATTTACGCTGCCGTTGGGAACCCCTGGGTTGTTGGGTGAGTTCTCGGTGATGGTTGCAAAGTTACGGCTGGGCATTGTGCAGCTGTTGTGGTTGGCTGTCTTGTTGGAGTTGCCAGGGTCCTTGTCAAACAGATCCAGCAGAGTTTCGTCTGTCTTGGCGTTCAAGTGATGGATCTTGTTTCTTCTGGCGAGAAGATTTGCAACAGCCTGCGGCGGTGGCTTGTTGACAATGGCCGAAGAAACTACATTCACCATGTAGCGGTGATCCTCCTCCACGGGAATCTTGAGGTCAGGATTGGAGTAGAAACGTCCAAGCGCGGCCAGATGCACATCGCCTCCTAGGATTGTCACGCGAGCGTTGAATTCGGCAGCAACTTTTTGAAGTGCAACCATCAGCTCACGCCTCTCCTTCTTGTGCGTTCTCGCAGTGTAGTGGTCATCCAGATCGTCCAACAGATCGATACTACCGTCAAATTGGTTAAACAAACTTCCTCCAAGTCCGAATCGTCGGTTGAGGATCTTGATAGGGCCCATAACTGGACTGCGGAAGATGTTCTCCAGCCAAGTCAAGCGCTAAAACATGTCAGTCTGACAGCTGGTAATTGTTTGTTCTATATCAAAACACATACCGGATACGCAATGGGAATACCAAGGAGCAGAATTACGTGCTTGATTGGCTGTCCTGCCGCTGCTGCCGCTTCGAGCTCCGAACGGAGTCTTGCCCAAATCTTCTTGTACGTCTCAGGGTAATTGACTTGATGACGTGTGCGCTGAGCTTCGTGTTAGCTACTGTTTGTGTTGGAACGCGATATACTGACCTCTACACGTGCATCGATACCGACAAGAGCAACACGAGCTCCAAGACGGGTATAGATGTTGTAAGAACGTTCAGCGACATATGGACCGGGATGGTCACCGACAATGTACTCGGGCGACTCGATCATCGGCGCAACATAGGTATCAATGAGCTGATTGGGATCAGGTCCTTGGCTGGCTGCTTCGAGTGCGGCATGGTCTGTCGCACATTAGTATAATAATGTCAAGGGTGAATGAAGCTATCCTACCGGTAGTGTATGTTGATGCAGGAGGTGGCAAATGATGCTGGAAGAGCATGTAATATTTGTGAGCAGTACCGCCAATGCCGCGGAACACGTCGCATTGCATGAAATCGTCGACATACGAGCCAAATCCGTCAATAATCTGAAGATTGTCAGCAATGTGCTACTCCCGTCGCTCACGCAATCGCGTTCAAGACTTACATCATGGTCATCCCAGATGTTGATCTGGGGAATTTGACCGTTGACACCAGCAAAGGGGTCAAGGTTGTACCAACGGATATAGTTCTTCAGGTAGTAGTCATCGCATTCAGCACGCAGTGTCTCGGGAAACGGATAATGTCTTCGCTTCTTGGGGTTACTGATATCAGTCCATTGACGAAGAGGACCATCGACTCGGATTCCATCGTTGTAGATCTGATCGCCACCACCAATCATGACATGAAAAGGGATCTCGCGATGCTTTCGTGTAACATCATTCCATAGACACGGGCCGCTCCAAGCTTCCTCGTCGGTTCCAACACTGAAACCGTTGCACGAGTGGAACATCATGCGAAAAGACTCGGTTGCGGCAGGTACAAAGAATCGGTTTACTCGAGGCTTGTGCTCGCTCGAGAAGCGCATTTCGGGCAGAGAATAGTCGTAGCCACATTCGGTGTCCTGGATCGGAACACTGATATTGAAAGCCCAGAAAGTATTGCGTGGGTCAGAGTAGAGACAATGTCCGTCTACGCGCACCTCCTCGCGCGCTCCATTGGTTACGTTGTTACCCTCTGGGAGAGTAACAGCTAGGTTGAGCGTCAAGTAGGGCTGATGCAGAGGAATCTTGCCGCCACCCTCCACGACAACCAGTACACTGCCGTGCCAGCGTCCCTCGTTCATATGGCGATAGTTGAGGAGCGGACCGCAAACAATTGTCTTTCCATCGGGGGGGTTCTCTCCTTGGGGACCTTGACCAGCATGGCTTTGGCCTACATTATCGCCCACAATTGATCCATTAACATCGCCAGCGGCAGCGGTGATGGGTCTGTATTTTCCGGTTTCGCGGTTCTCGTCTTCTGGCTCGATGCGCGACTGGTTGAGGAAGTCTACAAGGTCGCCCGTAGCTGTAGTCTCTTGGTGAGGATCTCGGGGCGGACCTTGGCCAGAGAGCTGCGAAGCATGCGCAGCATGCGCAGCATAAGCAGAGGATTCCTGGTGTCGCCAGCGACTAGACGACGCATATGGATTGCGCTTCGACTCTGTGGTCGTGGGTCTTTCTTCAACGTCTGCCATCTTGTGAATCTGGTCGCAAGAAACAGCTGTATGCTGGTTTCCGTGAGCTTATATATGGAGGCCTCCGGGTGTGGTGGGTGTGGTACAGAATAGATCGTCGCAAGTTTTATGGATTAATATCGGGTGGGAAAATCGACGACGCGGGTTGTCACCAAACGCGACGAGGACAATAGTCCAAGGTAATGCGCAGTCTTCAATACAGAACGTGCACCTGCGATGGAAGCCCAAAACAAGACTCTGCAATGAATGCTACAAGAAAGAAGATGACAATGTCCGGGAGAAAAACTCGAGGGTAAGACCGACGAGAGGATTTTAGTCTAATGGTAAGACACCAAGACACAAAAGCACAGCACAACTGGATGATGACGCAGGTGCAACCAGACACATCCCGCCAGTTGGTGCAGGGGTCATGGGGCAGTTGCGATAAGGGACTTTGTAAACACCAAGAGGAAGGTACTTTCCTCTGTTCCATGCGTGCCATGTACCAATTGATGTTAGATCCAATGTCACCACTGGCTCCTCCATCAGCTGTTCAGCGACACAAACATAACTCCATCAAGTAACAAAACTCGAGAAAACCCCATTGAGGCACAGACTAAAATTATACACTATACGGACACAGCAATGAGGATCAGGGAATTGGATGGGATGAGATGGCGCCAAGCACATCGTCGAGTCTCTCATTGGTCAGCCGGTTACAGTGGAAGCGATCCCTGGGAGAATCCAGGGAAACCAAGACACCGACTTGTTATCAAGGTCCTAGGGACCTGAGTTGGCCAGGATATGAACCCTTACTCGACCGTTAACGGGGTAATGAGTGTAACATCTAATTTTCCAGCATGAATCTGGACTTGGCTAATAGGAGAGCTCAGTGGCATCTTATCTGACCTGATTCTACGGTTATGATTCTACGGTTAAAGAGCTTCAAGATTTGCTGGTGATGTTTATCGAGAGAGCAACATGAAACAGGAACAATCCACACATCGACGCCATCTAATTTCGAACCCCGCCAAGATCTACATACCGATTCATTACATTAGGGTCATGGATAAACCCTCTTTCATTTGTCGATGAATCTGGCCTACCCGGGAGGGTTTATCTGAGATCTTCTGGTAATTCATTCTGGCTTCCGTCAATATTTATCACCACGGGCAATCAATTGTCTTCAGTGCAGCCACCCCAGACACACTCAGTATTAAGCTAGAAGTTAAGCATGAACATATGGGTGACGTCATTTTGGTTATTCTCTTTCTCGGTTTTGCTATCAGTACCTCCTACTTAGCTGGGGAGGTAGGCGGGCTTGTCCTTCAATATTTGGTGTTTTTTAAAAGTGATATTTCCCCCGGCTTATTGACTTGAGATAGTTGTGATCAACTATTCAATTAGAATGACTGGTACAAAAATGCACACAAACAACATCGAAAGTGGACGAACATTGTAGGCACCAACTGGTAAAATATGTTGAGGAGCTCCTGCCAGCTTCAGTTCTCGTGATGTCCCCACAAAATCATTACATAAGCAGACAACCATCTTGTCAACCTCAAAATTTCGTGGAAAATTTTACTTCTTCCACAACTCTCACAATGCATTGTTCTTGAGCAACGCCGAATTACCGGCCACCATTGAACTACAGCACAAGATCCTTCGCGATCAAACCTGGGCCATCTCAGGATCACAGCATCAGGTCCGACAAGGAGTACGCACACGAGCATGCGGTTGCGATTGACCGACTCGTACGTGGTTCAACCTATCGACCCGATGGCACAAGATCTCAAATACGAGTGACCCAGGCAAGGTTATCCAAGGTAGGTGATTACTCGGTGAAACGGTGAAGTGCAGTGAAAACTGCACAAACGGCATTAGTGTGTACAGCAATTGGGCTCTTTCTATGCTCGCCTTGCTGAAGGAATTTTCTTCGTGCCAAGATTGATATCCCCCTACTATTACCAAACACCTCTGTTCTTGTAATCCCACAGACACTGGTGCATGAAGCTAGGGGTACATGCCATTAAAATGGACATGTTACTTTTGCCAACAAATACAATTCTCCAACGTGAAGCACGCCCCGAGGGCTGCAAGAATGGTGATGCTGTCACTGGAGATGCCCCCTCGCATAGGCCAGCCCAGCCGTGTTGTTTTCCAACATGGGAACCCCGGGAAACTCGCAGAGGAGGTACTTGAATGCCAAGTTTGACGTTGTGAACCCCTAATCGGCCAAACGTCTTAGGTTGCATGTAAGGATGGAAAATACAGCATGCAGCCCGCATATTGGACCATTTTGCAAAGGCCAAGCAAGACAAGCCTTGTTGGGTGGTCGTCGAATTGCTGAGAAGCCCACATCACCGCACGCTTGCGGGCTTGGTATCAGACAAGAAAAGATGCGGTGGGCAAAAAGACAACAAGAGCCACATTAAGGGTTGCGTTGGACCAACAGACAGCCTGGCCAGTGCATACAGGTCCATCAAGTTGGAACTTTGACTACCTCGGATTCAGCCGACCAGGGATCCAGAACAGCATCTGTGATTATTCGCTAGGTCGTAGCCAAGGTCCTATCGTTTCCCATCTCTTCGGTTCAATTACCCAGGCCGGACATGGTAGCCCTACGATTGATCAAAGATGCACATACATGCACATACATACATACATACGCACGGCGATACGATACGATACAGCTGAGAGAATGGGGCTACAGAAAAGGGCCTCAACCGTATTCCAAAGCTGAACAGCGTGATGCGATGCATGCATGCAAGGGAAACCAAAAGTGAAATCGGTCGCGAAGTTGTGCCCCCAGCTTATATGGGCTGTACCCTGCTCTGCAGTTCGGTGTACTGATAATCAGATACTTTGCCTGCACTACTGCACCAGGCGCAGCCGCAACCGCAGCCCCATTATGGTACAGTAAGCAAAAAGAAAAGATGAAGCTGGGGAAATCTGAAGAACATGGCATGGATGACATGACACAACATGACGGAACAGACAACATGGAGAATCCTCCTGTCACCGCCAAGTTCGCAACGGAACAGACGACCAATAGACCTTGCACGTGTATCCGTAGTTCTACAAAGGCGCATGGCATGAATAAGCATCATCACAAGTTTACGGTCGTGAAACCGAGAATGCCATGTTGACAAGCAGAATTCCGGATTACCAATTCGAGACCGAATACCTTGTACGGACAACAAGAAACATTTCTCCCCAGAACAGACAATACCATACCAGACCAGACAATACCATACCAGACCAGAGTCAGACCAGACAACTGACACATATAGTCGGAACAAAGACACGTGCGGAACAGGCGCCTCTTTCTTCAAGTCTAAAATTGCATCAATTACCATCGGATAAGGATGTAGCATCCAGTCTCCAGATTCTTGGCTTGATCAGGGTAAATGTATTCGGAAGAGTCAATGAACGTCATCAACGCGTTGTATTGACAATGAATACATAGAGGTACTTTTGGGTGGGGGCTAGTGAGAAATGAGCTGCTCTAAGAAACATCCCATCCCATGGATCCATAGGTAGGTAGGCCATCACTTAAAGGACCCCTTTCTCGGAGTCTGAGCTTTCCGGATCCTGTCTACCTTTATGTACTTTATGACATGTTATCCAATCAACTGCCACTTGCTTCTGTGTTCTAGATACAGGTACCAGCGCAATAATTGCTGCATTACAGTTGCATGAGTAAGGTACTTGTTTACAAAAATCAAAACAATCCAATGAGCGGTAAAAAAAGAATTTGATATGTCCGGCCACGGAGAAAAAGCTACGCTTTTAGGTCCCTTTTTTGGTCGGGCGGGTACAGAACTTCAGCTACAGCACGGCATGACGATGGCCCAGCGATTGGCTTCGCAGCCGACTTTCAACGGCGGCTCTAGTTTTTTAACTTAGTGAGGGCCGGCTCCATGCACAATTTAGAACGACCCGAGCCTTTTCCAGTCAGAGTTAATAAGAATAAAATCAAATCAGCTAAAAATCACCTCGTTTTCTTTTTTTCTTCCTTATCAGTTAGATACGTTACTAGTTTAGGGGGTAACCTTTTGGCCCATGTTTCGCTCGTTACCTTTTTTGCAGTGTGCAGTGACTCTATCGGCCCTCAATCTCGGACAACTCCATTAAATAATTCCACTTTAGAATGAACCATACTCCTTGTTGAGCCAACAATCATGTGAAAATTGATGCATTTCGTCTGTTGTCAAGCCCGGGTGACACAATGTCAATAGGTTCTTGGCTTATCAACTGTACATACCGATCAGGTATGTACCCGTTAAACCGTCAGCCCGTCCCGTAGATCTTCTTCAACCGTAGAGATGAAGCCCCCGGTTGCTATGCCCATCACATCCAGTCAGAATAAAACTTGACTTGAGACGACAAGAGTCAGCCTCAACGGCAAGATCCACCAGCGGTTGTCATGGGGCCTGGACTGGGCTTTTGCTTCCATTTGGTCCATTGAATCCACTAACGAAATCTCAGCCGGACAGGCAACCGCCAGGTGGTTGAACGAATAATTGAGACACGGAATATGTATGTCAGAATAACAAAGACATAGTTATAGACTAAGAACACTCTGATATGCACATGTTATTGTTTCATCCTCTTGCTATTATCACTCCAAGTGACTTGCATGTCTCTTAATGGGTCACCTAATCATGGACCAAACTCATGATCTCCATCTAACAAGGCCGAGTTGCTTCACCATTCGCCAACCAGACGAGAACCGTCTCGATCTTTGGAGCTAAGAGTCAGGGGGCTTATAGTGCTATAGATATACAATCGACGATCCAACTTTATCGCACTTTTGGTGGTGTACAAGAGAAAGCTTGAATGTATTTGCAATGTCACTGGGGAAAAAACTTGAAAGTTGAGGTTTCCGAAACACTTGTTTCACAGATTTGGGGTTGAGAAATACCATGATATTCGCGCTTCTTTTCGCTATAACGAGGCTATTATATGTGTGAACAGACGGGTAATAATATCCTCCGAATTTTGTCGGTCTTCATTTGTAATGAGTGAATTCAATTGTTGAGGAGTATGGGTACAGCAGAGGACAGTCGAATGTACTCTGCGCCTCGTCCACCGCCACCAAAGCTTCGCTTCGATATACACATCACCATATATGCACTGTCAGATACATATGAGGTTAGCTACCTATAGCTAGGTTTCTGAAATATCAGACTCAGTGTCAGACGAAAATCATGGCACAGATCGGAACAGAACTTTGATCAGGAAGAATGAATGATTGCCCCCCGACCTCGTCTCACTGTGTCTCACTCTGCTTTGTTGTCAATACCATTAAGAGATAGCGCGCAATAATGTGATGACTTTCCATGGGTGTTGCATTCGGCTCCGTCCAATCTTTCTGTAATCTGTGCCTCTTCAGCTCCTTGTACCGCCAGGCTTCGACCCCTGGAGAAGGAGAGTGCCGTGGCCTTTAACGAATAGTATCTCGTCGACATGAAGGTCGTGCACTAGGTTGCTTTCTAATACCAGGAGTGTGCCTTGATTTCAAGTCTGTACCTAAGCATCTCGAGGTTTCTAAGATACACAACACAAGACTCAATGCAATGCAATGTAATGCAACAGCGGGCGCATCCCCTCTTGTTGTCTAATGTTTCACCGGGGAATATGTAAGTTTGTGCGATCATGATCTTGTGTGATTCAATTCAATCAATCAATTATTGTTCTAGCTGCTGAACTAAACAACAAGCGACTTCCCGAAAGAATGTCATAAGAAGCGCTCAGACTTGACGTCTCGTCAATGACGTTCTTGTTCATTTCAGAGGCGTTGATCGAAATTGGATGGATCCCGCCTCGCTCATAGGTAATTAAATTTAGGTATAGTACGGAGTATTGACAGCGGTTTATGCCTTATGGTTCATCTGCTGAAGCTGCAATCAATTACAGCGATCCACCACGCCAATGCTTTCACCCTGTCCTGACTTTCTTACATGGAGTCAGTCAGTCTTGGGTTTCTTTCTCTCTAGAAACAACACAGACCAGGACCAGGAAAGGAACCCAACATCTAATTATTCCATCTCTTAATCCGTGCGTCGCCCCATTCTGACAAGACAAACAGCCCGCACCCCCTTCTGGGCATAGCCTCATTTCGTTTTGGGGGCTCTCCTTGTACTGACCTGACTGCTCCTTCATCAGTACCTACAGTACTGCCTGGTACAACGCCAGCTGGACGGATACTTCGGCCTCCCTACGGGTTCCCTGTCAATCACCTCCTCCGTCTTGCCGCTACACCCCCGGCTAGTCCGCGGCGATCCTGTATGTGGAGGTTGCAGGTTGCAGCTGCAGGTCGCACTAGTGAGGAAAAGGTACTCTCGAGTCCACACTTTATACCAGGCTAGGCCTGCACTGCGCTGCGCTGCACTGCACTCACTGCAGTTCAGTTGTATTCTGCCTATCGAATCGAAACCCTTAGAAGCCTTGTCTTTCTTTCTTTCAAACCACTTCGAATCTTTCACATCCAATTGCAGCCCCCCCGACATATACTCATACCTCTGCCGGACAGAGAAGCATCGAATAATGGTGAACTGAGATACATATATTTGCTTTGTTAATTCTTCTTATACGGTCGGCTTTCCAGCAAGAGAAGCATCAACCTGCGGGACGCTTCTCTCGTTGAAGCCTACCTGGTACTCAACCGTTCTGTCATGAGATGAGTGGCCCTACCATGATAATGGCTCCGGCCGTCGAATCCTCTTCTCCCTTCTCCAGGTCTCAATCCAGCCCAGACCTGGGGCTTCTCTCACTATCTTCTCTCGAAAAACCTTCTTCCTCAACATCAACATTAACGACGCCGACACCGCAGTGCGAGAAGATTCCCGAATCCAAATCATTACCCAACTTTGACCTTCCCACCTTCAATGTTGATTTCGACCTCGATACCAGCCTTGATACGACCGTTTTCCAGCCCGAGGAGCAACAGGCTGAGACGAAAGCGCCACCACCACCTACAATCGCTGAAACAAAAGAGGCGCCTGAAGAAATTTCGCGATTCAGACACGCCAGAAAAAGAACAAGCTCGCTCATCGACACTCGAGGCTGGCTCCAAAGCTCTAAGAGCACGTCGGATCTTCACAACCTTCGCGAAGACCCTCCTCGACCGACCACATCGGCAGGAGACAAGAAATTTGGCGATGGATCGATTGGAAATCTGAAACCAACAGACAAACCCCTGACGAAATCCGAGTCTTTTGTCAACTTCGCCAAACGCTCATGGAGACCTTCTCGCTCCCCTTCGCCCATGAAGAATGCCGATTCTACCAAAGAAGACGAGGAGGCGTCTGGGCGCAACCGATCCGAGAGCACAACATCAATGAAGTTGACAAAGACTCGCAAACGCCCTGGTTTGACCGTCGATCAAGTGGATAAGAATAAGTCGAGCGACTCGCTTAAATCTGCTGCCCCTAAAGCCTTCTCCCGAGCGAGCAGCTACTTTTCAAAGCTCAAACAGAAACAAGCGGGCTTGTCCAAGCTCAATACGAACACCGACTCCGACAACAGCTGTGCTTCTTCGGCCACAAGCCTCGCACCACCAGCTTCGACCACCACAGAAGACCACACACCGCAATCTTCAGCCTACGATACTACATCCGCTACGACTGTTACTGATGAGTCTTCTGTTGAGATGCCGCCTCAGCAGAGAGACGTGCTGTGGTCGTCTTTCAAGGCGATCGACGAGGATTTTAAGGGGTTCCTTGCCAAGAGCACCGCCCAGCGAATGTCGCAGGTTCAGACACAACTCTTGCCGTTCCTCCGGAGTACCATGAACCACGAATCCACAAAGAAGCTTTGCGCTGAAGATGTTGACCGAAGAGCAACAATTCTGAATAAGTGGTGGATTTCGATCTTGGAGATGCTGGATGGTCAAGCTCCCCAACCTGTACCCGGGGTCGATCGCCCGGTATTGTTCGACGCGGCAACTCTCCTTATGATGCGCCTCGAATGGCGACAAGCTACTTCCTATTTCTTACCGCTTTCCAACCGATCGCCAGCTGAGCGAGTTCGAGCCCGATCCATGACTAACTCATCCAACTCCTCTATTACGTCTAGTCAAGCAGCATTCCTCGAAGAGTCGGCCGAGCATAACGTTAGGACTATGTTTGTTACGAACCTGGTCAAACAGATGGGTTTTATAGTCGATAAGCTTTCGCTTCGCCATACACCCGCTAGTCTGGTCAACTTCGCAGGGAAGGCCTGCGCGTACGCCTTCTTTTTCGCGCCTGGTGTTGCCGATATTCTGATTAGGCTATGGGGTCTTTCTCCTGAGTTGATCCGACGCGTTGCCGATGAGCTTGGTCTGCCACGGAAAAACAAGGGCGAGAGCGATGATATTGCGGCTTTGTTTCCTCCAACCATTGGCGTATTTGCCTGGACCTCACCAAAGGGTATGTGGGATAGCCTTAAGAAGGTTCCCAGATTGCCTATGTTGGTGTCTCGAATTCCTTGGACAGGTCCCTGGGCGGCTCGCTGGAAAGGTCGCGATACGGATGTCTTCTTCATTTTCCTCAAGTACTTCCACATCCTATCCGAACAGTTCATGCCCCCCGGGCTGCCTCTCCTAGAAAAATCAAGGTCTCCCGGGTTCGCCCTTGTTCAGGCACAGCTTCTGTACGTTTTGGACACAACCATCCACCGCCAAGCCCCCATGGATGGTGGTTTCAACCCCGCTGCCATGGACGGCATGTCAGGTGCCGATGCCGCAATGGCTCTGCCTCTTCCTATGAGCAATGTCATGAGGGGCATGGCCGAGAACCGATGCATCATGTTGTTGAAAGATTATCTCTCGGACGACTCCCTTGACATCGCTGGCGCTCGACACACGTTTGCGGAGACTTTCGCCACCATGATGAAGGCAGCAACCCGAAGAGTTTCAATGTACAACCATCCTGCCTGTTTCACTCTGTGCGACTTTTTGGAGGAAGTTCTCGTACTCTACAGCGAATTCGAGGAACCAGATAGCTCTGACACCTATCTCGACTGGCCATTCTGGTTTGATGTTTGCCAAAAGGTCATGGGCTCTTTCAACACCATGTCTGAGATTCGAATGTTGGCCCTGATTTATTCGATATGGGATGCCATCTCGCGAGACCCAGTTCGCAAGTTGACAGTTTGTAAGGATTGGCTACTTACTGAAGAGACTTTCAATGAGTTCTTCAACCACTGGTGCCCCATGGTTCGGGCTTACTACCAGCGTTTGCTGTGTTGGCGAATGTGCCGAGACTCAGGAACGCTGGATGAGGTTGATGGGTAAGCATATCGAGTACTCCGCATCTTGCATTCTTACTAATTGGACATAGTCAAATCTTCGTTCTTGTGGCTGAGCGACTTCAGACAACGTGGTCTCACTATCTGCATATCAAGCACGCTGCCGAACAAGAAGAACGGATCGCACCCTCGACTGCCCCGGTAAACCCAGCCCCTGGAAAACGCTTCATGATTATTCGCCAAGAAATCAACGTACCTCAGCCTGGCTTGTATATGGGCAGTTTCGACTCTTTCGCCAAGCTTCCTAATAGCGAGAATAGCGTTCTCAACGGCCTGCCGCCTGATCCTTCAAGGCAGGATGGCAGAAAACGATGGTCGCTGCTGGGCAAAGTACTTTCTCTCGGTGGTAATGCAAACTCTGGGTGGGATGATGACTTCCAAACCGTTCGTCGTGAGACGGCAGAGTCTCGTGCTTCAACATCGAACAGACCTACTGCCAACAACCACAAGCCCCGCGCGTCTGAGGATGACTCCTTGTACTCACAGCCCACATACGAGGAGCCGAAGTATGTTTTCAAGTTTGTTCTTGCTTGGCAGCAACAGGCAGGGCCTCTCCGAGAGCGCTTTCTGACTCGCCCTCGACTTCCTGGCCCGGCACAGACCCGCATCAGCGGGCCGTTACGAGTCAACGGCTTTACTGTACCTACTGGATATTCGGCACCCACACGCAAGTTCTCAGGCAGTCCTCAGCAGGGTCTCATTGACAATGCTAAGAACGCGAGCATGCTGAACTCAGCCATCGAGCAAAGTGGTCCCCCGAGACTTGAACTCACGCTCTCAGGCTCGAGCGACGAGTCTGATAGCCCCCCTAACCCCAAGGGCAGCGAATCACCGTCACCATCGCCGTCACCTGCACCGTCGCAACCGCATTCGCAGTCAACATCACCATCGCCATCACCTAATCCCAACGCGGGTTTGCAAACTGATGCCGCGGTGCAGCCTGTGAAACCTGCTGGCCTTTACGTTAAGAACTCGGTCTATGCTGGAAGGGCACTCTCCGAGTGGGCACAAGTCGTTTTCGAATGCAACAACTTCATCGAACGCCGCCGCGATGAAGGGATGGAAAATCTTTCTGACGTGGAAATCCCCATCCTCGGAGTTGAGGGTTTCCGCAAGGTCGGAGGCTAAAAGCTATGAATCTAAGATACCCCAACTACTAAGCACAGCGCGTCTACGCTATACGTTCTTTTGCATACATGATTCTCTTTACCTTGTTATTACATGCATCAGCAGTGGATCGACATATCTACCTTTCCTGCACTAGCATCCCAATATTGTCATCGGTCATCCTGGGATGCCTTTCTTGCATTAAATAAACCCAGTGGGGCTTGCGTGGATCGTGGCATTGTTTCGAGTCTATCCTCACGATTTGTTCGTTTGTCTAAGGATTTAAATGGTACTTGGGCGTCACGTCACGGTGGCAGAAGAATTGGTCGTCTAGAGCAGAAGGGACGAAATAATTCAGTCACCTTAGCCTAGCTTGGGCTACCACTTAGGCTACTTTACTTTAGTAGCCTAAGTCTCAGACGACATTTCTCCTGTTGCCCACCTAGTTGGGTTACGTGTCTTTGGATGTTCAGGCGTTTGAGGGAAAGCAATAAGTGGACCGTTTTGCTTCATTTTATCATTTATCATATATCAAGTCGCCACAGGCGATATATTCGGGACGGTGTCTTTTTAGGTCAAGGGGAGCAGGCAAATATGGAAGGAGTAGGGATGCAATTGAAAAAGCCTTATAGCGAGCACGGCTACATGTACGGAGCAATGGTTTTCTCAGTGCAATCTCATGTGTACATATCATATTGGCTGGAGACGAGAGCGTGGATGAATACGGAAGAATTGCCTTCTAGACTACCTGTTTGGACAGAATCCTAATGATAATGGCTGCAATGAAACATCTAGTCTCTTGAGTGCTACTGTGCTTCGTATGAGGGTTGTTGCTGATCATCCTACCAACCACGTGCTATCGTTGTCCCGGATCTCTGCATCAGTGGCTTGATTGCTACATATCTCATGCGAGCAACCTCGGTCATCAATTCCTCCCGGTTAGGATAGTGACCATCAAAAGAAGGTTTGCCATCATTGGCAGCCAGCCAGCTCGGGCGACTCTGCGTGTAGATGTGTACATCCGGCTTGATCTCCCAAGGCCTATCCAGTGTCCCAACGCGTACATACGCCAGAGCGGACCCTCCACCCGCATAGTAACTATATATCGAAACAGAACACTTTGGGCAATTCCAAACTGTCTGTCCTGCGCCAGATTCTGTCGGGATATATACACCATCACGGGCTTGAGGGGTAAGGGCAATATTGGAAGCACAGTTGCCACTGGTGTGTACTGCAAAGGCAGGTTGTACGTCTGTGGGGACGGGGGTCGGGTCGGTGGGTGTGCCTGCAATCGAGGGAGGTTCTCCTCTCATTCGCTTGAAATGATATCTTTCAATGATCGCGTTGAGGGAGAAAGCAGATCCTGTTTGGCGCTGACAGGCGGTGCAGTAGCAGCAGTGAACGAGGAGAAATGATGCGGTGATTCTGTAGCGAGCATAGCCGCAGACGCAGCCGCCATAGAGAGGTGTGTAGTCAATCCCGATAGTGGAGTTGTTGTTTATGGTAGATGGGCTGCTCATGGCAGGCGAGTTGTCCATGGTGGGTAAGCTATTCATGTCCGGCAAACTGTTCATGCCGGACAAGTTGTTTATATCAGGTAAGTTACCCATGCCAATCGAGTTATCCATGCCGGTCAAGTTATTTATAGTAGGTAAGGGATGTATATCAGCCATCTTACACGTGCCGGTCGAGTTCTATATACCGGCCGAGTTGTTTATACCAGGCACGTTATCCATAGTGGGCAAGGTGTTAATGTCAGGTAAGTTGTTCGCGTCTGGCAAGTTGCCCATGGTAGGCAAAGTATCCATACCAGGTAAATTATTCATAGCGAACGAGTTATTCATATCGGGTGAGTTGTTTATGACAGGTAAGTTTTCCATACTGGACATGTTGTTCATGTCGAGCAAGTCCTCTATGTCGGGCGAGTTGTTCATAGACGGAGAGTTGTCTACGGTGGGTAAGTTGCTCGCTGCAGGCGTGCTGCTCATGTCAGGCGACTTGCCCATGGTGGTGAGTTGTTGATTGGGGGTTAAGTTGTTCAAAGTGATCAAGCTGCTGAAGTTGCTAAAGAGAGAGAGAGGATGGAGGAGGCAGTGAGAAGAGGAAACGAGGTTAAGAGAAGAGCCCAGGTTACAAGAGAAGAAGGAGCGAACAGTTGACAAACTACCTGCCTACCCACTAAACCATTAAGTAAAGAACAACCGCACCAGAAGAACAATTCTGTGTGATTACTTCCCTTTTGATCTAATTCACTCCTGGGCTTCGCTAAGACCATGTCTTGTCCAACGAAAGCGGGGTGACGAGAGCTGGCCAGTGAGAAGGAGCGACACGGCCTAATTAGGAAATTTGTAAAAGGCCTGACTTACTGGGAACACCAAGGAGACACCAGTTACGTTATTAGAGACTGAACGGTTCGCCTTCTACTCTCTGAAGCAATTACACCAAATACTCAGTGCACCTCATCTACCACATTGCATGCCCTTTAATGCAAATCACCGACCCGGAGGTGCTTTGTGCGCTGCCAATTTAATATATACGGATAGACTGGGGAGTCTATCCAGTAAGATCTAGACAGTCGAAATTGGAGTTCAACTTCTTTAAACAAGTGCCCATTTGATGTCACAGCTGGCGAAGAAAAAATGGGCATCAGGTCATCTTCCTAATGGATACCGTATTGTTTCTTTTAGATGTTTCTATTCTTGGGCACATGTAAATGATTTCAGACAGAGAAATTTTGACGTTAAAGATCACCAACTCTTATTAAATATTTTATGCTATCATTCTAGGCCCGGCTGTCCTTTAACCATGTCCTTGTTGTCAGGTCTCGCAAGTGTCAAGGAAAGCCATCATCAGGCACCAAGGGAGCTTTCACAGCAATACTGTGCATCACATCAAAATCCATCATCATTTCCCAAAATACATCCGGCTTCTCATACATATCAAAGAAGCTATTTATCTCAAAGCAGCCACTGCCGGTACTTCAGGTGATCCTTGTTCTTCACCTCGTTCCATAGAATATAAATCGGATGTCGTCCAAAAACAAAAACAAAAAGAAAAGAAAAAGAGAAGGGAGAGAAAAAAGGAGAAAGCAATTCGTGCCTCAACCTGCCACGGTTCCTTACACTCGGATATTCGGTCGTCCAATCTAATCATCCTCCCGACCATCTTCAGACAACATTCGCACCTTCGCAGCGTGCGCAGCCATAGAATTGATGTGGCTTCTGTAAAGGGGGTCGCCAGCTCTTTCAAGTTGTTCGCGGATCTCTTTGACCATCTCATCCACTCCAACACATAACCCGCAGATATCCATGAACGCGGCGACATTGCTAACCTTCTGCTCAAGTGTTGTGAGACTCATCTTTAGGCTTTTGCAATCTTGGTACCGACCTCCAGGAGTAAAGAGGTCCATGACGCCCTCCTCTTCAGCTTTGCTAAACATTTTGCCCAACATAAGACAGATTTCGGCACGACCGTGTCGGTCTCCACACAGCTTGCCGCTCACTGAGCAGCTCAGGAATAGTTCGCTCAGACCCTGGCACTCATCCTAGAAAGTTTCCAAGGCTAGCTGACGATGTTCTTCAATGCATGCTAGATAGAGTCAGTGAATTCGATGCTAGTAGGGTTGGTTAGACTTACTCATAACTGGCAGCTTCTTCAAAATGTCATTATCGGACAGACGCTGCTTTTCGGGGCCAAAAACCAGCTGGGAATCTTCATCGGTGGAGCAGTTGTGAGTTATGTACCCAAGAATCTCTCCAAAGTCGGTCTGGAATCCAAATTCCCATGCGATAAAAGCCATCCTGAAGATGGAGGCTTTTTCAAGCGTTCGAGCTGATAGGTACCATCGTTCGGCGACAGGTCGTAGAACGCTAGTCATGCCATATTTTTTGGCTAGGGCACACACATCGTAGAGTCGGTCAAGTGTAAGTTGTGTGGGAACTTTCTCAAACCGGGTGTGGATGAGGTTAAGAACGATTGCAAAAGACTTTGGGTCATCCTCAGGAAAGCTGATTGTCCAGCGGTGTCCGGTGTCCTCCTGAGTACTCTGAGATATGACATCACGTAACTTTGCCGATGCACGACCAAGAGCTCGTGAGTCTACCAGCATGGTACGGACATTCTCCTTACCGACTTCGAGGTACAGATCTCCATCGCGGTCAAAGCGAATGGTTTGTTTCTTCCGTTCTGCATCGACGGGCCCATTAGTAGTTATTCCAGGAGATCCAGGTGCAGCGACACTGCTGTCTATGGCCAGACTGTCGGACATCAGAGAATCGCTAGTTTCGGATTCGGTGGTTGATAAGTCACTGCAAGTAGTAGAGGACTCGTTGTGGGAAATAGTGCGGTATTTGGTGATGACATGGCCAGCGAAATTAACCTCGGAATTCTCGGTTTTCTCTGTCTCGGGTTCTTCAAAGATTGTATCAAGACGTTCGCGGTAACTTGGTGAGCTCTTGTGATCTTCAATCTCGTAGTAAGGGGTGTAAAATGATTGTGCATCAGTGGTCTTGCAGTAAGAAGTGTCAAGTAAGTGAGGCTCAGTCGTTTCGTAGTCTTTGAATTTCTCTTTCTCGGCAACCGAAGAGATGCTCTCGTCGTTGTTAAGAGAGTATTTGCTCGTCCATTTGCCACTCACAAAGGTGGAGGTGGAGGTGTCGGCACGCTCGGGTTCAATCGTCACGCAATGGTCATAGGAGGGTTCTTCAGTCACAGACTGGGCTCGCTCGTTGTGGGCGGGGGAGTTTTCAATACTTGCTACCTCGCGTGTTGGAGTGCAAATATCTCGGGGCTCGACGTCCTCAAAGTGGTTCAGAGAACCGTCGGTGGTGGGCTCTGACTGTTCGGAGTTGAAATCCGAAAGATCCTGGCTGGATACCTCAAAAGTAGGGCTGCCAACTGATTGTTGCTCTGACGCTTGTTTTTGAACGAAAACGGGCGCATTAGGATTGAGCTTGGTACGTTCGCTGGCGATAGAGGATGTGTTAGATCAAACTATACTGAGAGGGTGAAGGATGGTACTTACTCCTTGGTTTCGCGGGAATTATCTAGGACATGGCCGATGATCGCAGATCCGGCGTTCTTCTTGCCCGCAGTAGTACGGTCCCTTTTGACGATCTCGTATTGTACGCCGACATTGAGAGAAGGCTGGATATTTGTAATGTCGCGAAGCGGCTCTTTGGCAATGATGCCATCATTAGAGGGAGATGATACTCTACCAACTTCAAAGGTGTTGGGCTTCTCCAAATCGCTGGGAGGATTACCGTTGTAAAGAAAATCCATCATGGATTTTCGGGATGGGCATGAGGCTCTCATCTTCTCGAGACGCTTGAGATCCATTGCGGTGGTAACCAAGACCTCTTCAAAGATGATAGATGAAATCGTGTTGGTAGATGGAGATGAATGATAGAAGGATTCTGAATAGAATAGTTCTTAATAGAATAGTTCTTTGTGGAAGTGTTCTTGATGAAAGAGTTCTTAATGTGAATTGCAGTTGCGGTTTGGGAAAAGGTTGAAGGAGGGAAGAAAGGATGAATGTTCGGGAGGAGAGGGGAGGAAGAGATAGAGGGTGGCAGGAGGGGGACGAGTCCATAGCAGTGACTAGTCCATGGCAGTGCCCACACAATAATCGGTCCCCCTGTGACAGCCGGCTGCCAGTAGCAGGCAGGCAACATTCACTTTCATTTTCACGGAATAGTGGGGTCGCGTCAATAGATCTAGTGCTTTCTACCTACGTGAAGGGCGTGTCGGTTTTGTTGTATTGTTGTTGTTTGCTATTGTGTTCGGCGTGAACGATCGAGCTGTTGTTTGTGTTCGCCATGCAAGCGCGTTCGTTGCTTCAAGGAACTCCGATTTCGCTTTCTGGATATCGCCGATACAAACTTGAAATTTATTCATAATACATCTAAGCACCAATTAATTCCTTTGTATGTAGCTGTATATTAAATTACATTCTTATTATGCCATAGCAAGGACTCATAGTACAGCCAGCCCAGAGTTGTCTCTGCACATAGCGAGTTACTCATTCTACCTACCCAGCGTCAGGGCGTCAGAAGAATTAGCCACCAAAAGCATAAGAAATGAAATAGTTTAGTTATCTTTTGATAACTTAGACCAGTACTTAGACTACTTTATGTTGGCAGCCTAAGCCTTAGAGGACAATTCTGCTGTTACCCACCCGTGACAGTGAGCTGACTGCAATACACATTTGTAATGCTAGGATATCAGTACCTTAGTAGGTACTCAGATAGATATAATAGAATCTCAAGAATATGTCCAAGATTTTTTATGAATATTATTCTGTAGTTGTGTCCTGTTCTTGTCTCCTTCTTTCACTTGGTAGAGTCTGAAACTGGAACAGTCCAAAATAGCTTACAGAGTACTTGAATACTAGTATCCTTCGCTATGAACAACCAACAGATAATTAGTTTTATAAACAATCTCCCATGAATATCAGATATTTACTGTACCTAAAATATCCAGATAGTGGTAGTGACAGTGGCCGTTGTAGTTGAGTTGTCATTGGCCCCGCACGTGATGATACCGTTCCTTCCTCAGTCGTGAGCCCACCGCTAGTCCATTTTGGACGACGGCTTGCAGAAGAGCTTCGAAAGGATTACCTCTTTCAACACTGACAATCCATCAATTAACAAGATACGTTACAGGCCAATTACACGATTCTCTATCTACTCGCCGATCTTGATCTCTTTTCTCTTTATAATGCCCAACACGGGGAAACCAAGCAAGGATTGCCATCTCTGCCGCTCACGGCGTGTCAAGGTCAGCTAGCCAGCTTGTTCATGCTTACGCGTTATCTCATCTCATCTCACATCAATCCTTCAGCTATACATGCAGTTGCTGACAACATTTGCAGTGTGATCTCGGTCGCCCGTCTTGCCAAAGATGTATCAAATATGGAAAAGAGTGTCCGGGTTACCGAGATGAACAGGAGCTTGTCTTTCGCAATGCAAACCCAACTTCTATTAAGAAGAGGAAGAAGAAAACTCAACAAAAGACTCATGGCGAGTCAGTCATGGCATTTGACACTCCTTCTTCTTCTTCGTCTTCCTCAAGTGGGGGTTCTCCTACTCCGAGGCTTACAACAGAGGACGACTGTGCACTGAGCCCGGCCTCCCCAATCATAGTTGATCTCGTTGAATACACACAAACAGGGGGTTCTCTCATTATCCCTCAGTCCCTCAACGAACATTGGACAGCTCATTCCATTCCTATTCTTCTTAATGTTTACTATACTTTGGACTTCCTCCACGACACTTATAAGAAGAGCAGCCCTCAGGGTCCTCTTCTCTGGGCTACACATCTATTTGCCCGCACTTACATCACCAATCTGCGATATCCAACTGCAATTGACAATGGTTCTGTCGAGCAGACCGATAAGGAACTTGGCACTTATCTTGGAAAAACTCTCAGCTCAGTAAGCGAGGCGCTCAAGACTCCAGATGGTTCTATGAGAGATGATGTTCTCGCAACAGTCTGGATCTTGGCAAACTACGAAGTAGGCAATACATTCCATTTGACAGTTGTGCTATCATACTTACGACTCCACAGCTTCTTATGGGCTCAATCAACCGCGTATCACCCCAGAGCCCCTGGCATCTTCACACGAATGGGCTATACAGCATTCTCAAACAGAGAGGCACAACTGCACTGCGGGAAGTAGGCAGCCGAATGGGCTTCTGGCCTGCCTACAACATGGTGGCAAGTCATTCTAGGGCTGACTATCAACCGTTTACTAACGACAAGACAGCAAGTACGGTGTCTACTAACGTCCCTGGAATGCCCACCCGAGTCCAAAGAATGGTTCAAATCGATCAGAGAGACGCTGCATCCTGGAGAAGGTCTAGCGGTCGAAGTTGGTGAATACATTTGCAAGATGGCACATGTTCAAAAGCGCATACTCGATATTCTTCGAGCTCGGGACTTTGATGCTGCCGCCACCGAGTATTACGACCTGGTCGGAATTATATTCAAGGCTGAAGATCATTTCACCACTTTTGACGCAAGTTATCACTACGTTGATGAGGTTTTCAACCCCTATCTTCGAAACATGCTCAACTCGGCACGGGTAAAGGGATACCATGTCATCTTGACCTTTGCAAACTTTCTATCTAATCACCCCACTACTCCTGTCCACGCTGATGAGCTCAAGGTACTGCGCGCACATTGCGTTTGGCGTGTCCGAGATAGTGCAAAAGGTGTCATGGAAGCGACACGGCGTCACCTCGACCCAGCATCCTTCCGTAACAACCCATCTCCAAGAACAGTGTTTGACGCATTGAAACTAATCTGGCCCTTAACGGCGGTCTACCTTGTCCCGTCGACGCTCCCCGAGCAGAGTGAGGCCGCAGGGGAATCTTTGCTGTTTATTGGACGGGAACTCGGAGTGAGGCAGGGTCTGAAGGTAAATCGGGGAGAGTCCAATCTGCCTCCAGAGGCAGAGACACCATCAAAGCTGGTGGAGGACGAAACCTTTGATCCATTACCACAGAGCCGAGGAATAATGTGAGGAGTGTTCAGTATACGGGCTCACCATTTAGACGCCCTTTATTCGGATTCGGTGGACATTCAATGCCTTGAGACTATCCGGAGGCTCACTTACCCACACATGGTTAATTGCTTCCAAAGCTCAAGGGACCTAGGGACCAAGACACCCTGTTCGGTGCACCTCCGGCTGGTTCCACTCACGTCCCACAAGGACACAGACGGTCCCAAAGCTCTGCTCCGCTCCGAGTCTCCGGACCTAGCTGGAAATCTGAGACCCGCTCCGTGAGACCCAACTGAGATATTGGGTCGGATGTTCTAAGTTTAGAGCTGTAGTATCTTGGCTGGAGAGCCAAATCCCGGCCAACTTCGTGATGGGCTGAAAGGAATACCGGTGGCAAGAACAGGATCTCGCTTAGAGCCTACAAATTATATCGACGTCCAAAATAAGCGACAGTTATCTGCAGTTTCAGCAGTTCATTTCATCTCAAGAAACGTCCAATACAATTCCATCAACACGAATTGCCCATGAAATTTGTGGCGCCTCTGTGGCGGAACCTCAGCATCCCGGCTAAACGAGGTGTGGCGGTGCGGTGCGGTTGCGGTATGTCACTCACGAGCTCGCAACCCGATTAAGCAGTTCCAATCAAATAAAAGTCCGAGAAATATTTGGTCTAATAAAGATACGATTCTAACACGAGAAAAGCGACATGATCAACACGGAGAGAACCTGAGCCCGGCGGGTGGCGGCAGTAAAATCCATTGGATGGTCGAATCCTCAGCAGCGGCTGTTTTTAGAGGGTAGAGGGTCTACAGTACTCTACTGCAACTAGTGGCTCGTGTTGGTGATTTGGAGGGTAACACAACACAAGACATGACTCTCAAAATGGAAACACTACAGACTTTTGAGTTGACGTTTGCGTTTAGCTTTGGCTTTGATTTTGGCTTCGGGTCTAGCTTTGGCTTCACGCTTTGCAGTATGTAGCATTTCAAGCCTTGACACGAGGTGATGCTATGCTGCCAGATTATTTGCGGGTATCTCAAGTCGCACTGTATATACGTGACACTCGCACCAAACGCTACAGTGTCAGAAACTTCCCAAGAACGGTAAGCGGATCGAGTGATATCCGAGCCAATTGCAACCTCCGTCTCTCATTCATCATTGATCCAGATCGTGATCGAACACAAGAAACAGTTGCACAATCCCTGCATCGTGCTTTCATTAGCCTTGTTTTGGGCTGTGAGCTTTTATGTTTCCCATACAGCAGCAATTCAAGTCTTACCCCAGATTCCACGACCGTTGCATTGCCTGCAGGCGAGGCGTTGCAACGGAAAAAAAAGGAAGCGTCGAAAGCAATAAGCAATAGATCCTGTTTCGTGGCATCACACTCAAATCTCGATCAATCATCTTCAAGAAATGCTAAAGCATCAATCAACAAGCGGTCGGTCTATCGGACGATCACACAATCCAAAACAAAACAACGAAAACCAAGGCTACACCCCTGGGAGCACGTGAAGTCATCGCCACGTCTCTGTGGCCCAATCATGACACCCTCGATGCCAAGACCCGGAGATGAATCCGGTAATGAACGACGCTGCAACCGAATTGTCAGTCATCAGCAAGGGGAAACAAACAATAGCATGCGGTTTGGCTTGCTCGGCTGCGCTTCTTAGTGCACCGTGTACGGCTGCTAAGAGTAAGCTTGTGCACATTGGTGTGCGAATCCTCACCACAGGGTTTTGCTTGGCTCGTTCAAGCTCGTCTCGTTACCGAGGGAGACGGTGCTGGCATTGCATTCGCGGTATTGGATTGTATGCGCTCAACGTGACGATCCTGTTTTGAGCTGTACCTTTTGTGCACCCATTTAATTACTGAAGACCAAGTACAAGGTGCAGCACACACTCTATCTAGCAGGTAATCGCTGCTATTGCCAAGGTCCTGCTTAATTGACTGGTATGCAGGTGCGTCTACCATTTCCGTTCCCATTCTCGCATCGCTGGGCTGATGGGCTGTGTTTCGCCTTGTTCGACTACCTCGCGTCTATCTCGGTCGATATTAGTGATATCGAAACTAATTCCATCCAGGCAAAGCTGCCGCGAGAATCGATGATGTAGTGGGTCAGGGGTTGAGAAAGAACGGCGCGCTTCGCTGTCTGTCACTACAGTATCGAGATGATTTACAGTGCAATGAGGGCCTTCGTCTGGCCCAAGTATAGCACCAAGTGGAGAGAGCCCGAGCTTCCTGTTGCTCAGCTCTGAACGTCGATCGTTGTTAAATCCGTTATTAGAGGCTGAAGCTCCCTCAAAAGGCACAGTCGACTCCCGCTTGTGAATTCTCTGCTGGCTCTCCCAGCTATTGTTTTCTTGTTGCGTCTCCTAGAGTCCAGTTCCCATTTACAGAGGTCATATTCAATACCCCAATCGAACCCGCTCTCCTACAGGCCATCATATCAAGCCGCCTGCAGGATATGATCCCTACAGAGTTGTATTGCTTGAAGGTGGCTACATCATAGTACTCGCCGATCCGAGCCACCAAGAGACAGACGTTATCGCCACAAGCCATCATCCAATCCGTATAAGCACAAGCCCAAGCTTTCGGTCACGATGTCAATGGTTAAATCTTCTCCCCCGTCCAATTCGGGTTTCTTAGCTCCAGCCCGGCCTCGTTTTAACTCGCAACGCACCTCGGATCGCCTGCGTGAGGCTCAGACTTTTGTAACACCACCATTTAAAATGGGAGGCGCCATTAGAAAGGGCAGAAGATCCGTCTTTAAAGAAGTCGGCTTGGAACACGATTTGGACTATCCCACTTCTGCATCAGCACCTTCGCTGTTAGCGAGCGAGCAGCTTGATACCCAGGACAACGAAAAGAAGCAAACTTTTGAACACGAAAGCAATCAGGGTCAGGATAGTAACTACCAGCGCCCACGACAGTTATCGTTGTCATCGCCCTCGACTTGGTACGCTAAACTATCAAATCCCAAAGGCCGGCCAAGAATCAAGAGCACTTCGGGTACAGCCCCAAGCATTTCAGGCATACAGCGCTTCACCATGCTAGCAGTTCTCATTGCCATTGTTCTTCCCGCCTTTAGCTGGAGGAATGGTCAATCATTCTCCGACATTAATGGCGCCAGTGCCGGTGTCATCAACAAACGCGAGACCAGTTCTACTGAAGTATGCGCCCGGTGGGGTCTTCAGGCTGCTCAGCTGAACGGAACGCTCTACTTGTACGGCGGTCGCTCTAGATCAAAGGCCGATCAAACTGAAGATACATGGAATAACAACTTTCTAACACTGGACCTCACCAAGGATTGGGACATCGACTCGCCTGCGCTTAAGGGCCTTGAGAAACCTGACGGCCCCCCAGAGGTCTCCATGGGCTACCTCTGGCACGATTACAACAACCTTTATCTATACGGAGGTCAATTCTCTGATGCACCCTACGTCGACCCGTCGCCTGAGTCTGTTTGGCGTTATTCCATAAAAGACGAGGAATGGACCGAGTTTAAGAACCCTAAAACGTCGGCCGGTAACGAATCCGAACCAGGGAATCGACCAGTTCATCGCGCCGCTGAGGGAGCTGGCATCTCTGTGCCAGAGCTCGGTCTTAGCTGGTACTTTGGCGGCCACCTCGATTGGGCCACTACTCCGGACTGGCCTCGCAGCGTCGAGCGTGTATATCTTAAAAGCCTTCTTGAGTTTACGCACCCTGGTTATGTGAACACTGGCATCGACAGTCTGTCCGACGGCACGGGTGCAGGTGAAAGCGGAGCTTATCGCAACATCACCGAGGCAGGCATTCAGAGCGGTAACTTTACTGAAAGGGCAGATGGTGTTCTCGTCTTCGTGCCTGGATGGGGAGAGCAGGGTGTATTGATTGGCCTTGCTGGAGGCACCAACAATAGCTTTACCGAGGACCTCAGTGTACTGAACGTCTACGATATCGCCAACTCGGAATGGTTCCATCAGAAGACATCGGGAGATACACCAGGTGTTCGTGTCAACCCTTGTGCCGTCATCGCCAGCGCGCCCGACGCATCAAGTTTCCAAATTTACTTGTTTGGTGGACAGGATCTGCCTTTTGTGAGTATCGAGTATCTTCCCACCTCTCCCCAGTGCTAACATTGTTACAGGGAAACCAAACGCAGTATAATGACATGTACATCCTTACCATCCCGTCCTTCACATGGATCAAAGTCGACCAAAACGACGATGACAGACCAGCCCCACGTGCCGGCCACTCCTGTGCCATGTACGACGGTCAAATTGTCGTCGTTGGCGGAGTAGGCGAGGATATCAAATGCGATCCAGGCATGTACGTATTCGATGCCACTTCGCTCAAGTGGAAAGATAAGTTCACTGCGGGTGATCACGATTCAGGCCATTATCCTGACAACTTTGTTCTCGCCGGATCGCATGGATACGAGGTCCCCGACGCTGTACGCGAGGTTGTGGGTGGAGACAAAGGCGGTAGCGCTACGGTGACAACACCCGCTGCGGGGCCGGCTACCGGAGGTCCGTTCCTGACGGGCAAACCTCCGGTTTTTACTGTCACGTCCGCACCCACAGCAACAGTCAGCTCATCTTCTGACAACAGTGATGAAGACGAAGGTACCGTTAATGGAGGACTTGTAGCTGCTGGTGTGATCGCGGGTGTCTTTGGCGCTCTGGCTTGCTACCTTGGTTTCTGTGCCTGGCTCTACCGCCGTCAGGTCAACGCCTACAGAACGCATCTGGCAGTTCAAAATCGCTACCCAGCCTCGCGCTCGATGCTCAATCCCTCGGGCCCCAACCGTGGCTATTCCCAGCGCAGCCTCTTCGGTTGGGTTGGTTCCAATCGTAACCAAGAGTACACTTCAGAGCCTAAGTGGCGTCCTGAAGACGAAGACGATACTACGCCCGGGGCGCCTGGCTCTAGCAACGGGTCTGGAGGTCCCAAGCGCAGCGAAGAGACCAGACCTGGAACGAGCAACAGCAGAGGCTCAACTGAAGGGCTACTCGAAGGTGAAGAACCGAGCTTCTTCAGCGTTGTCATGGGCCCACGCCGAGCTTTGCGAGTTGTCAATAACGCGGAATAGAAAGTGTATGTACGAGCAGAGGCGTTGTTGGATAAAGGAAAGGACTTGAATTTTTCTTACTTCTATTGACTTGTAAATCGGTTGGAATTGGTTGTTGATGATATACGAACAAATGAACGATGTACGAACTGCCAATGGTCCTTGCACCAACGCAGCTACATTCGCTTGATACCCCCTTATTTCTTACTGTCCTGTTGACAGGGTCTCACTTGTGTACAGACTTTGGACAACTTACATATACACAACGTTAACGATTAGTATAATGCGAAGAAGTGATGGTTTGTTCATGACATCGTGTAGTTTATACGCATACTAATTAAATCTGATATAAGTTTGCTTCGAAGTATGATCCAGTCAACGTTCTGAGCGGCAATGGCCAAGCTCTCGAAAACAGATACGCCGCAAACACCGTAGACTATGTGCCCTGTTCCATCCGTCTCTTCGCTAATATGCCAATTATAAATATACAAAACGGGTTACTATGCCACATAAATCTAATCATTTACGTGACCACTTCTTGAGCTTCTTCTCGGGGATCGTGCTAACGAAGGCTTCCCGAAGGAAATGCTTCCAGACCTTGTTGCTCTTTCTCCGTTTGTTCTTCTTTTTCTTGCCCTTCCTGGTGCTATCAAAGTCGGAGTCGGGCTGTTGGTCGTCATTGTCATCATCATGCTCTGAAAGGTCAGAGACTTCATCTTCCTCCTCGTCATCATCATCGTCCGAGTCATCTTCGAAATCTTCGTTGTACTCTTGAACGGACTTGCCCTTGCCCTTCTTGGCCCTTCTCTTGGCAATCCTGGACGCCAGTCGCAGATAACTTCGGACTGTCAGATCGGGCAGCTTGAAGATCTTGTCGGTTAAGGTGCTGTATTCAACCTCATATTTGAACTTATTTGGTCGAGGCTTATCGTGGTTGGGTACTTCATCACTGAAGTCACCATCGCGCCACTTACTCATCGCGGTTAAGTCGGTCATATCGTTGTTGATATAGGTGAGATTCGCAAAGTACTGTGTGTATCCCAAGAAGGTAAAGGGCTGGCGAGAGTATGCAGGACCAGGAAGTGATCCCTTGGGAGGATCCTCAGGCACGACAAGTTCGGGGTTCTTGGGCTTCTTTTTACCTTTCTTGCCCTTCTTTCCTTTTCTGCCCTTCTTGCTGTGGCTTTTTTTCTTCTTTCGCTCAGCTTCGACATCTCTCTTGAGCTCCTGATGAGCTCCATCGTCTTCATCTTCGAAGACACTTGGGAATTCGTCCGGTACCTCAGTGCGAACGTCGATTGAGTCAGTCCAGACTGGATTATTTTCCAGACCACTGATATCATACTCGATGATGCGGATCGTGGGAAAGTAGTTGGGAACAACACTGGGGCTGACAAGAGATACTTGGTACCGTTCGCCGTACTTGCCTCCAATTTTGCCATGGCCCTTCTTCTTTTTACCCTTCTTTCCCTTGCCCTTCTTTCTGTTTCTCAGTTCGTCCATGTCACCAGCTTGCATAACAAAGCTGTCATCGTCGTCGCCGGTGAAATCTTCGCCCATTGCTTTTGCGGCTTCGCCTGGCAAGTTAGACCACGACTTTCTCAGGTCAATCAAGTAGTCTCCTTTTGATTCAATGGAGAAATCATCCTCGATGGGTTCCCGGGAGATACCAGACTGTTCATAAAGGCTCAGGTCGATGTCCTTTGTGTCCTGGAACAGGAAATGATCAATGTTCATGTGTCCGTAGACAGAGCCTGTAACAACATCGCGGAACTGCTTCAACCATAGCGTATATTTCTGCCAGCAAGTTTCGTCCCAGAGCTGCTTATTCTTTGTTCGAGCAGGAGGAACATGACCGATCAGGATGGCCTTCATTCCACGGTCACGCAGACGCTGCAGCTGGACACTCAACCACTCCATATGCTTAAAACCGGGTTCTGAGGGAATGGCGCAGCCATCTACCCCGGCGTTTCGATCAAAAAAGTACATGGTGTTGAGACTGATGACAGACAGCTTGTTGGGAATAACCTCAACCTCGAACCAGCCGCCAAAGCCAAAGGAGTGGCGCTGCTCCTCGGGGATGAAGCGGTGCCATATGCTGCTGTAGGCCTGCAGCCATTTGTTTGGTCCGGGATAAAAGATATTGTGGGGGAGAAAATCGTTGTTGCCAAAGGTTGGGATAACAGGAATAGACAGCGCGCCATCATCAGAAAAAGTGTCGACAACTTTCTTGGCGACCTTGGTGTTCATATTCAACACCTGGCTGGAGTTTCGCGGTCGCTTCTCATCGCTATCATGGCGTGCAGTGTCACCAGTCCATACGACAAAGTCAATATCGTCCTTTACATGAGTCCGTATCCAGTCCAGTGTCGCGTCGACGAGTTCCACGGGGGAGTCGCAATCGGTGGTTTCGGCGCCATATAGACCAGCAGAGCCCTCTCCGCGGTGGCAGGCGACGCCTTCTGCCGTGGAAGAATGAGCCTTGTAAAAACTGTCGGGGTGGAAATCTAGAGTCGCAATTGTCAGTGGATTTGGTCTTAGTGAATGCGACCTTGATGTACCACCAGTTCATCCCATGTATATGCAGTATCCACAAGCTTGTTTCGGTGTATTGCAACGTACCTGTTAGGTGCAGAAATTTTCCCTTCAACTTGCGACTTGGTTGTTGAATGTGTGGTGTTGTTTCTATAGAATCGCGTGCTCCTGTGATGGCATCGAGAACTTTTTGACCGGCTTCGAAAATTGGCGACGGAGAAACGTTAGGGAAGAATAGGGCGGCTGCCACGAGCAGTCGGGCGCCTGTGAGTGTCATTTTGGGCGCTTAGTCGTACTCTCTCTTTTCTGTATATAGCGCTGCAAAATCTGATTCTGGGGGTTGGAATTCGATGTAAGAGCCAAGTTGAAGTGAGGCTGATGTGAGCTGTGGTAGCGTTGACGGTTTAAGGGTGTGAGGTCATTCCAGAGTTAATTTCTTGTAAGCCTTCAAAGGGGGAGTGAACCCTGCTCGAGCAGCAAGACACGTCTGAGTCCTGCTTTTGGACGCGTTAGTGGGAGGAGACAAAGACTTTTTGAGTATCTGGTGAAGTAAAAAGATGATAATGAGGAAGAGGAGAAAAAAAGACGTCAATGAACTAATTCCAAGAAAACCAGCCTACCTGAGCTATGATTAATAGATGAGGGTCCACTATGAACAAGCCAAGACGACGGGAGCTGAGCTGACCGAATGTACATGCCATGGCAGGCAAAGCGGAAGGGAAGACATGAAGCTTAAATATAGGAGCAAAAACAACAATGGGATTCATTGAATTGCATTCTTTCTCCTCACTTGTTGTCGTGTCGTGTGCTTGAACTTACTTTGAGACGTCTGGTGATGTTGAATTTCGTCCAATCTTGGGTGGCAGGGGCTACACGTGTACGAGAGAATGGACAAATGGTGGACGATTTGGAAGGAGCAGATCAACAACCGAAACACACGATTACCTATTCAGTTCTGATAGATTTATAGTACTGTACTCTAATATGGATGCTATTGTCATTGATCGCGTGCTATAGTAGAGTATCTACTGATTGATATTCATTATCTCTTGGACAAGTTCTTCTTTCCTCAGCCTCTATAAAATTTACAGTGAATTTATCTACCTAATTCAGGGTCCTAAAATGTAGCCTTGCTTCCAGGCACATACGTAATGCAAGTGGGCAGGTCTTGGAGCAGCCCATGCCATCAGGGTTCCTTCTACAAATCCTCAACCTCAATCCAATTGGACTGTCGAGTTCCTTCTGTGGGACCCCGTGAGGTCTATTGATGTACCTCGTGGACATTCTATCATGACCGCTCATAGATTTGCATACACAATTATCAATATATTCTCTCATATGTTGAGTTGCAGTTCAGTGCATGCCCACCATTACAGTGAGGGACTTCTTGGATCCCTCAAACAGTCTTCATGCATCTCGTAAGAATTGAACCCATGATGTTGGAACTCGCTGCTGACTGGTTGCTATGAAGAACATGACCATGCTAATCTGAGATTATCATCTCTGTTCAAAATAGACTAGGAACATATACACGAAATCAATAACAAGATCAACTCGCGTGAGCTTCTAGAACAACACACCATCATCTCGTCAGTCAAAAATCGAGGATACATACAAACTTATACCATTAAGCTTCAGGGTAACCACCTTGGCTTCACTAGTGCATCTCGCTAAGCCACAACCGCCGCTAACTCGATGTACAAAAATTCTGCCTCAATTTTTTTCTTCTCCTTTTTTCTTTTCCTTTTCTTACCACGCAACATCGTCTCCTCGACGGCGCCGGTAACATCCAAAACTGGCGTCACGAACATCTTAGTCTCCTCAACAGGTGGTCACTATTGAGAGGAGGCCGTTGCTAGACCATATCGCCGCTCGTTTGAGGGAGGCCATACGCTTTTGTGTGGTGGTTTCCTATGGTTTTTTCGTGGCTACATATCTTTCCCATCAGAATTTGTGATGTTTTTATTCATGTCATTCATTTGTGGCCCTTTATTCCCGGGCATCCAAGGTTTCGGTACTGATGCTATAGCCTTGTGGCCTTATGGCGAACTTGACATTGGTTACACACTGTTGCACTACAGGGTAACCAGATTAGTTACCTGCTCTTTGCACAATGAGAAGATAACACACACAACATCTTCTTCTTGTGCAAAGAGCAGCAAGAGCAGATAACCAATCTGGTTACCCTGTAGTGCAACAGTTTGTGATCAACGTGAAGTTCGCCATAAGGCCATAAATGGTATTAATACCGAAATCTTAGATGCCCGAATGAAAGGTCAAAAATGGGTTGGACACAAATATCACAGGTTTTTGAAGAGAAATGACTGCTTTATTGAAGTTTTGAACTTATTGTCACTTGTTCCCTCTACCTCCTGCGTATAGAGGATCTCGATAGCTTGCTTCGTCTAAGTTGTAGTACGGATGGATGTGTTTT